>WBNH01012500.1:0-117803 GCA_013401255.1 Urocolius indicus
CTCCAGCAGTATAGACAGGGGCAGTTACAGTATTACTTAGCATTTCACTGCATCTCTCAAATACAACAAATTGATGGAATTTAGAAAAAGAAATATATTTGCTAAAGCAAAACTAGATTCTACATTTCAAACTGCACAAAACCTAAATGGGCCAGTTCAGAAGGAGAAATTTTATCTTTTCATTTATGATAAATGTTGAAAAGGTTTCCACTGATTCATTTGCTATGAGAAGAAAGCTCAATACCAGATTTTTAATCCATCATAGAAGCTCAGCACACTCCACAGAGAAGTAGTAATTACAGAGGTGCCTGCTTAGCAGCACTACTGTTAAGGCTGTGTTGTGAGGTTCATTATTAACCCCATTTTTCAGGATTTCACAGCTCAGTCACAAAACACTCCTGTACTGGCCCTAAAACACCATAGAAAATTTCATCCCTGAAGCAATTCAGTAATGTTTTTCTTCTTGTAAAAGTATAAAGAGGAAAAAAGGCATTGCATCAAATGGTCATGCTTATCTATGAATATATACCAGTGAGAGAGTTACTAATTTTAAAATAGCAAATTCTAACAGTCATGGGGGAAATCCTTATCCTGTTTAACTTATCAGCTAGTGCTCTCAACTAGCAGGGACAGGATTTCAATCTCTGTGTTCCGGAGAAGTTCAGATCCTATTGTTCACAGAGCTACTCTGAAGAGCAAGGGCTTTCTCCCATGTAATTTATGGCATTCTTCACCCTGTTCCACTTGCATCAGAATGCAAATTAGCCCAAATCCCACTGAAAGACATTGGTGTAGATTATTACTCATATGTTGTCACATATTTCCCTGTTTTGAGCACTGTTAAGCAATACAATTGAGATGAGTCCTTCTGAAAGAGATGTTCTAGAGTGTAACTGGAAGCCTGCTGTGAATGGCTGCTCACAGCTCTTGAAAGACACACTTCCCATGGATCAATGCTGGCTTAATCTCTGTGCCTTCCCCAGACACAAACACCACTATATAACATGCATGGTGCAGGTCACTAGAGTTGTAAGAGCTCTGCTCTACTAGCAACTCAAGTACAAGGGAGACTTCACAAACAGTACTGAGACTTCTGTTAATCTGCTTAAAAATGGACCATTTTTCGCAACAAGGTTGAAAGCATGAGTTTCAAGGAAAAAGCTTTAAACTAAGCTTTTCCTTTGAATTGACTCTGCCTATGAATCCTCTGCCTTTGTAAGGCAGAACTAATTGGAAACGTTGATCTGCTCGATCACCACCTACTCCTCAGTCAGGGAAATCATACAGAGCTGCAGCTGAGGTTTCTCCTGGCTAAGTTTCATTTTCTTTCCCTCAAAAGTCAGAGGGATATTTGAATAGAAAAGCAGCGTGAAACCACACAAAAATTCCCTCTGCACCAGAACATGATAAACACACAAGCCAGAGGCATTCTCTTAAGGTCCCACAATTGAGCCCCATACATCTGAAGTCTCTAGATAATGTGAGATGATTCAGTCCCAAATGGTTATCTACATTAGCTAGCCTAAGAAGATGCTGAGACCTTGAGGACTAGAACCTGGAGATGATCCACAGTACCAGGACTAGAGCAAGCAATCCAGTAATTATAATGGATTACAAGGCCAGTAACCAGACACTCAAAAAATGGTGGTGAGAGGTAACTTCTGGTAGAGTGACAACACAGACAAATAACTGATGTAGCATTGTCTTAAAAACCACTGATGACTGTGCCATAGCTGTCTCCAAACTGATCTCCTACAACCCAAAATGTCACTATATGCCTTTTATTTTACATTTCCACTTTAATACATAAAAAACAGGTACACGATTAGTTCTCTGACATCTATGCAGGAGTCAGGGAAAAGAAGAAAGGATAAACCCGAAGTATATTTGGTACCACAATTTATTTCTTGTTTTTGTGACATACCATGAATAGCCTCTGTGCAGTTCACAAAGGAAAAGGAAAATGGTGAATCTTATTAGCTACACAGATTTAATAGTCCTCACAGGCAGCTCATAGAGCTTACCATAATATCCTGTAAACAAGAAAACATTTGAAAGCCTAAATCCAGAAGCTTGCTAATTACAAAATCACATAATTATGGAATGGCAAGGGTTGGAAGGGACCTGCTAAAGCAACTCCAGCTGCAACACATCATGTAGTAATGCATCCAGGTGAGTTTTGAAAACCTGTAGAGGAGACTCTACACCCTCCCTGGGCAGCCAGCACCCAGGGCCCCCCCATCCTTATAGTAAAGAAGTTTTTCCTTAAGTGAAACTTCTTGTGTTCCAGCTTTTGTCCATTACCCCTTGTCCCGTTACTTGAGATAATAGAAAAAAAGTGTTGTCCCATCCTCCTGACACCCACCCTTTAGGTACTTGTAAGTGTTAATGAGGTCTCCCCCTTAGTTTTTCCAGGCTAAACAGCAGCCTTTTCTCATACGGAAGATGGTCCAGTTCCCTGATCACCTTACTGGCCCTTCACTGGACTCTCTCCAGCAGTTTCCTGTCCCTCTTGAGCTGGGGAGCCCAGAACTGGACACAGGACACCAGATGAGGCCTCAGCAGGGCAGAGGAGAGGGGGAGCAGAACCTCTCTCAACCTGCTGGCCACACTCTTCTTGATGCATCCTAGGCAGCCATTGGCCTTCTTGGCCATGAGGGCACATTGCTGGCTCATGGTTAGTTTGCTGCCCACCAGAACTCATGGAAGTCTCCAGACAGACTGTAGAGGTTCAGAAGTAAAAAAATACATTTACCATACCTAGGATGCTAAGGAAAATTCCTTGTTGTAAAGCAAAATCCTAACAATGCACTTGTATTCTCTTTAAAAAAAAAAACAAACAACCTTATTCTTTTATCCTTAAATTCTGTCTTGCAATTAAGCAGACAAACTAACCTAATACACTGTAGGCATATCACTTTTTGGTGTGGTAAGTCTGCTGTTCAAGGGCTGCTTGAGAATCCAGGGTGGTTAACCAGTTACATAAAATCATAAAATTACAGAATGGTTTGTGTGAGTTTCCCAAGCATCTCTGAAGAAACCCAGAGTTGTGCTGCCAAGGAAAAGAAAGGGTCTGGAATAAACACTCACATCTACTCTTAGAGGTTTCACTATAGCAGCTGCTTGTGGTGAAGGAGATAGAAAAAAATCAATAGGCAGGACAACTTTTAGAGAGTAGCATAATGACATTAGCATAGATAATTGAATGAAAGGGGAAGGACAGAAAGAAGGGTCATTATGGAAATGTAATTAAGAAACTATTACAGCAAAAGTATGTATTCAAGGTTGGGATTTTTTTTTTTTTATTTTAAAAAAGCTATTAGTACTGAGCTTTGTGAGGAAAGTGTACCTGCTACTAATGGGGTAAAGTGGACATCTGAAGTACTGAAAGGCTTGAAGAATAGCTTGCAAGTATAAAACACTATTTGTCTGAGGCTCTCAAGATCCTGTTATCAATATCAAAGACCTTGCAGAAAGATGGTTCTGCCAGGCAGAAGTATTTGAACCCTGTGGGAAGACAATAATTTATCCCTGCTGACCTCCCGCTCTCAGAGTTAGTCTATTCTGGATATAAATGGTGTTCCTGACATTTGACGGTCCTACAGCAGGAAACCATGGACCAGGAGTAAGATGAAAACAAGGCTAGATTTACCAGCTGGTTAGCAAGAAAAGCAAATTTTCAAAAGACTTCCACTATCATATGTGCACTTTGTCAGAAGCAGGATGAGTTACTACAGCACATATATAATTCTGTATTCCCCATGGAGGTCAAATAAGTTTTTCTGTCTACTAAAATTGTTCAAAGGCCACTCTAAGAGGTGGATAATTGTTGCCATAATCAGCACACGGCATGAGACAGAGTGGCTGGCCAAAACCAGACAATGACATAAACAAGGTTACAACCAAATGTACGTCAGGCCAAGGTGATGGTTAACTCTATGGTCTGCATGTCCAGAACTCAGGGTTACACAGCAACAGTGCTGCAGCACTGCCCTTCTCCCTCCATATCTGCGTTAAGTCTGGCTGCAGGGGAATAACAAGTCTGGAGCCACTTGTATTAGCCCTATGTTCAGCCGGTGAGATGACTACAGAAGTCTTTGCCTTTTTCCTACATAGAGGATTGGCAAGAGTTGGGCCTTTGGACTGAAAGAGAAGTTACTTCTGTCCCTTAACCTGAGCTGGTGCATGCAGCTTCCACACAAGCAAGTTGTTTGTTGGCAAGTCACTTCACTCTGAGCCTCTGTGTCCACCTCTCACTTTTTAACCTCTCTCCTGTGGCTTTGAAGCCCAGCTTTCAGACATTTGCACTGAGCTTGGCACCTTCAAAAATCTGGCATTGGCTCTTTAGGAAAGAAACTACCTTAGTACACAGAAAAGCAGATCTGCTCTTCATGGGAGACCCCAGACACTACTGTAAATGTGAAAGTGAACAAACAAGAACAAATCTGTGCATGCAAACCACGTCACAAATACCTCAAGACTCAGTGTAATCAGCACAAAAAATTCAGTTAAATGTTGTCTCAGCTTCTTGGCCACAGCCTTGCAAATTAGATTACGTTCAGTCTCTGATGCATTGATACAATGTCTATGCTTGTTTAGGGTTAGGTAGCTGAGAAAGAGACCAGCTAACCTGTGGTCTCTGTGACTGGGAACTACAGTTTAGTGAGGAAAGACTTGCACTGCTTTCAAGGTGCCTAAGATCAGGCATTATTTCTCATTTAAAGCTTTCCAATCTCCTCTTACCAATCTATCAGCGTTCTCACTTCAATCTTGGCTTTATACAAGCAGAGATTTTGTAATTCCTTTAAGCAATGCTGTGAAAAGCAGAGAGCAGGTAGCGTGGGGACCAGTCAGGCTGTCTCAGCATGGTATCACCAAGTATATATGCTGCAGCATAAGCAGCTTCTTCCCTGCGTGGGAACAAATAAACAAACAGCCATGATCTTCACACTACAAATAAAATATGTCAAAGTGTCAAAATAAGTTGTAGAAAGAGAGAGAATGAGTTGATTTTCAGACAAGTCTCCCAATTAGGCTACCATAGAGAAACCATGGAGGAAGCTGAGAAATAGTTGTTTCATGTCTTGTGTGGATTGACCTATGTCTCCATTTATGATAGGTTACTGACTACAACAGAAATACTCTGGCACAGAAAGACTCTAAGAGAAAAACTAACAAGAAATGCAACAACAGCAGGGATTAAAGGGCTGAGCAAAGGATTCAAAGCAAAGGGTTCTTGAGGAACCTCAGAAACCCTGAACTGGGAAATGGCTTCATCTGGGCTCAGACTGTGCTCCTCTTCCCAAAACTAAGTCTGGCTCAAATACAAATAGTAAACGACTTTAAGGGTATTGAGCTGAAGAAAAAGGAGGAGGAACTTAGTAATTGTGTGTAGAGTGGAAGGCAAACAAAAAACATCAGTAAGACTACTACATGTGCAATGAGATGAAGAGAATACACCTCAAAACTATGGTTTGTCTTCCATGGGAGAGAGACAAGCAGTAGCTGCACCTTTTGAGACACAAGTCTTTCTTACTGATCCATATTCGGTTTTTCTCTGATACCTTTAACCTTTCTGCTAAACAGTCTTCGTGGTGAAGATGCCTCTGTGTTGCTCCAGTTTTTACCAACCCTGGACTCCTGACGGTTAAAGTCATGCAGCATATTCTAATTTGCTCAAAGGTATAGCAGGATGGACTTCACCACTCACCCACTCTTTCATAAAATGAAATGCATGTGATTTGAGAGACATCAGGGTAATAAAAATGGAGACAGTAAATTATTTTAGTGAGATGAACTCGTCCAGAAAAAGGAAATCACTACAAATACTCCAGCTTCATTAAAGCTTTTGTTTATATGACTGTATCTCATTTATTTGGAAACACTTGAGGCTACAACATCTTTCAATTATTCATACTTTGAAAGTGGCCTTTTTGTTGGCTTCCTAGAGCAACTCAAAAGGATAAATTTTCTAGAGAGTCCCAGATGAAAGGGCTGATTGTTTTGGGGACATTTCTGCACATATTCCACAAACACACACACATATATATAATATAGCAGATATTGACCATGACCTAGAACATACACCTTTCTACCTGCAGATGTACCAAGATCTCTCAGATCTATGACTTTAATTGTATGTTTTTACCATTATTTCCCTGCTAGACAATAGGAATAATTACTTATCATTTCTGCTCTCTGCAAGGCCTGTCATCCATCTTTGCTATTAACAAAAACACAGCAACAACAAATTTAAACAAACAACTGCTATATAAGCTTCTGCATAAAAGTGCAACAGGAGACGGGTTCCACTCAAGAACAGGTTTGTTAGTTGCCAAGCAGTAAAAAAAGGCCAGCAGATTAAGGGGCGGGGTGGGGGGGGCAGATGTGTAACTATCTTCAGTGCAATTCTTAATAGTGTCAAAACTTTACTCATCATGATAAGGCCATGCCAGATTGACATTGTGCTTACAGGACAACGCTCTACCACAGCTCAGTGAAATGATCTCTGCGTGCTCTTTGTATAGCTATGTAAGCCAAAGCAAGCGTGCCAGAAGCTGCAGTGAACCACAGTGCATTTGCTTTCCTGGAAAACTGAATATGGGCTGGTTCCTTCACAGCAGTACCCTCCAAGCCTTAACACAATGTGTAGATCCCTAGTGGCACACAGCCTCTCTTCCCTTCACGTTCCCTTCCCCAAACTGCAGCCATTTCATGGTCACGGCTGATTGTTACTGTTTGTCACTGGTTGTCAGAAACTCTCAAATTCCTAGACTTCTGCAGAAATGCAAAACTGGCTTTAGTACAACACTGATTGCCACTGCAGCTGTTAAGGTTTTTTGTTTTCTGGGTTTTAATAGGACATGAGTTCTGTTCTGCCTGCATTCATGCTGTAATTTGGAAGTGATTCCCTCTCTGGCTCACACCAATTATGTGTCTGTCTGGCAATATTACGTTGGGAGCTGGTGATATGCAAAATGGAAAGGCGTACACTTCTCTGGGAAAGATGTTAGTCCTTTTTCAAGGTGAAAAAGTAGATCACTAAAACAAACACAAGACTTAAGTGTCTGTTTCTGAAAATGCTGTATGGTACGTGTCAAGAAAATAACATGCTTTTTGCCCAAATGCCCTCAAAAACAGAAGCATGTTCCAAAAAGAGGAAACTACTTTGCACTGTCATTGACCTATGACACAAAAAGCATTTTCTTAAACAAGAAAGGTTTTAAATACACCTGAAGAAGTAACCCGAAATGACTTGGATTGTGCAATATATGAGAATACTGTCAAAGGACAGCTTAAACAACAGAAAAACATCTAAAATATCAGAATTTCAGTCTTATAAAAGTACAAAGTGCTATTAACAAACAAACAAACAAACAAGTTATAGTGTCTTGCCATGCTTTCCTGTTCTCCGCTCCTGATGCACTTCTACACGTCTCATAATATTGCTGTTTTTCTTCTACCCATAATGACAGTATGTGCACAATTTCTGTCTAGTGGAGTCCTCCAGGTTGGTGGCTTTTGCCAGTAATTATTATCACAACTGCATTCAATGAAAAGATTTCTGTTGTGATAATCTGCCACCACAGAGAAAAAAACTTCCAGTCACTTCTGCCTTTACTCACTCTTCTTCCAGATCCCAGACCATTGTGTGCAAATCACTCTCCACAGTGAGTAGATATTGCTATTCTGTTAAGTAGGCTTGTGTATAATGTCTACAGGATAGACTGTCACACGTGATTTGCTTGTTAACTTTCAAAAATGTAGGAAAGAAAGAGTAACAAGTTGGGGAACGTTAAGGCTTTTGAACAAAATACTCTCAAACACATTATACATGCCTCCAGATTCAAAGTATAGAAAATGAGTAATAATTTTCTGTTTACTTGAACTTATTCCTAATGCTTCCTGTTTCATATCAACGAGAATCTCACTGTTGCAAATGAACCAGTCTTAATACCTTTGATTTTTCAAGTTCCCTCATATAGCTCTTTAATAAAAATAAAAAGTTAAAAAATATTTTTTAAGCTCTTTCTGTGGCTGGCTGGTCACAGCATAAAGGTAGTTTCCTTAAACGTGATACAAACACACCCTGTTTGTCAACAAGTCTGTTGACAAAAGACAGATTTTGTCTTCTGAGGTTGGACAGGATGATCCCCACGGCTGCTAAATGAAAAGTCTGTTTTACCTCACACAACAGCACCATCAAAACTGTTAAACATTTCTATATTTTAAGAACAGGAAGCAGTCTGCACAGGATGCCTTAAGTTCTTGGGAACTTTAAATTCTCTATGTAAGGCAAATTCTTTATTTGGCCATACTGTGACTTCTCCTTTACCAGGGCTCCTGCAGTTGTGAGGGTCCAAACACTGCAGCGTATGCCATAACATTTTCTGAAGCACTGTGTCCTTGATAAACTATCAATATTCACTGATGTGGTAAATACCAAAAGACAGCAAAGTCCAGATAGATACAGGAAAAGCAGAAGTTAAGGGCTATCTTTCCAAAGTGAGCAACTCTGTTCTATAGAGAATACTATATTCAACAAGACTCCAATCAATAACAAGTTAAAGGATGCATAGAAAACCAATATAGAGACCTTAAAAATAAATTACCATGTCTTAACTACCTACTATGTGCCTTGTCAATCACTAAATAAAAAGACGACCTACCTCAGGAAGTGCCTGAGCTACAGATTAGTGGAGGAATACTCCAGCTAGAAGATTCACCAGTATGTTCTTTAGGAAAAGTCAAAAATGTTACAAACATCTTTGGATCTATCGAGAAGCACTGAAACAGTTTATGAAGGAGAAAACCCCCGTTTCTGCAAATAAATTTTGTGGACATGGACTTACTTACTTTTTAAAAATACAATTAAGAATGTATTTTAATCCACTGGCTGTTATTTGAACTGTATCATTGTTAATGTTAAAGCAGCTCATTACTAATGGTATTAAGGCAATGGGGAACTTGGGGGCATAATCTCACTCCAAGGAGATTCACGCTGACTTTTTATTGGAAAAGCTGGTGCATGCAGCTTCCACCAGATTCAGGTTCACTCAGAGGTAAAAAGGGTCGAGTTCTGGTTACCATCTAGACTGATAAATGTATAACAATATGTTGTTCCAAGCACTGATTTCCAGTTAATTGTTTCTCAGTGTATTTGTATATTACCCAGTGCGTCTGATGCAATGCAGTGCAACTCTTTTCCATTCCCTTAGCAATCAAGTTACAGAAACACTGAATTTGCTTCTGCAAAGTACTATGTACCTTGTTCAGCAAGTTAACATTTCCAGGTTCAGTTATCCCACATCCTTGACCATTCAAGTCCTTCCACTTTTGAAAGAGTTACCATGTGCTAACACGAATGGAAGAGACTAGAAATAGGGTACTCAAAAGAATGGACTAAGATCTGTAGTAAAGCAGGTGTGATGAAAGAGACACATGTACCCTTAATGAGGAATTAAGCCAGGAGAAGCCTTGCACGCAACAATATCAGTACTGAATGTTCCCAGTAGTCTACCTTAGCCACCTAGGCAAAATCCAGAAGTCTGATAAAAGCATATAGAAACTGCACAGCAGTCAGGTATATTAGTTTAAGACTTGTTTGAATTTGAGACCAATCAAGGGAACCTTTGATCTAACCTAAATTCTAAAGGATTTGGAAAGGGTATGAGTTATCATTTATTAATCGGTGACTTTGACCTTATTTAGTATCAGCCACGATGCTACACATAGACATTTTACAGATACTCAGCCTTAGAAACAGGTTATCTCTCAGCAGTGTGAAGCACTGCTGATGGTCTGTAATACCTAGCCTCAAGTTAAATTGAGAATGTTGTTGTAAAGAATTAATGCTGAAATATCTCCAGAATATACAGGATGATTATATTATGTTTGAAAAATACATTTATAGGAAATAGTTTAAAATATAAGAACATTGGTTTTAGGGCTGAAATACATTACGGGATCTGACCTCTAAAGCACATCAATTTACAGCTGCTTCTTTGAGTTGTGGTTACTAATCTGTGGGACTGATTATGCTTTCTTTCAGCTGTTAAAGAAGTACGGGGAGGATAGATATAAAATCCCAGAACTGGCTTTTGAAGCCTTACTAGCTCATTTTGAGGAAAAGTGGAAGTGAGAGAGGGCTGCTGGTAGATTCCCTGTCACGGCTTTCCACAATTGCTACCACTCCACAACTGCAAAGACACAATGTGAGAAACACTTAGAAGAAAGCCTCTTCAGGTGGGCCACATTTCATTAAGGGCTCAACTGCACGATGAATTATATCAGCTTTATAAATTGCACCCATTAACTGTGACATAGTAGCTGTTGTTAATTGATTGCATGCACGTTCCTCACTTGCCCTATTGTAAGAAAATGCAGATTAGCATTATCATCTTTCATTGATGCTTAAAACCAAGTCATACTACACTGTATCTGAGCAGCCCACACTTCATGGGCTGCTGCTTCTTTCTACTTTGTTATGCTGGCATCACTAGCTTTTAAATCTCAGCCCTGAGATTATGTACCAGTGCATTCGAAGACAAATCATTTGCCCTGTCCACAAATAAAATAGGAGAAAATGAAGTAGGCAGTAGCAAATAACAGCACATGCAGATACTCTCAGAGCCACTTAACTACGGAAGTGGGAAGTTCAGACGGAGAGATATGTTGATGTATGTGAATTTTATATATCTAAATGCATATTCAAGGGTTCCTGCTCACTGTTGAGACTTAATTATGAAAGCATACAGCTTTGCAGTTGATTAAATACATTTAAAATGTGGTTTTAGAGCAGACTAGAGTGCTGTATTTGATGGCTACAGACTCTTCAGAAGGGACAGGCAAAGAAAGAGAGGCAGAGGGGTAGTTCTCTATGTTAAGGAGCGTCATGACAGCTTAGAGGTCAATGACAGTGAAGGCAGGGTTGAGCGTTTATGGGTAAGAATCAGGAGGAAGGACAACCAGGAGGATGTCATGGTAGGATGAGGAGATAGATGAGAGGTTCTTTAGGTTGCTCGGAAAACTCTCGGGATCACTGGCCCTTGTTCCCAGCAGATATCTGCTGGGAATAGAAAGGAATACAACACAGCAGAAAGAAGACAGTCTAGGAGGTTCCTGAAGTGTGTGGAAATTCCTCACACAGCTGGTGAAGAAGCCAGCTTTCCCAGGAGGGAAGGCACTTTGCTAGACCTGGTGTTTGTGAACAAAGAAGGTCTTGTGGGAGACGTGATGGTTGGGGGCTACCTTGGGCATAGCGATCATGAAATGATCAAGTTCTCAATCCTCAGAGAAGCAAAGAGGAAGAGGGTCGGCTGAAATGCTATCTTAAATTTCTGGACTTTGACTTGTTTAGGAAGTGGGTAACCAGTGTCCCTTGGGAGGCCGCCCTGAAGGGCAAAGGAGTCCAGGAAAGCTTCAAGAAGCAAATCTTAAAGGCAGGATCGAGCTGTTCCCATGTGCAACAAGATGAGGCTGCAGAGCAGAAGACCACCCCGGCTGAACAGGGAGCTTCTGCTGGAGCTCAGGAGGAAAAAGATAATTTATGAACTTTGGAAGAAAGGTCAGGCAGCCCAAGATGATTATGAGGTTCAATAAGGCCAAGTACCAGGTCCTCAAGCAACACTGCAAGCTTGGGGCAGAGTGGCTGGAAAGCTGTCTCACAGAAAAGGACCTGGAAGCATTGATCAACAGCTGGCTAAACATGAGCCAGCAGTGTGCCCAGGTAGCCAAAAAGACCAATGCCATCCTCGCTTCTATCAGAAATAATCTGACTGGCAGGACCAAAGAAGTGATCGTCCTTCTGTACTTGGCACTGGTGATGCCTCACCAGTTGTGTTCAGTTCTGGGCCCTTCACTACAAGAAGGACATTGAGCTGCTGGAGCATGTCCAGAGATTGGCAACAGAGCTGGTGAACAGTGAGAACAAGTCTTATGAGGAGCAGCTGAGGGAGCTGAGGTTGTTTATCCCAGAGAAGAGGACACTGAGGGGAGACATGATCAGTTTCTACAACTAACTGAAAGGGGGGTGTAGTGAGGTGAGAGTTTATCTCTTCTCTCCAGTAATGGATGATAGGACACTAGGAAACAGGCTCAAGTTGCACCAAGGGAGGTTAATTACTGAGAACTTTTTCACCAAGAGAGGTGTTAAGCATTGGAACGGGCTGCCCAATCACCATCCCTCCAAATATTCAAAGGATGCACAGATGAGGTGCTGAGTGATGGGCCTGGCAGTGTGAGGTCAGTGGTTGGACTTGATGATCTTAAAGGTCTTTTCCAATCATTATGATTCTATGTAGTGTCTGAAAACCTCATGTATTTTCTATCTAAAGAAGATGGTGTAAACTATCACCCCTTGGACCTTTATTTTTCAGACTGAGATCATCTCTTCTTTTTAAATTGAAGAGCACACAATATGGTGATTCTTGCAGGAATTGGAGAGATACTGGTCACCAAAATCAAACTAACATAAGAAATCTCTTTTACTCAAAGAATCTAGAAGACAGGGCAAAGGTATGGCCAGCAGTAATGTGGTGTAAGAATTGCCACATTTACCCAAAGTTAACCTGATCTGATGTCTTGTCTCCAAAAATGGTCAACAGATTAGGACTGAGGAGAATATAATGGTATTCAAGTGTTCAATTGGTGAATCTTCTAGCTGGAGTATTCCAGTTGGAGTATTTTTATAGGCATAAAACCATCATAAGAACAACTTAAGGAGTTCAGTTGTCTTTCTACAGTGGCTGAATTATACTGCAGCAGGACTGGAAAAATACTTACGCTCCACAAAGTAAGAGCTGGCGTCAATCTTCCAGATAATCTGTCCACGGTGAGAGCCATTGACGCCACGGTTCTTGTAGTCCAAAAAGTTTTCGGACAAGACCTCATCTGTAAACAAAGAAAACAGTCTCATCAAGTGTCTGTTATGATAAGATGCATAGCAGAGTCAGGGTAAAAATATACCTTTAGCTTGACAGAGCGTCCTGGATCTGCTAGACAGCTTGGCACCACATGTTGAGAAATTGGCTTTTCATTCATTTATGTCTTTGAAAAGTACAGCTCTACTTAAAAAGTACAGCCTTTCCTGAAATGTAATGTGAAAAATACATCCCTACAAAATTCTCAAAAATCATCCAGCTTAGCTTAGATGAACACCTACCTAATTAAACACAATTATTTAGCTGTAAGACAGAACTGTAACAAAAAATAAACCCTTTTTTGCATCAACTCTTCCCTTAAAAAATCCACTGAAAAGAATTATGTGCAGACATCTGTCCTACATTCACTTGTATCACAACAGCTATAGTTAGTACTTGCAGTATACAGGAAAGGGTAATTACTTTTGAAGAATCACACACACTAGGTGCCTTCACAGCTCTTGGTCTCCAAAACCAGATGGCTGACAACAAAATGGTGTCCTCTTGCAGTCTTTTGAGACACTTAGAAGCTGTCAGACTACCAAACTGATCTTTAGAAAAGACAAGGAGTAATCAAAACAAATTAATCATATTGAAGAAGTTACTGAAAATCAAGGCTGAGGAAGCAACCACCTTGTACACACAGGCCAGAGTGTAAATAAAAGTAAGCCTGAGGAGTGGCATTCTGGTTGTCAACAAAAATTTTTATTCCAAGTTTCAATTTAGACTGCTTCAACAAGCTCTTTTCCAGACCAACCTACAAGTCCTACAGAGCATAGATGTGAGCAAACACATCCGAGCCTCCAGGCAAGGATCTGGTTCTTGACTCACTTTTATCTATCAGCTTGAAAACCAGCCACTGAGACTACTGCAGCCTCAGGGCCATGCTTAGCAACTACTCACTCATACCAGGCTTTTAAGTAAACAAAAATGTATGTATTTCCACCATATGAAGCCAGCACTTATGCTTTCCATCTTCACTAAACATAAACAGCAGAGAAAAAGTAAAACAGTCATATGGAGACATTTACAGGCTGTCAGAAGGAAGCAGGGCTCATGGGAAGTGGCCTGTGGGAGTCCCAAATGTGGCAAACTCAGGTGGCTGAAGCAGCAACCCAGGAAGGGCCTGGCCATAGCCTCATCACTCCATCTGCATGGAGATTAAATAGATTTTGCATTTGTGCCCTGCCCAGGTCTTTACCTGCAGAGACGAGCCAGTTACCTTCTGGATTTTTCCTCTCGGCAACGTGGACAGTTTTAATTTTAACAGAGATTTGTACAGATGGACTTTAACTAACTTGACCTTGCCACGGAAATGATCCTAGGAGGGTGCTTAGCCTCTGTTCTGAAGACAATTACATCAATTATTACTTACCCTAAAAGCTAAGGAGAAATGTGAACCACTCAGTCTGAGATTAAAACATATCAATTATAAACAATGAAGCACTTGCTTCATTATCAACATAGGTCAACCAGAAAACAAAGATGACACCAAGAAACATCATGACTGAGGACAGATTGATGATGTGACAAACTGCAGACAGGAAGAGACAGCCCAATGGACAAAGTCAAGAAACTAAAAAACTTAGATATTATTAATATATATGTAGACAAATGTTAAGTAAAGCAGACTTTTATTTAGAAGTAAATAACTCCTTCAGTGAAAGAACAAAGCATCAAGCAGATGCCAATATTATTCTGTTGCTTTTACATTGTTATGCTCTCAAAGGAATAAGGTAAGTGGGTTACCAACGTTGAACTCTTTGGTGTCACCCTCTCTTGAGGAATTTACAACAGAAATCCTTTTAAAAAGGCCACTAGTGATTGCAATGGGTAATTATAAATGGCAATGCCATCTACAACACATTTACCCATCTCTGACTTGCTAATTGTCAGTAATTATTTCAGTAGCTGTGTTTCGTACTCTGTATTCAAGCAGAAATCTTTCAGCTCATTCACATCAGGACATCTCTGTGGCAATCCTTCAATGGTGAAATCCTCTGGTATGATTTCTGGTCTTCCTCTGTACTTTATAGCTGGCTGTGTCTTCTTTTAAATGACAAAGTGTATATTAAAAAAGTGCAGGTAAGTATACACCACTGCTCTCAGAGCTCTGGCTTGCTAATGACTACCTTCAGTAAAGGACCACTCTGGATACAGATTATCCAGAATTACCCAGGTCATTCTGTAGAAGTAGAAACATTTATATACACATGAGGAGCTTTAATGCTATGAACCATACCTTTTGCTTTGGTGGGGAAAACACTTCATACTTAGCAGTGAACATGTACTGAAACATTGCACAAAGCTAGGCCTGGGAACCCTGCCTGGCCCTTTGTCCTGATGAGGCACAGAGAGAATCCCTCAGCTCAGGCATGCTGCTCTCTAGCTTCCTCACTTGTGATGTTTGTTTGTCATATTGAGTCTCTGTAAGCTGCTGGAGATGCTCCAATGCCTACCATATTATTCAGATGTATGGATAGTTACTGTTCCTCATAACACATTGTTTATCAAATACCATGCTTGTTTAAGGAGGCTTAGCTGAGCTAGACTGGACAGCCTTGCTTAAAAAAATTGCAGACATTTTAGGCCAGTTTTTAGCAGCACAAGAGACCGCAGAATCAGATTTTAAAGGCTGTGTTCACGTAGAGTATCTGTGAGGGCCAGCTGGCACTTCCACCACATTGTATGTTGCCGGCTTCCCACAGCTGGCACAAAGACAGCATGAACTCTGCATCACACAATCTCTAATCTGACAGAGGTATCAGCAAATGCCTAGACCCAAAACAAATCACAACTCTATTGCGAGCTGAGGCAGTGGGAATGACTGCAGAAAGCCTTTTTCTCCTTTTTTTTGGGACTGCACAGTAAGCCTGGAAAAATCAGGCTGAGCAGAGGGACCACTCTCTGTCTGCACATTCAAGGTAGAAGACCCCCAAAGGGAAGGGATAAGGAAGCTAGTCTGTGGGTACAGATGGAAGGTGAGACCACAGAAAAGTTGGAACAAGCTGCTCCCACCAAGCAGCATCTGTATGTTGCCTGTGTCAGGGTTAAAAACAGCATCCAGAGCAAAAAGGTCAACTTGCAAAGCATATCAGGGAAGGGACAGACACACAGAGTTAGCTATGCACATACAGTTTATGGACAGCAGCCACTGATGAAATACAGGCTCAAGCAGCAGAAATTATTCCTGCCATGGTTTTGTGTGGAGTCGTTTCTGGTAAGGGGGAAGGGGCTGTAAAGATGGCTCCTGGAAGAAGTTGCTTAAAACTCTCCCCAGCTCTGAGCCAGACCCAGTGCTGGGGCTGAGCCAATTAGGCACCTCCACGATCACTTTTTAAGAAGAAGCTGGAAAAGGAGGTTGTTTCCTGGTCCTTCTTGTTCTGTCCTTCCTTCCTTTCCAGCTGGTGGTGGTGCAAGGAATTGGGAGAGAGAGAGAGAGAGAGAGAGAGAGAGAGAGAAACAACCATGTGGACTCCAAGGGAAGAGGAGGAGGTGTGCTGGAGCAGAGACTTCGCTGCATCCTGTGGAGAGGACTGGTGAAGCTGAGATTTGTTTGCAATTTGTAAAGGCCCTTCAGCGGGGGCAGTGACTGTGCCCAGAGGAGGCAGTGTCCCATGGGAGGGACACTGTACTGAAGCAGGGGGAGAATGGCAGGAGTCATCCTCATTTGAGCAGAGAGAAGCAGAGAGACCGACCACATCCCCTATTCCCTGCCCCCCTGAGCCATTGAGGGGGGAGGAGGTAGAGATATCGGGAGCAGTGAGCTGGGCCCGGGAAGAAAGGAGGGATGGGGGAGGGAGATCTTAAAGTGCTGGTTGTAATTTTCCCATCATCCTGCTCTGGTTTTGCTTCTGTTCTGTTTCCTGTAGGTAGCAGAATAATTTTTTCTTACCTTCCTCTAAGTCGAGTACTGGAGTTTGCTTTGCCCGGAACTGTAATTGGCAGCGAGCCCTCCCTGTCCTTGTCTTAATCCACAACAATCTTGGTCATCATCGTTCCCTCTCATTTCACTGAGGCCTCCGCCATCCTAACGAGGGTGGGGGTGGGTGGGGGGCAGTGAGCAAGAGACTGTTGTGGTGCTTCATTGCTGGCTGGGCCAAATCATGGCAATATTTTAATATGAATTTATGGAGCTCTGCACTCTGTAGGTCACCCCAAGTAGGAACAATAGAAACTTTAAGTATAAAACCATTTTTGAAGTAAAACAAAAAAAGCCATAATTTAGAAATTCTGAAATCCAGTACTTAGGTGCTTCTTCTGGCCAGATGTAAGCTCTGTTTATCTCTTTTGAAAAGCTAAGTATTTCCTCCTTTTCAAAGAAGTTAAACTTAATTTCAGTCCAATAGAAATTTAAGTGTGTTCAGATTTTTAAGTAAGACAAATTTTAGATCTGGAAAAACAGATGCAGGTCCAAAAGGGAAATCTTTTTTTGGCTTTTGAAGATATGTATTTTTGGAAGGTGAAAAACAAGAAAGACATATCCCTTGTCAAATTAAAAATACCAGGAGCTGAAACTGGTCAAGAGGTTGGAATCTATGAATACACCTGACTGACCTATTTTAGTTGTCAGGTGATACTATTCCAGGCATGCTATGCCTTGAACACAGACATTATGTACACAGCACAGTGAGAAAGAAAAGACCTGCTCAGTGCTCTACATAGATGTGCATGTGTGTGTACATGGATTTATCAATATTCATGTCAATGTCAGTGAACAGACAGCATGGTAAGGAGAAGGAGTATGTGCAAAGGAAAACAAATTTGATTTCATCTTTCTACTGAGAATCCTTATAACAAAGGAACTGACCTTAAAAACATGTTGCATCTTAATTCCCGAAGGTAAATGGTGAAATGCTTCTGTTCACCTCAACACAAAAGGAAGAACAGAGTTAATTCTGCTCCCTTTGATATATTTCAGCCTGCAGCTAATGGCTTTTGACATTTTTCCAATGAAGCATGGTAATGCCTGTCCCTCCCTCTATTTTTGAAAGGAGATGAACCTTTAAACTAGCTCTCTGCTTAGCTGGCAATCCACTGCATAGTCTGGGTTTGGCCCTGCTCTGCAAACAAAGCAAACACTTTGTGATTGCTCTCAGATCTGTGGCTTCCTTTCTGTGGATAAACAGCTAACTCAGGAAAAGTGTCAAATGAGGGAGTATTTGGGACATGCAGCCCTTTGACCATAATCAGCAGGTCCTGTAGCTGGGGACAGTCAGGGCATCTAAAGTGGTGAGTCAGCATACACTGCTCCCTGCCTCCCCTGCTCTGGGGCACACACAACTGCTGTTGCCTCTTGCTGGGGCATGGGAAGGTGGCTGCAGAGCTGCAAAGCTGTGCTGGGACAGGAGCAGCTGAGGTCCAACCTCTTGCATCTCACATGGTCCCTAGAGGAAACAGGGAAGGTGATACACGACCAGGCACCAGGCAGCTGGGGCTGAGCAGCAGCCACAGAGACCAAGGCATGCTAGAGGCAAACACTAGCAAGTGCTTTGGGAACCAGCAGCAGTCCTGACAGACTGCTCATCCTCACTGAACCAGATGCCTTCAAGCATAGCCCTTTACTGCTAAAAATATTCTGTGCTGTCACTTCCATGCTGAGTGATCCCCAATATACTTCACAAACACTAGAGAGAGAGAGAGAGAGAGAGAGATAAAGAACCATAGCCACCAAAGAAAGCTATCTTTCAGATGAAAGAGTGTAATCAATTGACAAAAAGCATTCCTTCAGAAGAATTAGAAAAAATGTTGATAAAGGCCACCTCTCAATGATTTTTAAAAAACGTTAAAGGAGACTTCAAGTGCTGTCAGCTTACACTAAACAGACAGGACTTTGGTACTTGAAAGCTTGCCTGAAATTCCCACAGACAAGAAAACTGATAGTCAACACATCTTCCTCAGAAGGACTGATGGAGTTGCAATTACAAATAACTGAGTGATCTTTTTGGCCAGTTTGGTTTTACTTGAGAGGTGGAAATAAAAAACCTGTTCCCCTTTCTCAAACAATATTTTGCTGATCCATATAATCAGCCTATCTTTCCAGATTCTCCAAGAATAACTACTGCAAAATACAGAATAAATTTGGCTACCTTCAAAGCAGCAAATAACTAACATGAGACAGGAACACAATGTCAGAGAGATGTCTGAACTTGGTACACTGGTCTTTATCATTAATTTGATTTAGCACTACATATTACAACACTTGCTTTATATAAACTTAATGAAATTATGACATGAAGACAGAAGCTACACTTCATGTCTGGATCTCCTGTGAACAGGAAATGCTGTACTCTTGAAATTATAGAAGGACTTAGTTGAACAAATTTGTTTTAGCTTGAAACTTAAAAGTGCTTTTGGCCAATTGGAATGTCTGTACTATAATACCATATAGACAGTGTTAGCAAAATGCTTTTCAAAATAATTTTCTTTACAAAGAGACCAAGCTTTAGTTGATCAGGTTTGTAATTTGCATGGAAAGTGACATTGTAAAGCATAGAATATCAATAACACAACATTATTTTGCAATATGGGTCATAAGTCATGGATAAGCATCCTATTCCTGATGTTTCTTCTCTTACCACCCAGTTTAGCACTTGAAGAGCCCAAAATGACAACACCAGTCTCTACAATTCACAAATGCAGCTTCTGCAGGGTTGTATCAGGCCATGCCAGTATCTCCTTCCTTAATATTACAAAACCTTGGAAAACATGATTACAAAGTCATGTACAATACAAGTGGTCATCATTCTGCAAGAGAGGATCCATTCATGACAAACGTATGCAGAAGGTGTAGATTGTTTACTTCTTATTTGAAAAGACACCACAGTATAAAAAAAAAAAAGTCACAAATAATTATCATTATTGGAGTCAATAGGAATATTTGCACTGCCTTCAGCAGCTACAGATCCAGCTTTAATGTGGATCAAAATTTCACTGTCAATTCATTTGCCAATTTCTGTTGTAGATAATGAATATACCGCAATTTGCAGTTAGCTTCCTTCCTTCTACAGCTTCTTAGGGAGAAGAGATCTGGAAAACAAGGGTCTAATCCTTCATTGACGCTGAAAGTTCAGTCCTTGATCCAAGAGCTGTGCATGTGCTTTGTTTCAAGTACATGAATGGTTTCATTCTAATCTCACAAAAATTAACCACCTACCCAGTTAATGAAAAGTTAATTGGGATGGAAAAAATGTGAACAATGAATGGAGAACAGCAATGAGACCACATGACAAGAGCAAGACAAAAGGAAAGGAGGAAAATAAAGAGCATAAACTGCAATAAAACAGGGATAGAGTTGGCAAAATTATCACAGTTCTTGGTCACTGAGGGCAGAAAGCACTGTCCCAAGCAAAACCCACCCAGGCACACAAAAAGACAGGCATGGTAGGTTTAAAATCTGATACACCTAATCTTAAGCAGAAAGAAATACACATTAAACCCAAAAGACACCTGTCATCCACTCCCAAGATCAGAGAGTTCTAACTTTCAGCAAAACATGCTTACCTTTGAATGTCACTTTCAGAACCATCTACAACATTATCCTTTACCCCTTGCAGCCTCGAAATTACTGCTGGGAGAAAACATTCTGATCTTTCATGATACTGATACCAATTAAAAAAAGCAAATATGGTTGCTAATTACAAAGAGCCTGTTAAATTGATATGCCTATAGGTTTTCAGAAGGCTCTGGATGAACTGTGGATCTAGTCTTTCCTCCCTGTACTCAAGCTAACCACAAAGAGTCTGAGGTCTGTCACTTGAGGGTCTTCCCTCTCCTCCTCTGCAACAATGGAGTCTCTGGCTAAAATCAGAGACGATGACAATGGGCCCTATTCTTCTATGGTATCCTTGAGGTATTTAGGACCTGTGCTACAGCTCATCTCTGTTTCTCTCCAGTAACCACAAATCTGCTGAAAAGGCAGACAGAATGAGGAAAGCAAAAAGGTAAGGTGAGGCTCAACAGTAACAGCTTGTGGGGGCTAAAAGACCCACAGCAGATGTTAGGTTGCAGTGTGATGGGCATCTGTTTAGTATTGTACTGGTGTAATTTGGCTCTGCATACACATAGAAGTGCAATCATTTCCACACAGCTCTCATTCCTACCTCAGCTATGCCTGTCCCAGCTACAGACCTCTGCTTTAAAGCTCTTGCACTTGCAGATTTGTTCTCACCACTGCAGCAGATGGATCATATCTAGGTTTTAGTACAGCTACAGCAATACTTCAGCTATACATCCACATCTAATGACATCCAGCTTGCACACTGAAGATAAGCAGGAGGAATCCAAAGATGGTCATGACTGCCTCAGTGCATACTGAAAAACTGAAGATAGGACATGTGTGGTGAGGTACAACATGGAAGAGTTATTGTATGCTTGTTTTTAATATAACAGTTCCTAAGTTCTCACAGTCGGTGGAAGCCTCTTCATTAATTACAGAACAATTTGGAAAATGAGGGTTAGGAGAAAACAGTGTATCCATGAAAAGACATTATAACGAGATGCTGTAGTCCCAAGGCACTATAAGGACATGATATAAGGGGACATAAGGAGATCTGAAATGTGAACAAGGGTGACGCTTGTCCAGGTTAACAATGGACATTAGAGGGGAAATAATTTGAGTTATTTGAAAAAAGGGCTCCCAGCAATGTTGAAAGACATAACAGCAGACAGTAAATTAGACAGGCATTTGTGATCTGATAAAGCAGCAAAAAAAAAAAAACCAACCCACAAACACAACTCAGATATGTGCACTGAAGCACCATAGTGCAAGAGAATCTAGAGGGATTTTATCTGAAAAACCATAAGCTAATTACAAAGTAGAAGATCTTCAGTGAAGACAAAATGTCTTTAGGGCTGGAGAGATCAATAAATGAGAAAGATGACAAAAGCTAAATGCATATACAGTCATTATGGTAGTTGTGAAGGGCAGCATGGGAATATTCAAATATTATGAACAGCATGTTCAGTGTTATGAACACAAAGGAGTGGGAATGATTTAGTTCAGTTTAGAAAACTAAGAAAACCATATGCTGACTCTTCAAAATCCACATGGCTAACTTGACATCTACAGAACAAATCCTTGTGCTTTAAAGCCTTATCCTACCAAGAATTGCTTGTTTATGCCACCAATGTGTCGTGATTGATTCTGCTCAATCAGTGATCTGAATGTGTTGCATGGATTATGCTCCTTTTGCAGGTCTGAGGCCAAAACCTCACTTTTGGTGCACCAGTGCTCCCCATTGACAGATTTATTCAGAAATGCTTTAGCAGATGATCATTACTGGCTTATCAGCCCATGCTACAGAGCGTTATGGGCCCTGTTCACACAGCATAAAGGCAGTTTTATCCATAGGTCTAATTACCCTGGAAATCATCAAGAAAGCATGAGGCTACTGTACTCCCTGGGCTGTGTTATTTCCCTTCTCCTGCTATTCAGGATGACAAAGTGGGAAACTCCTTTCCACCTGTTCACCTAGAAAGTGGTTCATAATACCATACCTCTTATTTATGGAGAAACACTAATTGGAAATCTTTTGGTACGCAGTAAACCTGTCTGCAAAATATCAAAGGTATTTTATGAAAAGAACTGGCAACCTACAGACTTCTTTACCATGACTTCCCTAAAAGACCGTAAAGCACATCACCACTAAACCTTCTAACAGAAGCATTTTGGTGCATTGCTATATAAAACTGGAACACCACAGAAATGACAGAGGTGAACTTAAAAGCACTGAAAGAGAGAACCGGTCAAAAGCCATATGTGTTGGGAATACACAGAGGCCTTTGCATTTAAACACTGTCTGAATCTACTTATAAAAGGGTGAAACAGAGACAGAAGCTGTGTTTGTCCCCCACTTGGTGGGTCTGGAAATGGTATATCCTGGTTTCCACTGGCTGAAGCAGTCCACAAGATACAGAACTGAGAACGGCAAGTGACTCAGCTTGATAAAGTCACTCTCACTGGATCCAAGAGCAGCCAGGTGAAGGCAAGCCAGGCTGGAACAACCATCAGGTATTACCACGCTAATGTATCTGCCAAGGGCTAAGATATCCAGTACCCTCTGTTTAGAGTCTGTGCAGGCTTTCTATTGCTGGTGGTTTTTTTTTTAAACAGGCTTGCTCCTTTCACGCTTCTTTTTCCTGAAGTAAATGATGCTTTGCTTAGGGAAAGCTGTCTGGCTACTGGACACCTCCATTGATGTTTTATGGAGACAGCAGAACTGCAGGTGTTGAACAAAACTTGATGTGCTCAGGTGATCACAGGCAGCCACAGCCTGCTGTTCCCAGCCTGACAAGAGACCCAACTACAAGACGACCTGCTGAGAAGCCCTAAGAGCAGAGCGAGGTTCTCATCCAAAGGACATAAAATGACTGAGATGGGTAACCCCAAGATATACTAAATACAAACATCAACAAAGTTCACTCTAAGCAGGCATATTGTGAGCAGTTTTGTTTTACAGATGGCTCTGTCTGCAGCAGAGAAGTGAACAACCATCCAAACACACAGAGAGCCTGAACTGGGAACTGGAGCTGAAACACAGCAACCTGCAACTCCTGCCCTTATCCACATGTTATATTTTCCATCTCTGCTGGCAATGTGTGACACTTTTGGCTTGTATGCATCAAAAGTTTCTTCAAATAGCTGTACAAACAAGTTCTCATCCAAGTCTGGCAGTAAAAAAGGAGATATATCCTCTTGCTTCAGTGAGCAATACAGCAGGAATAGGCCCTCTAAGCCTAAAATCAACCTGGAAACTGTTTACACAAATATTTAACTGTTTATTAGCCAATAGATTTAAAAATTACTTTGTCAGATTATGGTGAACTGATTTTTTTTTGAGAGAAATAAACACCAAAAGGTGAAACAGAGGAGGAAAACACACTGTTTTAAAGCTAAACTTCAGTCACTAATTAGGTCAAGACTTGCATATATTTGAGAGGCATTACTTTGTCAAAAGCCAAACACGACAGGAAATCAGGCTCTACACGATTTGTCTATGAAGAAATTTCCAACAAAAAGTCTTAAATACTGTTTTGCTACCCCAGAAAGAAACACTGAAAGAAATAAGCCTACTGCATACAGGTAAGGAGAGTAAAATGTTATCCTTGACAAATCTCCAACATCAGCATGGGGAATTGGGGCACAGACAGACACTGAGGCAAATGACTCCTTCAAAATGCTCGTTTAAACATTTCTCATTAGCTACATCAGATATGGAGATGATGACAGAAGTGAAGTCCAGTAGCAGCTAAAATGCTACTGCAGTAATTATAAGATAGCTCTTTATCTACAGGCAGTTGCCAGCATTCCATATTAATTTATCTAAGAGGCTTCTTACTGTAGCAAATAGTAATAGTAAATGAGATAACAAAGAAAAAACTTGAAGATAAACAATTGCAAATAGTCCATTCATCTCACAGTAGTCACTACATGAGAAGTTTTATTTAAAATACACAAACATGCTCTCTCTTCATTATTCATACCTTTGTTTGAGTTTCTCTCTCCCCTCACCAATACATGCATTTTGTTTACACACAGTTTTTTCTGGAAAGAAAACTTATGTTCCAGAGATTTTTAAATATCATCAGAACTAGGTTATGTTCAAATTTCTCAGAGAACACTTTTTGAGTGTTTATGTGTATTTTTGACTGTAGATATGTTTCTGAAAGACTGTTGATGTTCATAACCCTACAGTTCTCTTGAGGGAAGGCAAATGCATGGCTCAGATGAGTTGTTACAGAATTTAGAGATTCTTCTGCATAGCTCAGAGCTGTTATATAGTATATATAAGGGAAAGTTAGAGCATCTCTAGAGTTCAAGCTTAGCAGGTATGAAATGTAATTCCTACTCCTGAAGGCACAATATGTCTTAAACAGGCAAAAAAGGCTTGTTCTTCCATTTCTTGTATTTTTGCTATCTTACCATGGCTAATCTTAACATGCACTCAAGTAATAAAGTCTATATTTTATAACAGAGTCAACATTTACTATTCTCCCTTCAACTAAAGAGTTTTGCTATGGCCTTTCATTAAAATCACATAGCTGCATATGGATATTTTCATGCAGCTGAGAGTGGATATACTCAATAATAATTTTTACCACGTGACACATGGCCACTATTTATTACAGTGTTTTACAAGAGACTGACTGGCTAGCCCATTTCTGAGACCAGGAGCAGAAGTTAACTCTAATAACAAACTCTAAATCTAGCTTTTACCTGCTTCTGCAAAGACTGTTTCCCAGTTGGTCATCCTTCAGAACGTGCACATGGATTGAAGAGGAGAAAAACCAAAAACCTTGTGATAAAAGGAGCGGTGGCTCCTTGACAGGAGTAGAAAACAGAATTTCCATAGAGGGACAACTCCTTTAACTTTTCTTTCAGGCTACTTTAACCTTGAAACAGCATCTCAAAATGTCGTATGGTATCAAAACACGAGTCACATGAATTTTGCTCTTTTTCTTTTGGAAACCTTTTATATCATCTATATTTCCCCAGACTTGGAACATCTTTGTTTTGAAGCCTGTAGTTTACTGAGTATCAAAATTTTAGCGATGGTGGTGGTGGCAAGAACAGACCAAGTTTTATGCGTTTCAGAACCAACACTCAGATAAAACTATTTGGAGATATTTCCTAGACTGATACCATGGCAATGATTAAATTCCTCTACGGTGAGAGCTACCTTCTGTTCTGCTTTTGTATCACAAACATTTTCAGATACTCAGGAGCTCCCACAAGATGAAGTAAATACAGCTCTAATGCTCACACAGTGAGTTTTAAAGACAGTTCACTACACCTTGCATGATACCCCAAGGATGCAAATTATTGTCATGACTCACTGCAATATTAAATATGCTACACTCAAACCTTTCATATCGAATTTCACCAACTCAAGTAATCCCAAAAAGGGCTGGGCTGTGTCCACAATCTGGTTTTGAGACAAATAGTAGATTGACCAGCAGCAATGTAACAGTTAACAGGCTTCGATACTAATCCTCTATTGAGCAGACTGGAAAAAGCTCAGTTTCTTTGGTTCTCTTGTTCCAGTCTGGCTGCTAATTCAAAACATAGTCATAGATCAGTTTACATTGTGAAGGTCATAGTCACAAGGCCAAGAACGTTCCCTCTGTAAACAGGAGCGCAGGCTCAAAATCTGTGCAAATGCACACACAGAACTAAGCCATAAGGCATGTCTGATCTCCCACCCCTATGGATTGGTCACATTGAACACAGGATGCATGAGCATTTTATTCCAGGTCAGAAGCATCCTTCTGTACTGACCCTTCCAACTGTCCCCATTTTGGCACCACCAGACTGTGTGATGGTCTTGAGGTCCATTAACTCCATTCTGCCCTGATGAAGCCAAACTGAAAGATGCACTACAGGGACTCAAGGGCACTTGCTCTGCCAGACTGAGACTTCAAAAGCCAAGTCCCCAAAATGCATTAAGCTGATATTGTGTCCCACAGACCCATTCCTACCTTTCCTTCTAGTTTGTTAATGTGGATACAGTCACAGTGCCTGTTCCCTGCCTATATTCCACTTGTCTTCCACATCAAACAAATGCCCCAAACCAAGTGATCTTCAGTCTCATACGTTCTTTCTCTAAGGGAACCAAAACACCAAAGCTCCCTTTACATTAGGTTTTGGGAGTAGAAGAGTGGGAAGAGCAGTAGGGAAGAGTAAAAAGGAGTGAGGGTTGTTGCTACCTGTTATTTCCTTGATTATTTAGATTGGGAATCTGAGAGTCCAGAGATAAAACACCTTCAAAGACACTAAGGGTCAACTGTTGGTTTCTGGGGGACTGGAGATACTGTTCATTTTTCATTTGGCAGCAGTGTTCCTTGGAATGAGGATTGATTATTGCCATTAACACCAGGCATTCAGCCAGAAGGGGCAAAGATACATGTCACAATTTGCACTTTTAATTTACTGGAGTGTCTGCAGCAACATCCTGTTTGATATGGTAAATTGAACAGGAGTAGCAGGGTGGATTTTTCTATTGCCTAGTTAAACCTCTATGTACTCAAGGTACCCATCAAAAAAAAAAAAAGCATTCAGAATGTGTCTTCACAGCCCTCGATAAAACGTCTGAGCTATGAAACCTGCCTGAATGAGCTCATTCAGTGTGAGACAGCAACTCTGGACCACCAGAAGATATGCTTTGCCTCTTTCTACTGAAGCAATGCGGTCCTTTTTGAGTCACCTGCACTACTGCAGAATAGGTTTAGAGTACTTAGCATCTAGTACCGGGGGCTGCTGTGTCTTCTCATCTGTACAACAAAACACAACTGCAAGCTTAACTGTAAACACAAGTAATTCAGTTAAGGCCAACAAACCAGACTGCCTTTAGAGTATCTGTTTTAAATCCAGGGTGTATTTAAATTTAAGAAGCCTGCTTTCATTTTGAAAGCAAGGCAGTTTATGAGGTTACTCACGTGAACAAGTAATGCAGTCTGGCTTACTGTAACCCCCATCTCCCTTTCCTTTCATGTCCTAAACAGTCAATCCCAAGTTCCTCTTTTCCCACTCTCTCAAATACTCTGAACTCATTTTCCAATGACTAATGCTGTGCCACTGGGGTTTCTCAGCACGCTCAGATCTCCCATCCAGTACCTTCTCACATACCCTATGTCACCAACATCTGTCTTTCCAACATCCTCAGCATGTAATTCCAAGCCTTCTGGTTTTATCCACTAATGCACTTAAGTAATGCTGTAGCTCCCTACAATTCCCATCACATCATCACATGCTTTACCTGTTTCTGGTTTGCTTTCTGGTCCAGATGAAACTATTGGAACTAAAATACCCACTTAGTGCTAGGCACACTTACCCAAACAGATAAGAGCTATGTTTTACCAACATACCCTTTGTGGGGACACCAATCTGAGTATGTCATCTTTACCAAGTCACCAGTTTTCAGGAAACATATAAGAACTTCACATTTTTAAGACTTTTAATCCATAGAGGAATGCATATGAAACTGATTCATCACTTTCAAAACTTACCAGAAGGCTAAGAGTTAACAAAGATGTCAGTCTAGGCAGCAGAATAGGTTCTCATTTCCATAGGAACAAAACCAAGTTAAAAACCTGCTAATTTTATACTGAAGTGAAACAATCAGGTTAAAGTGCATTTAAACCATATCTTTTTACTGTTAAATGAGTTTGGATTTACTAGATGGAGATGCCGAGACTATGCTACCATATATAGCTGAACATGGCTTCCAATTCACCAAAAAAGGGAAAAAGGCAGCAAAGGGTAAGGGGTAAAGAGGACTTACCTTCCTGATACATGCCAATCCAGTCCCCTGCATCCACTTCCTCCTTTATATCCCAGTATATCACTAGGTCCTGTGAATGCCCAATGGAGTAGTAGGAGCTGCTGACCATCAGGGTAGACCGGCTGTCTGAAGTGACAAGGTCTGTGTCACTGGTAGACCTAGGGATGGTGACCATCTCATGAGGACTGTTCCTGATGTCCATGTTATGGAACTGGTCAGGGTTGTAGCTGTATCTAAGAGGCTCTTTGCATCTCCGCCGACTTTGTGAGTTCCTAGATGGAGATGCCATGGCTGCCAGGCCCAGGAACCTGTTTTGGTACAGATTCTGCAAAGAAAAAAAAAGAATAGTATTTACAGTATTACTTTTTCAGTGACATCAAAACTCAGGAAAAGTAGTACATCAGAATGAGAAAACAGCAGATCTTATTCCATTCCGTGTCACAAAAAAGGCATGAGAATGTGTAGCAGGAAACAGTGCAAACTCAACTCCCACTCCTTAATTCTTACCATGAAAACAAGTGTAAAATCAAGCCTTGCATCACCAGCCTCAGCCACAACTCGTAGTGTGTGGAGGAAACTGAGAATCTTAGAATCATTTCAGCTAGAAGAAAACTTTAAGATTGACTCCAGCCTTTGTCCCAGTCCTATCAACCACTATACCATTTCCCTAAGTGCAACATTCACTTATCTCCTAAACACCTCCAGGGACAGTGACTCCTGGGCAGCTGTCCCAGTGCCTGACAACTCTTTCAGGAAAGAAATTCCTCCTCATATCCAGCCTGAACCTCCCCCGGCACAACTTGAGGCTGTTTCCTCTTGTTCTATTGCTTGTTACTAGTGAGAACAGACTGACCCCCACCTTGCTACAGCTTCCTTTCAGATAGTCATAGAGAGCAGTAAGTTCTACCTCGAGCCTTCTTTTCTCCAGGCTCAACAGCCCCAGACCCCTCAGCCCTTCCTCATATGAGACATGCTCCAAATCCTTTACCAGCTTGGCAGCCCGCCTCTGGATCCTCTCCAGCACCTCATTGTCCTTCTTGTAGAGAGGTGCCCAAAAGATGCTAAACAGGAGTGGCCCCAGTACTGAGCCCTGGAGGACACCACTCATGACTGGCCACTAGCTGCATTTCACTCCATTGACAACGACTCACCCAGGAAAGTGTCTGCCTATCCAAGCCAAGAGCAGCGTATTTCTCTAAGAGAACGCTGTGGGAAAGTGTCAAAGGCCTTACTAAAGTCAAGGTAGACAACAGCCACAGTCTTTCCTTCATCCAATAAGCAGGTCGCCCTATCATAGAAGGAGATCAGGTTTGTTAAACAGGACGTGCCCTTCATAAACCCATGCTGAATGGGCCTGATGACCTGGTTGTCCTGCATAATAAAACTTAGGATGATCTACTCCATCAGTTTCCTGGGCACTGAAGTCAAAATGACAGGCTCGTAATTTCCTGGATCATCCTTCTGTGCTTTCTTACATATGAGTGTTACAATGGCTGATTTCCAATCAGATGGGACCTCCCCAGTCAGCCAGTACTACTGATAAATGATGGACAGTGGCTTGGTGAGCACCCCTGCCAGTTCCCTCAGCTCTCTAGGATATACCCCATCTGGCCCCATAGATTTACGTATATCAATGTGGAGCAGTAGGAGTGGACCATCACCTCCTGAATTGTAGGGGGGACATTTTGTTCCTTGCCCCTGTCTCTCGGCTTGGGGGGCTGACCTCAGTGGAAATGCTCCTATTACTAAAAACTGAGGCAAAGAAAGCATTAAGCACCTCAGCCTTATCCTTATCAGAAGGAAATTTGATAACAGGGGATGGAAGCTCTCCCTGTCCTTTCTTTTATTGTTAATGTATTTATAGAAACTTTTCTCATTACCCTTTACCTCTAAAGTCAGTTTGGCTTCTAGATGGGCTTTTGACCTTGTAATTATCTCCCCACGTAACCTAACAACACTCTTGTACTCATTGTGAGTGACCCACCCCTTCTTCCAGAGGCCATAAACTCTTTTTATCCCCAGTTCTAAGCCAAATCTCCTTATTCAGCCAGGTCAGTCTTTACCTCCGGTTCATCTTATGACACGTGGGGATGGCCTGTTCCTGGGCCTTTAAAATTTCCTTCTTACAAAGTGTTCAGCCTTCCTGGACTCCTGTATCCTTCAAAGCTGACTCTCAAGGGATTTTATTAAGTAACCTCCTAAACAAATCAAAGTTTGCCCTTTGGAAGTCCAAAGTGTCAGTTTTGCTGCTCAACTTCCTCACATCTCTATGAACAGAGAACTTCATAATGCCATTGTTGCTGTTCCCTAGACGGCCTCCAACTGCCAGATCCTCCACAAGACCTTCTCTGGTCACGAACAAGAGGCCCAACAAGTACCTTCCCTGGTCGGTTCACTTACCAGCTGTGTGAAGAAGTTATCCTCCACACATCCCAGGAACCTCCTGGTTTGTTCCCTCTCTGCTGTGTTGTATTTCCAGCAGATACCTGCAATGTTGAAGTCCCCAGCAAGAACAATCTCAAGTGATCATGAGAATAGTAGCTGGCTTCCTCCACGCTAATGCATGCCTCCAGACAACAGTATCACAACTATCAAAGTGCCAAAGAACCATTCTCTTTTAACACAAGATGACAGCCATTCTCTTTTAACAACAGAAGTGCAGTTGTCTCAAAGACTCCATCTGGAGAGACTGGTTAGTAATGAGTAAGAGCTTTTCCTCCCTGCTGGAGATCTGAAGAGTGAGAACCATCAAAATGGCTGTTACCAAAATAGGGATGTCTTCATCGAAGTGCAAATACAAATTAAGATACCTTCTGATGCTACTGCTCTGTTCCCTTTTTTACAGTTGACTATGAGATACTATGCATATCTGCTCTGGTAGGAACTTGGGAACACACCGAGAGATTAATGGGAATTGAGAAGGTTACTGCACAGTAGTCATCCTCCCAGCAGCTGAAAAATATTTAAATTACAACCTACAGCCCTTCCTCAAGGCAAGCTGACGTACAAAATGCATCACAGTGCATGAGTTAAGAGGTTTTGTGAGCTAGCAGATAGAGAATGCTTAAGTTATGACTGCATTAAATTTTGATGTGAAGACACGCTCTGATACTGATCAAAACACTGGTTATCCTTTACTGCTGTGCTGGGGTTTTTTTTTTTTTTTTCTATTTTCTTTCCAAGCTTTCCCTCTTGTCTCCCTACAACTCTGCTATTTCAATCACTCAGCTTTACATTATTCATTACCTTTCTATTATCCGTCTGTTGTCAACCATGCTGTCAAGTCTGTTAGATACAATGCCAGACAGTTTTCTAGTGTGCTACAAAATGCTTTTCACATGATCAGAAGTCAAATCATTCTCTTGAACTGCAATGAAATAGGTGAAAGGAAAATCATAGTTCCTTTATCAAGTCAAGCTGTTATTCAACTCTTTATTAAGGCTTTGTGGAGGCTACGGTAGCACAGGACAGTAAGTCCTGAAAACAATCTTTTGTTTATTGAAACCTTTTTTTGTGGGATAATTACAAGACCTATTCTTGTGTCTTAGTGTTATGTTGCACAAAAAAAATTGAGAATGAAAAATTAAACTGGCATCTTTCTACCCCTAGAATACGCTGTCATTGGCAGACACTGCCCTACAATGCTTAACAATCCATTGACCCAGATCCTCCCTTACTGCATTAAACAGGGTTTATAAGCAAAAATAGCTCCAGCAAGAATGCCGTACCTTAAGAGCAAGTGCAAGGTTGAGGCTAATAAAGTAAACAGCTATACTAGAGATACTGGGAACAGGAGAAGGAAGGAAGCATATGGGGAAATGAAGTGCATGTTGTCGCATTGTTATGCACTTAACTGTCTCTTTGCTGCTTCTAACAGCTACGTCATTCACCGTTCGAAAAGAGAGATCACTTCACAGTAAAAAGACAGATATTCCCTGTAAACAGAAAATGCTTTTTTTTTTTTAAATCCTAAAAACCTGGGTCTCATATGCAGTGAACATTTTCTATCTGGAAAGCACTTGTGGACTTATACAAGCACCACACTTTAGTCAGTAATTTAAAACCAACGGGGGTTTCTGTTGCATAGCGAAGGCGTCATCTGCTGTCACAACAGCACCTGAGACAACTACTATTGGTTTTATAATGGTGAGACAGCAACGTGAAGAACTTCAATCCCACTCTTCTGGATTAGTCTGTACCATTAACATGCTTCCTTTGCTCACAGTTCCTTTACTCAACAGCTACTTCAGTTCAAAGGCAGATATTTTGTTTCTGGTGACAAACCACTCCAGGGAATAGTGGTTCTGCAGATACTTTTGGTTTTGAATGTTAATGGATGTGAAGTATTAATTAACTGCATATTTTCAAATTAAATTACACTTAAACATGATAGACAGGAATAGATGAAAAAAAACTGCCAAGACTTTCCTCCCTTGATGTCTTGTGGAAGCAATCTGATCCATCATAGGTACTCCATATGTTTACATAGGTATATGTAATAAATTTTAGGGGCTTGGCTCCTATATTTGTTCTCTCTATCCCTTTGCACAGGTGTATACACTATACAGACTAAGTTATACTCTTTATTTCTAATAGACAGCGTAAATTATAAAGCAAGAACAATGAACATCCAAAAGTGGACTGAAGAGCACAACAGATGAAAGCTGTTTGTCAACAGAAACAAATCTCTTTTTGTTCCTGGCTCACATCAGTCACTCCAAAGCTGCTTCTACAGTCAGTCTTTTCGGGGTATTTTCCACCCATGGACTGGCTTCTCTGTACTAAATGACCCTCACTTTCTTACCCATTCCTCCCACCACTTCTATGATCATTAGTGGTGAAAACAGCTTTTGCTACTAGGACATCTAGGCATGTAAAAAAAAGAAAGGTAGTGTTCTTCTCTTTTAACCTTTTGTCTTGGATTATCAGATTTTGTCTTAAAAGGGCCTGTCTTGCCACAATAATGTGAGATCAAGCTTGTCCTAAGTTGTGGGTGCTAGTACTACATTGATGAGTGATGCACTGCTTGGCTATTTCCTATGTGTGAATGTATCCAAGACAGAAGAAACGAGATGACAGGGATGCACAATATTTCAAGTTACACCGGCATGTCCATTTACTGTAGTTTTTGACATGAAGTAGCAGATGTAAATGTCTTTTCCTTTACATTCCTCACTTGGACACATAATAAAACGTTCATAAGTTTTTAAAAGTTGTCTATTTAAAATAAACTGAAAATGAAACATCACGTGAAGAAAAGCAAATATCACTACTGATGGAAAACATGTATTTTTGATTACTATCAGCTATTCTAGTATAAATAAGCATCTACTCCAATAAATCTAGCAATTATTTGTGGTATTAAAAAACCCCAAGAGCTCTTTTGTTTACAGACAGCTACGACAACAAATACTCAGCTATAAAATATAAATGTCCTGAGCAAAAATAGCTAGAGGGACATCTTGCCTCACAGTTCAAGAAGGAGAGGGAGCTGCTTGAGAGAGTTCAGCACAGGGCCACAAAGATGATACAGTGGAGCATCTCCCTTAGGATGAAAGGCTGAGGGAACTGGGGCTCTTCAGCTTGGAGGAGACTGAGGAGTGACCTCATTAACAGTTACAAATATGTAAAAGGCGGGTATCAGAAGGATGGAGCCAGGCTGTTCTCAGTGATGGCCAATAATAGGACAAGGGGCAACGATTACAAGCTGGAACATAAGAGATTCCAAAGAAATACGAGGAGAAACTTCTTTACTGTGAGGGTGAGAGAGTATTGGAATGTGCTGCCCAGATGGGTTATGAAGTTTCCTTCTCTGGAGACATTAAAAACCCACCTGGATGAGTTCCTGTGTGACATAATCTAGGTGGTCCTGCTCTGGCAGAGAGGTTGGACTGGATGGTCTTTCAGGGTCCCTTCCAGCCCTTAAGATTCTGTGATTCTGTGATTTTTCACTTCTTACTGGCCCTCCTTCTGCTTTTTACAAAATTCTGGAAAATTTTGTCTCTAAAGCCTTACTAGCCACATAAAAGTAAAAGTGAGATTTTTAGACAATAATCTGTGGGCAGAACTTGCCTTTTATTCATGCCACTTATTCCATCTAACAAAAATAAACATCAGAAAAATGAATTTAGAGTATTCCCTCCCCCTCCCATATAAGTACAACTGCAATTCCTAATAATTAGGGAACGTAGGAAGGAATGATCAAAAAGACATTGCTGACAAGGACTAATTGTAAAGAAAACTGATGTACACACAGCAAACCTGTAATCAGTAAATACCATGAAAAACTATTTCACAGTTTTTTCCCACATTCTCCCCTTTCCACACCTCTCTCTTGCCCAATTGCTGTTTGGCAATGGGGTAGCACAGAGCTGTTACCACTGCCTTTTCTTTCCCCTCTGAGAAAACTGTATCACCTCCCTCTACGAGACAAGAATCAGCTTCTGTCTGGAAGGCTTCGCACCATTACCACTAGCTGAATTTCATCAAAGAGTTCAGAGCTACCATGCAGCAACTTGCCCTGGATAGCTGTAGGGCTTAATGCTAGGGATCCAGAGGCAAGAAGACAGATTATTTTAAATCATGCCAGAAAGGTACACAATGCTTTAGCAATACAGGGATAGACCTCAGCTAAGCATTTGCAAGGATTCATTTCAATTCCCTGTTCAGACAATTAAGAGCTGCCTTTGAGATACTTGGCCTGACACCAGCTACCTCCTATTGCTGCTTCATCAGAGAAAATATATTTGTGTTGGTTGAGCTAGGGGTATAATGAGATCTTATTGTCCATATCAAAGACACTATATGATTAAAATGCAGCTCATCACTGGAGCATTGGCAGATAAAGGCAAAGGCAACAAGGTGACAACTGAACCCATTGTCATGCTGGCTATTGACTAAGACATATCTAGTTATTCAGACATCTGCCAGCATCATCACGAACAGAAGTTCAAGGGCAAGTACCAAGAAAGACAGTGAGATAGCTTTATATGACAGGAAGCTTGGGTTGCAGCACATTTGTCCATCTGAAAATTTAATATGCCAGTAGTCAAGTCTGATAACATAGGCAAATCAGATGTGGAGTCAAGCTCTTTGTTGCTTCACTAGAGAGGAATGTTCTCCTGATAAGCTTTCACTCTTCATTTGCAAGGCTTATGTGTTTTGGAAAAGGCAAAAAAAAGAGGCAAGATATTTTAAAAAAAAGAGACCAAATAAATAGGGTAGTTCAGTGAAAGTGATATGACAGCAAAAGTCTTCTTAACAGCTTTCACAAAGGTAAGTTCATGTGTTTCAACAAAGATGTTATAACAACAGACATATAAGGTAGTAACAGCCTGCATGAAAGGATAATTGGCTGGATGAGAAAACACAGAAAGATCCGAAGTCTTAGTCACAGTCCAACACGTCTTTCTAGCCTAGCATCACAGCTTTGCTCTAGGTGTTTGCAAGACGAGCAGGAAAGCAACAGTGCCTACAGACATTGAAAGGTGATATGATGGGACTCTGCAAGCCAGAGCTTTGAGGGAGACCTTTAACTTGAAGGTAATTCTGCTAATTGGGCTTTCAGTATGTTCAACTGGTTTATTTGAGCATAAATTAGAATGAGGTAATTTCTGAGACAGGAAACTCAGCTCTATTGGGAAGAGGAAGAGCCCAGTGAAAGCAAAAAAAGATAGAACGTATCTTCACTGTTGTTCCTTACATAGCAGGACTTTGCTCTTCAGCTTTGCTCTCAACCCAGCAATGGGAAGTCTTTCCTCAGGGCAAATTCCCCTGCTTTTCATAGTTGTAAAGGCTTGTGGCAGGATCTGCTCCCTGTTCTTCCCACCTTCTCATCTCCACTCCCACAGCAGGCCTGCTACACTTGATCTTTTCCCCATCCTCTCCCCCCATCCATAGCCCAGAGGGTCCTTTAAAAGGCTGCTACCACTCAGCAGCTCCCAGGGAAAGCACACTCTCCCTCTGGCAAACTCTAAGCCAGGAAAAGGTAAATAGGATACACAGATTTCCTCCTATTTGTCTAGGGACACATCCTCTTAGCACAGCATATAGTACCTGCACAGCACATTGTCAACCAAGAGAACATTTGCACTTTCCATTACTGCGAGTGCAGTACAATTGTCTATACAAAATGCAAGGCAATGCAGAGGTAATAAGAAACATAGCTCAAAAGTAAGCTACAACAAAGTTTACAGTTTCAGTCATTTCAACTGTCCCTCATCAACCTGATTCCATCTATCACAGCTATTTATCATCATGTCAGAAAAATCCCTTTGGACACTTGCATTTTGGAAGAATTGTTAGAATTAACTCTTCACACAAAAAGGATTTTTAAAGCATAGCTTCTAGCACAGCACAAACTAGGCCTCATAGCATAAGAGGTGATACAAACCCTTCTTCAACCGGTACAGCATCTGACTTGTTAAAAATATAAAATGCAACATGAAAATCATCAAGCTTGGGACTGGAGAATGCTAAGACTGGACTAAGACTGGAGAAGGCAAAGTATTTAGAGAGCACCAAGAACTTTGTAGGATTGGGTCATTTATTTGAGAGGCACAGGAATGGTTTCTCAGAGTTCCAAAGGAGTCCTTTAATAGCACAATGAACTTGCAGGCTTCCACGGCCTACTGACACCCTTTTCCTTGCAAGATATTACAGAGCACATAGATGAAACTGCTGCTCTTGGGAAGGCTGAAAATGTTTCAGAGGGATGCATGCCATAATAACACTAAAGAACTTTAAATGCTTCGTCTAAATATTGCACATCTGTGGCACAATATATGTATTTATCCCTATAATAAACACTAACTGGAAATCAAAGCCATTACACATCAGCAATGGGGAAATGGAAGTTATTAGGTAGTTCATTTTTCCATTTCCTGACCTTTCTACGTTTCCAGTCAAGCTGTACTGCTATGTTAATGTATCCTCTTGCATTTAACTTTGCTTCAGTGATGTGCAAATCGTTGCAGAAATTAGAATCAGAATGAAAGAGTTGCCCTCAAGGTCACTTCGGTGCTAGGGGGTGGGATTGATTCTTGATGCAGGCTTATTAGTCATAAAGCAACAAAGCTAGCAGCACAGCAACCAGGGGTGCTCTTAGAATCTTACAAAGAAAAAGGATGAATAAGAGCTATCCATATTTTCTATAAGCATTTAAACAACCTCCTGGGCACAAGCGGGTGGAAGCTGGAACATGAGGCAATGATTGGAGGGAAATTCTTGGAGTCCAGAAGAGGAAAGGCAAACAATTAACAATGGGGTTTCCTTCTTCTCTTTCTGGAAGAAATAAGAAAAAGAGTGCTGCCTAATGACCTGAGAGCATAATGAAAGAGACATCACATCTCCAACTGAATAATTCCAAGAATTAGGATTTGTACTCTTTTAGGTATACAAGTTAAAAAAGTTTATGGAAAAAAATCCCCCATTTTATATAAGATCACATCAAGCTTTTACACTGTAGACTACTTATGTCTAACTTAGAACAATCAACATTCTTACAGTCAACACAATTTTACTGACACAGTGATAATCCACTCACATTTCACTAGACAATGCCTTGGAAAATTTCTGCAATACAATGCACCAAAGGACAAAATTAGTGTCTTAATTTTTCTTAAGTCAGTAGCAGAAAACCAGTCTTGTCTCAGCAGTTTGGCACAGCAAGGGAGCAGGAAGAGTCATCACATTTATCCATTACAGAAAGAAGATCTGAAAACATTGACAATATTTTTAATGGTCGTATTCAGGTACACAAACACTGGTAAACATACAATACATGCTGAATATAACTTCTCAAAAAGATAACTGTATGGAAATCATAAAAGGGTCAACATGGTAACATCTTACACCAAGATAACACTGCACAGCTTCACTCTGTCCTTTCCACACTACAACAGAAGCAGGCAGAGAAGTGTTGACACAGCACCAAACAGAGGCAGGACAGTGACTAACTCTCAACACGTTCAAGATGAAGCACCCACTGGTAGGACAACACGCTCTCTCTTATAAAACAACTTGTGTCCATAAAGGCCGTTGTGGACCACACCAGCTTCACAGATACTAAAAATCTCTATTCCTTAGCTTTTCAAATGCAAAGACAACACTTATGAGCAACCATCATTACAAGAAGAAAAGCAAGCATTCTGTACCAGGCACAGTTTAATCTGCCACTTAAAGCAGAGAAGCATCACTCTCTGCAGAATTGTCCCAAAAAGCCTGTGTGCTCCACATTGGTCTAAATCATCACTGCAATCATCAGGTCCACTGCCAGGCTGGATTCTGTCCTTCTCCAAGGAATGCTACTTAATCCAAAGGTGTTTTAGGAGACAGAAAGTAAGGACAGGGACACAGCTCTCCTCTGCGGGCTAAAAACACTGCTGGTCTTCCATGAAACTGATACTTCTACTGAGAAGCCTTGTCCCATTTTAGCTTCTGCACAGTATATAATAGACTTCTCTTGCCTGACAGATTTTTATAACTTCAAGTACTTTGCTCATGTAAATGATCAATGTTTAATAGCACTAACAGGGGCCCAGATTCATCCAGCTCAAGCTTTGAGTACTTGAGTCACCCAATTTTGGAATGTAGGTTCACAAGACTCCCCTCTGCACTCAGAGGGAAGAGACAGGCTCCTCCCGAAAAAGACTGAGACCCAGGTAAGGCTTTCCTAGAGAGGATTGAGCTCTATCTCTCTCCATCACCTTTTTAAGGAGTTGATGACTGTTGGGCTCCTAGGTTAGGCATGTGAGGTTAGACAGGAAGGAGCTAGATGTATGCACGAACATCCCAAGCTATGAGATTTTTTTATTATACAGAGATAAGTAGGGAAAACACTCATGAGGGTGGCAGAAAATGTGCATTGTAAGTACATTCAGGCATGTGAAATTGAAACACAAGGCATATAAAAACTCACGTACTAAACCACCACCTGATTATTTAAGAACAGTTGACTTTATAGGCAACTCTACAACTGCAAACTAGGTGGTATAGCCAGAGAAAACAAAAGAAAACTCTTATTATGCTGCACAGATTTTACATACAGATATTTTCAAAAGTACAATACCAGTAAGCATAGCAGAAGTTTAAAGGAAAAGCTGTGAAGACACCTTGCAAAATGTAAGAGACTAACGAAATGATGTAAATATGATTTGCAGAAAGATATCCAGTAACATACAACTTTTCCCAGAACTGTCAGGTTTAGTAATTTCTCTGCTCAGGAGCAATTCCCATCTCTCTTCTCCAGAGACTCTTCTAAAACTTTTTGCAGAAAAAAACTTTTAATTTCTTATGATGTGTGAGAGTTATGAAAAGCCCATCACATTCTCTGCTATTAAGAATGCATTGTAACTTGCACTGTGACAACAGTCTTGCTAAAAACCAAAGCCTGGGCGATGTCTCTATTGTATATTGCTACCAGCTAGAAGAAGAGAGTTGTTTAATGCATTACATAGGTGTCAGGCATTAGGTAGAAAACATATACACAAAAGGGCAACAGAAAGCAACCAAGCACATACATAGAAAGTGAAGTTTTTAATATTAACTTCCCTTCAGGCATAACTATGAATCTTTGCAAAGGAAATGTTTATGTGTGTATATGTCAAAGGATACATCCCTGCAGAGCTTAGCTCTATCCATGCTGTATTCCCACCATCACCACTTCTCCCTCTGCCTGGATGCTCCTGAGTGCAGCACCAACTGATCCACATGCGCACACCACAAGACATCTGTCATGGCTATGACCTGTAGTGTTCTTATTGAGACCATGAGTGTCAATCCCAGTGAGAGCTGCGCATGGTTTCAGTCCTGCCTTCCTCCATTTCAGGATGCCAGGAAGGTCCCTGTTCCTCTGTGCTGCATGTCTTACATCACAGCCCATGCCATATTCACGGTGACCGTGCACCATCCTCTCCTCCCCATCCCCTTTTATTCTCAGGTCATAACCCCTCTTCCTCACTCCTCAATATTACCACTCTCTCCTCACTCGTATGTAGGTAGGGAGAGATAAGGCACAAGGACTCACTTGCTGTACTAGTCATAGGACAGGCACTGAATTAACATGTTGGGATGACAAACACACAGAACCCATGAGAAGGAAGGAGGCTCTTTTCACTCACAGTTCCTTCCAGCTGCCCGTGCTGGCTGACCTCTACTCCACAGCAAAGAGAACCTTTTAAATGTCCTATTTTATTCATTGCCTCCATGCTCTGCCATGCTTCTTACCCCATCTGTATTTCTTGTTTGAGAAAAGCAATTTGAAGTGCCAGTATCTTAACCTCCTCAGGCAGTGAGGCACGGCTGAGGCAGATAGGTCTTATTAGCAGGCCTGGCAAGTATTAAAACCTACATCAACCAATCCTTTGATCTACAAACAGCAGAAAACTATTGCAATAAGTCAGTCTCTCAATTGGATGCCAGCTTTGGAGCATACCATCTTCTACCTTTCAATGAGGCTTAGAATATTCCCTGACATTTTAAAATTAATCTGCTACAGAGCTCCTGTTATTATTATATTACCTCCAGACAAATACAGAAATGTCATTCTGTTGAGTGTGCTTGATCCTGCTCCCATTAAAATTGAAGGCAAAATGCCCTCTGACTTCGATGTGGTACAAAGTAACATTGTAAAGCAAAGGAAAACCCATACAGATGTCAACAGCTGCAGTTAACGAGGGCTAATCCAGATAATCGAGAGTTCTTATTTTAACTGATACACTTCCAACTTTTTCATCCATGCTACAACATGTTCTGTTAGAAAACACATTAGAGAAACATGTAGAGCAGCAGGTTGCATTTTAGAACACAGATGACAGCAACTATTCTTAGAATGAGATATCACAATCTAGAAACAAATCTATCATCCATGGGTTAGGTTTAATTTAAAAAAAAAATCATACTTTTAGACCATGACATCTGAATGGTATCTTTCACGTAAAATCATAGAATGGTAGGGTTGGAAGGGACCTTTAGAGATCATCTAGTCAAACCCCCCTGCAGAAGCAGGTCCACTTAGATCAGGTCACACAAGAACATGTCCAGGTGGGTCTTGAAGACCTCCAAGGAAGGAGACTCCACACCCTCCCTGGGCAGCCTGTGTCAGGGCTCTCTCACCTCACAGTGAAATAGTTTTTTTCTTATATTTAAATGGAACTTTTTGTGCTCCAGCTTCATCCCATTACCCCTTGTCTTGAGGAGATTACGACATCCCTGTTTTTTTCATAATTAATTTTTTCTAAATATCTAAAGTTCATGATGCTTTGAATTTTTTTTGGATCAAGAGCTCTGGTTTTGCACTGCCAGTAAAGGATAACAGATTTATGTTTAGTAATGCCTCAGAATCAATATTTTATTCTTGAATGTATTCCTGACACCATTAAAACCTTAACATTACCGATAGAACCCACAAGGCATAGTTTAAAGGGCAAGATTTCTCTGTTCATCAGCAAGTAAAAGCAGCCTCAGATACACATCTCCAAACAGATTGGTACTTGCTGTTTCATCTTTATTAAAAGTTGCTTATGTTTTGACTGTATAAATAATAATAAATTGCTACTATAATTGTATTCATGAGAAAGCAAAGAAACTAGGCAACCTATCCCAAGAGAAAATGAGTAATTCTGATATTACAGTCCCTAGTTAAGGAACAAGATTCTGATGTTACAAAGGGAACATGTGGTGCTTTTATCTAGGATACAAGAACAATCCTACAGGAGAGAAAAGAAGTTGCATTCAGGGGCTCAGTTTTCCTCTGGATCACTGGTAAGACAATTCTGAGCTACATGCCAAAGGTTTTCTGGGACACTGATAGCCAAGGTTAGATAAAAGATAGCCCAGTAGTTTCCCCCTGGAAAACAAGTATGGGCATACAACAGATTTTCAAAGCAGACACTGCTTTGTACTGTACTGTACTGGTACAGGCTCCTTTGACCAAATACAAATGTAGAAGAGAGATGAGCCCCACTGACTGCTGTCCCCAAGAGAAACTGCACTTGCACATATAGGCAAGTGTCCTTGTCACAGCATGAGTTCTGAATGTCATCTACACTTACTTCATTGCTAGTAGATCTCTAATACAATAGATATTACTATGTTGCATCACACAATCTTAGATCCAGGCATGTACCTCTGCTCACATTACTGAGTAACGCGCTAATTTGCTTTGTTTCCTCTTCTATTTCAGCTCAAAAAGGTTTGTGGTCCTGTGTTCAAAAGGCCTCCTAAGAATTTTCAAAGAGGAAGAACATCTGTAAAGGTGATCAGAAAAGTAGTATTTCACTCATAAACAAAAGCATAAGAAAGGTTCTGAATGTTCAAACCACAGTCTTATTTAATCTTAAATGAAGACCATTAGTTAGGCTCAACTCAGTGCTTTTTTGCTGCCGTTGAATCCTTGCAGAAGAGGAGTAATTACAGGTTTTAATACTGCACTTAAAGCCCAAAGAAGAAAATTTGTAACCTGTTTTTTTCTGGTAACAACATCTCTATCAAAGAAATATCCTAAATCCATCAAGGATTAAGTTCTAAAGCACTGCAATGCTAGTCTACAGTTTCATTCATTAGTATTTATAGAAGCCTGCACAAATAAGCAAGCTGTCAAACTATGTGGTTTCACACGCATCAAACATGCAGCCACATAAGCAGTTATACCTTGCTTGGACATCTCAGCATGGAACTTGGTTCTGTTGTCCTAAGGACAATGAGAACTACTTGCTGTCCAATTCCATGCACAGATCAATGACACACACTTTGATCCATGGATGCTACTTTTAAATTGATGGCATTACTTGCTGGATAAAATGCTGTTCAACTTAGCCTCAGGCAGTAAAACTAGAATGTCAGTGAGGCTAAAATTTCACTTCTGAGCAAGTAGTTCCATTAAGGGCTCTCAAACACCACAAGAATTTTTTGTGTGTGTGCATGTACTGTGCTTGCATGAAACAGCTTTGGTGGCAGGAGTGGCTTCTGTGAGAAGCAAGCCCAATAGTAACAGTGATAGCACCTCTAGGATAACATATTTCAGAAGGAGAAGAAGTCGCTGCAGAACTAGGAAATTGCAGCAAGAGAGACAAGTGAGAATATGCAAAAGAAAACTCTGCAGATACCAAGGTCACTGAATAACAGGGGAGGAGGTGCTTCAGGCACCAGAGTAGAGATTCTCATGCAGTCTCTGGTTCAGCCCATGGTGAAGCAGCTGTGCCCCCACAGCCCATGGAGATCTATGGTAGAGCAGAGATCCACTCACAGCCTGGGGAGGACCTCTGAGCACGTGGATATCAGAGGGAGGTTGTGATCTTGTGGGAAGCCCACACTGGAGCAAGTTCCTGGCAACATCTGAGAACTCGTGGACAGAGAGGAGCCTGCGCTGGAGCAGGTTTGCTGTCAGGACTTGTGATCCTGTTGAGGGACCCACGCTGGAGCAGTCTGTTCCTGAAGGACTATTTCCACCATGGATGAGACCCGTGTTGGAGTGGTTTGTGAAAACTGCAGCCTGGAGGAAGGACCCCATTTGGAGCAGTTTGTGAACTGTCTACCATGGGATGAACCCCACACTGTACCAAGGGAGGTGTGAGAAGCTGAGAAGTCCTCCTGAGAGGAGCAGCAGCAGAGCCCAATTGTGATGAACTGACCATAACTCCCATTCCCTGGTCCCCTATGCTACTGCAGGGAGGGGAGGAAGAGAAATTGGGAATAAAGTTAAGCCTAGGAAGAAGGGACAGACAGGAGAAAGGCAATTTCCGGTGGCCAGGATGTTTAACAGGGATAGGTTCTGGAACCTCACAAGGGTTCAACAAAGGCAAGTGTAGAGTCCTGTATCTGGGAAGAAACAACCCTATGCACCAGGACAGGCTGGGGATTGACCTGCTGGAGAGCAGCTCTGCAGAGACAGACCTGGGAGTCCTGGCAGGCAACAAACTAAACACGAGCCAGCAATGTGCTCTCATGGCCAAGAAGGCCAATGGCATCCTGGGGGTGAATTAAAAAGAGTGTGGCCAGCAGGCTGACGAAGGTTCTCCTCCTCCTCTACTTTGCCCTGGTGAGGCCTCATCTGGACTCCTGTGAACCCCAGTTCTGGGTTCTCCAATTCAAGAGAGACAGGGAGCTTCTAGAGAGAGTCCAGTGGAGAGCCAACAAGATGATCAGGGTACTGGCACAGAAGAAAGGCTGTGAGACGCAGGGCTGTTTAGCCTGGAGAAGGCTGAGAGGAGAATGTTATCAACACTTACAAATACCTAAATGCTGGGTGTCAAGAGGATTGGAATAGTCTTGTCCTCTCTGGTGGCTGGTGACAGGACAAAGGGTAATGAGCACAGGGTGCAACACAAAAGTTCCACTGGAACAGGAAGAGAAACTTTGCTATGATGTTGAGGGAGCCCCTGGCACAGGCTGCCCAGAGTGAGTGTGAAGTGTCCTTCTCAGGGGGTTTCCAAACCTGCCTGGACTTGTTACTGTGCACCCTGATCGAGTGGAACATTTTTAGCAGGGTGTTGGACTGGATGAGCTCTAAAGGTCCTTTTCAATCTCCACTATTGTGTGATGCTGTGATTTAAGATTTGACTTTAAGATTTATGATCCTTCTTTGATTTTATTGGTAACGAATTAAACTAATTTATCTAAGTCAAGTCTGTTTTGCCCATTACAGTAATGGACAAGTGATTTCTCCCTGCCCTTGAGTCACAAACCTTTTGTTATACTTTCTCCCCCCTGTCTAGTTAAGGAGCAACAGAGCAGCACCTGGCATCTAGCCAGAGTCAACTCCACCACAGTATAAGACCTGCAAACACCAAAGACACTGATTTGATAAGCTGATCACTTTTAACATATTGGCTTAACAGCCACATACTAATGTTTTTGGTAATTTTCTCAATATTAGTGATAGTCAAGATTAACTTGCCTTCTGTGTTTTTTCTAACCTTTAACCAGAAGCCAAATGTTTGTATTAAATATAAATGTTTGTACTCCTGGAAACAAAGAGCTCTGTTTAGTGTGGAATTAATGGAGTTGTTTTTCTGCAGAATTCTATCCTTCATCATCAAACTTCTACTGAAGTCCCAGCTGTCCCTGTCCATTCCTCTGCAAAAAACCACCTGAAGAAAACATACAGGCAGTCCCAGTGATGGTCCAGCTGCTGGAGCAGGTGAAAGACAGGCTCTACCTGCTTTTTCCCCAGCCCTAACTTGGGTCTCCCTCTTCTCCTCAGCCCCCGAGACCTGTAGGAACTTAATTATCTCAAAGACAACTGGTAGTCTCTGTTTCACTTGAAATTAGCCAGTGGCTTCAAAAGTAATTAGGTAAGGATGTGATAGGCAGAAAGGGTAATCAGAGAAGTCTGATCAGCCCAGGAAGACAGGCTATAAAACAATTATACGCAGCCTCACCATCTTAATTATTGTGCACATGAGGGAATTTGCCTCATGTGTACAGGTCTGTGGAAATAGGTGTTACGGTATTTCAAAAGCCATTCCAAAAACGTAACAGAAATCTAATCAAAGCAACTTCAGTGGGAACAGAACCTGACCCAATATATAATACAACACTATTTATTCCCTTTCTAGCTCCATTCTTCCTAATCAATATTTTGTCATACAAAGTTCAATGTATTTTCAGACTGGTGGAAAATTTTACTTACAAATAAAACAAAAGACATTTATATTTTCTGTATGGATTTAGTAACAAATTTGCAGTTCACTAGTAAATCCAATGTGAATTTTTTTCTCCTATGTTAAAAGAAGCATCAACTGCATAATTTTTCTCCAAGAAGCAAAGAAATTCATAGAGGTGAAAACTTAGTATCATGAAGAACGGACTAATTTAAATTGCGAAGTACATAAAACAATCTCATTTATATTTTTCATTTTTAAATTCCCAGTGCAAAGTATATATTCACATAAGAGTGAGAGAGAACATTTGACTGTAAATGGTTTAATATTAATAAAGTTAAACATCCATTTTACTTAGTCTTTTATCATACTGAATTTCACAAAATAACACTTTTTTTTTTCAGCCAGGCTTTTTTTGGTTGGCTTTAAAGACATGAGCCACATTTTGAGAACAGACCTAAGTTTCCCTGAAAAGTAACAATATTTGTGCAGAAACCAGTGTCATGCAAAGGCAAAGCTGCAAAATACTGTGTGGTGCCCAGCATGGAAATCCTGAAAGAGTTAAAGGCATAGTTGTATTTTGCCAAAAGATGTTATAAAACCTTCTGCCTCAGACAACAGCCAGCAGAGCAGCAAGATATTTTAAAGTGGCATCAAAACCACAAAGACACTCAGTGCCTTTGTTTCCAATATCATCAGTGTACCACTCTCCAGTATGGATACTGGCTTGTGCATACAGATACGGACCCACATTTAAACTTTGCAATGCCTCTGAAGTGAATTCAGCTGAGGTCTGATCTCACTGGTATTGGATGTGATGGCAAGACTCCTGTTATCTTCAGACTTTGAAGTAGATCCTGTCCTGTTGGGTCTTTTGGGGTTCTTTTAAAGGCCCAAATACAAGGCTAAATGAAAAGCACCATCTTCACAGACTTCCACTTCCATGACATAACAGGAAGAATGGTAAACTTAAAAAACTTCCTTGTAAGTGCCCTTTTCCTAATAACTTCAATGACAGAACTGTTCAGTTGTGCTGGTTTTTAATGCATGTCTTTTCTGCTGGTGCTGAAAATACCCTGTGCTTTCCCCAAATGTAGAGTTAGTCCCTTAAAATGCTGACAGATAATAAGCAAATATACTAAACCGGTACTGGAACTAGGGAGCAACATAAACAGGAAGAGGGAATTGTACACAAGTTAATCTATTTCTTAATTTAATTCTTAAGATGAAATCATCATGCCAGCCAGTATTTATATTAGTTGAATTAAAAAGACATTAGGAGAGCAAGGCCTCTGGTTCCCAGCTTCACCTCCCTTTGTACCACTGCCTCCTATCTGCTCCTAGGACCGCCAGTGCCTAAGCTGAGAGTCTACAGGACAAATGGTGGGGTTTCTTTCATGCCTGCAGGCTGGCTAATGGCTATCCCTTTGCACCTGGATGGATTTTTACTCTGTTGACTATGCATGGTTTGCACATAGGTACTTAAACACAGGGGTATGAATAGTGCCCAGGTCTCCCCAAGGATCTAGAAGAGTCCTGCACTACCTATGCCTGTGAAGTCTTCATACTGCTAACAAATACTGGCACTTATCTCAAATGCCTACATACAACTCAACAGGTTTACCTGCAAGGTCAAGTTAATGTCCTTGCACGTACATACTGTTCATTACCAGACTAAATTGCCATGCTAATAATGACAGTAAAGGAGAAAAAAACTGTCCAATAACACCTGGAAATATTATCAATTTAGTTCAATGGATTTTCCATAGGGGATTAGGAGAGAGGAGGTAGGGCAGAGGACTGAGGAATGACTTCAATTTAAAATGTGTTTCATGTCTCTGTACATAGAGGAGAGTGGTAGAAACAGAATCAAAGCTGCACTTCCAGTCAATGAATTTTGTCGTTAAAAAGTAAGAGATATATCTGATAGACAACACTTTGTGACAAGTACTTATGTTTTGCATCACTTTGGTACATCTGAATACAGTCATCCACATAGTCTGAGGACCAAACTTAGCTTAACCAGAAAACTCCTTTGAGGAGACAAAGCAACACTGCCAGTTGAATATGCTGCAGCAGGTTAATTTACTTTCTTCCTGCTGTCCTGTCAGCTACCTATTTCTGGCAGGGTTCTTGGTGGGAGGTTTTTAATGCAATCTCAAGGATCTCCTGTGCATTATATGTGGAGCCCCAGATGGTTTTGTCTGTGTCAGGTTTTGGTAGCGGGGGGGCTACAGGGGTGGCTTCTTTAAACAAAGAGCTGCCAGAAGCTTTCCCTGTATCTGTTAGGGCCAGTGCCAGTCACTTCTAAGATGGACCCGCAGGCTGACCCAGGCCTGGCCAATTATTGACTGAGGTAACACCTCTGTGATTAACGTATTGGAAAAGGGGAAGAAGTTGCTGTGCAGTTGCTATACTGGGGTGAGAATGTGAAAACATCTGCTCAGTCACCAAGGTCAGCAGAGAAGGAGAGGGAGGAGGTGCTTAGGCCCTGAAAGAAAGACTCCCTTGTGACCTGTGGTGAGGACCATGGTGAAGCAGCTGTGCCCTTGCAGTACATGGAGACCACCAGGAAGCATAGACCCACTCACAGCCTGTGGAGAACCCCAGACCAGAGCAAGGGGATGCCTGAAGGAGATTATGACTCCATGGGAAGCTCACCATGGAGCAAGTTCCTGGCAGGACCTGGGAACCCATGGAGAGAGGAGCTCACACCAGAGCAGGTTTGCTGTCAAGACTTGTGACCTCAAGACTTGCTCTCAAGACTTGTGCTGCGCTGCAGCAGTCTATTCCCAAAGGACTGTTTCCTTGTGGATGACCCACATTGGGGCAGTTTGTGAAGAACTGCACCCTGTGGGAAGGACCCAGGTTGGAGAAGTTCATGAAGGACGGTCTCCTGTGGGGAGGGACCCCACACTGTAGCAGTGGGAAGTGTGAGGAGGCCTCCCCCGAGAAGAAACCGCGGCACAGTCAGTCTGTAATGAACTGACTATAACCCCCCATCCCCCATTACTTGTGCCACTGGTGTGGGAGAAGGAAGAGTTCCATCGGGAGGAAGCAGGTGTGGGGAGAGGTGTTTTAAGATTTGGTTTTATTTCTCATTTCTCTCCTCTGTTTTGATTGATTGTTAATAAATCAAACCATTTCTCCCCAATTTGAGTCTGTTTTGCCCTCAATTAGCCTCAATTGCTGAGCAATTTCCCTGTCCTTATCTTGACTTATGAAACTCTCATTATATTTCTCTCTGCCCTGTCCAGTTTAGGAGAGAAAGTGACAGAATGACTCTGTGGGTATCTGGCACTCAGGCAGGGCTAAACCATCACAACACTGAGGTAGCAGTGAGATATGCACTTGTTTAAAACTTAGGAAGATGAACTTGAAAATGCTGTAAAATAGATCCTTCTGGTGCCCAAGTAAAAGAATGGGGTTTTGCTCATGAGTTAAATAAGTATTATGCAGTCTTACTAAAAAAAATACTGTTCTTGATACTTTTGGTATCTTTTCTGCTCTTAAATATGCCCTTCCTTTTTAGTCTCCTGACTTGAGAAAAAATATGCAATTGTACACTGATCTGCATGATGTTGTGGGGGTGGGGGAGAATTAGGTTTTGGATTGTGGCCTGAAATATCCTTTTTTACCCCAGAGTTATGAAAAAAACCCTGCCAGATACCTCTGAATATGTATTCACCTGATGCAACAGCTGCAAAATTCAAATTGTCATGTGAAACGTGAGGTCATGAACAATTTTCAGTAGCTAGAACATTCAAGGATTGCTTTTCACCAGAGTCTTTCTGTGACTCTACACTGCATTTTCTGAGCCTGCATGTACTATATACAGCACACAGATCTGGGAAGGTTTCACATTGTATTCAGCGTGAGCTCACGAGCTAGAGAGATGAAAGGAGGAAGGCTGTTAGACAGGGTCACAGAAACTCTCAGTTATCATCAAGAGGCTGCATGGATTTCCTCAGCAATTACAGCGCTGCTTAATTTGTACAGAGGCTGAAAAAAAACCCCAGCAAAACTGCTGGTGCCTGAGGTACTCACTGGCTACTACAAAGTGCAAAACTTCACACAAAAAGGATACATCCTCATGCAACTGGAAGGATATCTTGAGCTATTACACACACGGCTGTTCGCCAAATTCTTACTCGTCACAGAATTACAGTTATTTAGATGCTTAATAACAGAGAAAAATGCAGAAGCAAACACACAAACAAAAGCCCTAATCACAACAACATTCCAGTGACAGAAGTAACAGTAGATAAGCTTTAAGACACATTCTGGCTCTCTTTGATAATGCATGACAATTCAGGAGACTAAGCTGTGCAGCAAGATGCATACAGCAGCAGTGTTATGCATGCACATCATCTCACAGGTTTCCCTAGTAAGAGTTATTGCCAGTCATACATTCCTGCATCTCACACGTTATTTTCTACCATGATGGTTGATTTGTGTGTTGTGATGACTCAGAATTAATTCAGGGTTAGAAGTGCAAGTTTCAGAAAATGCCTTGTGAAGGTGAATGATGCATTCTGTGTTTTGCCTATGCATAGATGCGTGCAACTGCAATGGTATAGTCGTCTGCTGCTCCCAGGACCTCCTTGCTCTGATTTTATAATTACCATGTCTTCATTCAATAAGCATTCTTGAGCAGGCCACACAAAACAAAACCAATGCTGACATCATATGGTTACTTAGCAGGTCACAAAAAAAGAAAAAGAGAACAAAACATAACAAACAAAATATCATTCTTGATCAGATATCAATCAATCTCGTGTTTCTGAAAAGGTGCTCAAATTACCTGACCCACTTTGGCTGATCTTACATACGGACCAGGGGCAGCTGCAACGAGCTCCAAGCGTTGGCACATTCCATTATATGAATGGCAGTGAATTTATAATGGAATGGTATGGATGGTTTTTATAATCAGAAAAACACACTGACCTTAACACTACACAGGTGGAGCAGCATAATGACCCGCCAATTGTAAGCGCATCAATTCCTGGGGAAAAGTTCAACGAGGTTAACTCAGCATTGTATCCCATAACCAACATAAGTGACATTTTAAAACATTGGCTTTTTTTTTCCACCAAAACTTATCTGCCTTTGCCAACATTTTGTTAATTTGTTTTAAGAGTATAGAATTAGCAGTGTTTTTAACAAACAGTAAATTTATAAGTAAGTTTATAAGTAAGTTAGCAGAACTAAGCAAAACTAGGCCTCCTTTGTAAAGCTGCTCCCTTGGAGAAAACCATGCATAAGAAATCAGGCACAATAAAACAAGGTGGGCTATTCAGAACCCACCATCTGCAAGCCATAAAATATCCAAGGACAATGATGGGAGTAACTGCTTTGAAGGAAGAAAGAAGGAGTTTGTTATCAGCCAATTCAGCTGCTTGCCATCCCAGAACCCTATATCATTCTGGTCTAGAACACCAGATAATCAATAACTTAGATCACTAAGGTAACCAAGTCATTTCAAAAAGTATATGAATCTGTATAACTTGAGTAATCAGGGACCAATTGGCAAGAGTGATGTAATGTGTAAAAGTAACAAATAACCAATCAAGGTAAAGGGCAAACTTAATGAATAATTATAAGTGGGCTTTATATGCATAGTAAAGAAGAACAAAAGAATGTTGTCTATAATTATGTTAACTTTGATGTTTCATTGGACATTCTTTGGGAACCATCCCATGTCCCCAGTGCATCATCAAATAAAGGACCTGTCTGCTTATCTAACTTTGTCTAGGTAAGTTTTCTTCCCAGCATACTTGCAGCAGTTTCACTGTTCAGTACTGAGTATACCTAACATACATTAACAGTGTGCTACATTATGTTCCAGTAGAGTTAGGCACTGTTACACACTTTAACTTTAAAAAAAAACATAAGAACAGTGTTAATTACAATAAACTTTTCAGACTATAACATTCATTTAACTTTGAAAGAAACTGAAAGAAAACCAGAGACACCATCAAAATCCTCACACAGATTGAGCTCACATGTGTGGCAGCTGATCAGCATTTCCACTTCCCATCAATTAATTGATAACCTTGGATACTTGTGGTGACTTGCCACAGAGGAAGTAAATGTCAATGTACCATGCTGTAGCCGACTGCATATCCAACATAGTTTGGATAGTCCAAGAATACAGTGAACAAAATTCTACTTTTCCAACCAACATCAACCAATTTTAAAAACCCCACACATTGCAAAACTAAACAGAGAGAAGCAATGAAGAGACACTTAAACCTGAATCAGCGAGAGGTAATCAGCAAGGACAGAAACATGCAATAATAAAACCTTAAATTAACAAGAGGTGAAAGACATCACAATTCAGCCACAACTGTTCATTCTTCCTCCTTCTCTTTGTGCCCAGGGTACACTGTCACTGTACAGCTTTGCCACTAGTAAGGAAAGCATCTCAGCAACAAGACAGTTCATTACCCCCATTTCCTCACATCGCGCACCTCTGGAGACTGTTATCCCACTCTAATGTTCATCCCCACCATCCGTTTCTGCTGTGTGCTTAATGACAGCTGGGAAGCCAAGAAAAAAGTCTCAGAACAACATGATCAAATCACTACTAAAATGGTCAATTCAATGAGAGCACAAAAACAACAAAGAGAACCGAAAGTGATGGGCAGGGTAATGGTCTTAAAGATGTTGTAATGGTTCAGAATTTTTCAGCTACAAAAAAGATTCATTAAAAAAACCCAATGCCATTTGATCATACTCCTCATGAGATTAAAAGGCTTTCAAAACACACAATAGCCATAAAAATAAACAAAAGTACACGTTGCTTTGCCATCTCCCCCTGCCTTTTTAAAGGCAATAAATCTCATGGATATACACTGATTTAGTCCCAAATTTACCAAATGCCTACAGTCTGGTGGCCCTTTCCTTTTACTGCAAAAGCATATTTTCTCTGCAAATAAAGCAGGGTGATCCCAGAGTTGAGCAAAGTCACATCACCTTTAAAGACAATCTCAGATAAATTAACCCACACATACATATTTTTCACTTGTTAGGAGCACACACAATAAACACTCTTGCAAATAAGCAGACTGTAAAACCACATCCCACCACCAGCCACCATGAATTTTCTTCAGCCACACAGAAGCTGGTTTTACATTTAATAGCTTCACCTGGAGCAAAAAAAAAACCCCAACCAACAAACCTACAGGATTTTCATCTGTCTCTGCTTTTATCCCAAGTCACTCACAGCAAAGGTCTCTTTCTAATCCAAATCTAATACAGCTTTTAGAATCATACACACAGAATCTTCAGCGTTCATAGGGAGAAAATTTCATTCTCCATAGGCAATGTGATAAACCCACAGCCTCATTTCTACTTTCAAAGCAACTTCACTGCACCTCCAGGTAATGCAGACCAGGGATGCCACACCACTGCAATAAAACTCTGGGACAATGAAGAGCTCCCAGACACCCCCACCCCCCACTACCCTCCTATGCTGAGTGTGGCTGTAGCAGTCAACACAACCCCAAGGTGTTGCAATAAGTTCCCCCACACTCCCCTTCCTCAAAGCATCTCAGCATTACAGACCTCAAGTCACTTAGTTTGTGACTAGGAAGCAAAAATAAGCCAATCTACCTAAACTACCTGGCTCACACATCACACACAATCTACATTGGGTCACAGAAAGCATTTTTTTGCATGGAGGTAGGATGCCCTCATCCGTTTAATCCATGAAGAACAATGTCAGTCAGGACTTACAACAGCAAGCCTGACAGGAGCCCCAATTGCCCTCAGTCTGGCTGGCCATGAATGCCCCACAGGGCTGGGGAGCTCCAGTGCCAGGTGGCAGGCAGGCCTCTGGCCACCTGTGCAGTATTTACACCCCAGCCCTGAGACAAGTGGCACATATGTGTTCAAAGGTAAGGAAAATGCTATCTTACATATGAATACATTTAGTATGGCATGCCTTTATTTTAAGAGCTTCAGAAATGTAATTACAGCTGACGTGCACTTCAGGTAAATTGGAGGCTCTGTGATCAGATAGATCATTGCTATGATGAATGCTGTTTTCTGGATTTCTTTGTTGCCTGTCTCTGCTCACCTGTGAACTTGTCTTTACATTTAGATTGCCCCCTTCTTGGCACTAGTTTGGTTTTCAGGTGGCACTCATACAGCATTTGTCCTCCTCTTCTCAGTCCATAATGCAGTTGCCACTTGCCATTGCAACAAAAGTGTAAAAGCCACTTATCTCAATAAATGCACACACATACACATCTCAAGGGCCAGGAAAATCAGTAGTATCATGTTTCAAACCTGTATGATAAAGAGGTAAGAGAACTAGACTAAAGAATGCAGGGGCTGTTCTGTCTGTGTTAAGACTATTCATACAGCCTGGGTACCCATTCATTTTCTGCCTGGGAACAAGAATTTTTCAACAAAATCAAGCCTGCATCCACAGGAGTCATTTCTTCTGAGCTCTCTGTAAGATTAGCATGATGATGAGAAAAGTGAAAAGCAGGGAGGACAGTCCTCTCTGCAGCGGAGTTTTCCTAACCTACTTCTCCATCTGAAAACACTAGTGAACTCAAGTTGATTCAATTGATATTTATTACCTCTGCAATTTTTGTTTTATCTCTCTCACCTCTTCCAACACCTCCTCTTTCACCACCAATCATTTAACTTTAAGATTTCTTGTTTGCTCTCCAGTTCTGACAAGCCCAGCTGTGCCCCAACTCCTCTCCCTTCATGTTTCTTATCCATCTCTGCTATTATTCCATCTCCCCTTCTCTTCCACTTTTCATTTTCTTCTAGTCTGACCCTCTCTCTACAGAAGCTGATGTTAGTCTCTGCAGCTGAGACTTGACACTCCCCCCACATCCTGTCTCTTACATAGTATGTAAGTACCTTCTCTTTTTTCTGTTTATACAAGTACACAAACATCATTTTTATGTATATCATACCCTTCTTGAGGTAATCCTAAGACTCTCATCCTGCTGGTTTCCGCCACTTCACTTCAGATCCCTACTCAAAATCACTTTTTGCAGTAGATGTTTAGAAATAAAAACTAAAACCCTGACCATGGTAAAGCTGGCATGCAAACAGCTAAAATCAAAACCTGTCTTACATGTCTACACACATGTGCACACACTACTTGTACACGATGATATTCTACACTATCCTTGCCTCTTGCTGCTGTCCAGGCTTTCTTCACTGTTTGCCCTTAGCCTGGGAACTCTCTAATGCCTGAGGGTAGTTTGCATTGAAATTGGCCTAACAGCTCTCCAGCCACCAAGTGCAGATCTTTTTTCATCCATGGAGGACTCCTGCTTCCTTTTCCACTTTTCTGCTTGTGGGGATATACTGATCCTGAACTTGGGGGAAGTGGTGCTTTAATATTGGGCACTTCTACTATCTAGAATCCTATCCCATGAGATTCCTCCAAGCAAGTCTTTGAAGAGGCCAAAGTCCGCTCACCTGAAATTCAGGGTCACAATCGTGCTCGGTGCCCTGCTTCTTCCACCCAGGATCTTGGACTCCATCATCTCATAGTCACTGCTAATATTTTGATTAGCAATAGCATGTATCAGGAGAAGTGATCCATAAATACTTTTTATTACTTGTTACACTTCTTTTTAAGAAGCAGCAAATTTCATGCTGATGACAGGTATCAGCAGTTCAACCATTGAGCACAAAAGACTTCTGCAAGTTATGGAACAATGGCAGTAAGAGCAGCTGCCAAACTCCTCCTAGAGCTTTGCCCCTGGGATTTTGTGCTGACCTGAGTAGAATACATTTTGCTTAACGAGGTGGAACTGTGTACACCACCACATATTCAGATGGAGTAATTTCTTACAGCTTTACTGGCTCCAATATACTATATTAACGACGGGCTGAATGGACTAGCTTTGAGTCTTCAATCTCTCCCTGACAATCGTGATTTTCCTAGTGACGTATTTGGCAGTACACTGATGTAAGTAGAAAACCAGCTTAACACAGTTCATCAGCCACTTGTGAAATGAACTTGGATCTGAACTGCAGTCCTGGAGGATCAGTGGAATACTAACATCTGCAGATGAGTTAATGCTTACCAAAGGAAGCTCACCACTGAACAAGCTATAAACGCCAAGCACAAGGAAACCAGACCCATCTCCTAAAGAAGCAGGCAAAGAGTCAACATTTGCATCCCTTATTCTGTCTCTATAACTATGTACTTGCAAATGCAGTTTCAGGGGCTACCTAGAAGAATGCTTTTGCTAGAGCAGAGAGAGACAAGGGAATAGAGAAGACTTGAACAAACATACAGTAAACTACTATGATGTTCTGTATTCAAGTAGAATGTTAAAGCTATTACATTGTTACTGTAGGAAAAGGTACAAGACAGAAAACTTTATTTAGCACTGCCTAAACACCATTAGTCCCCTCTAACTCCAAGAAATCACTACAGCTTATGCCTGAAAAGCAGCATGCTTAAAGTATAACAAACTGCTGCTGGACCTCCCCAGAGCTGGCAATCTCCTCAATTTATCTGATGAATTGTGACACAGAAACATTCAACTATCTATTAGCAGCACCAGCGGCATCCTCTTCCAGTTGGTCAGTGTGATGATCAGCGTCTGTAAAGTACAGCTTACATTTAACTGGGGAAAAAAAAAAAAAACCAAACAGGAAGGAGGAGCAAGCAGCTAGCTCATTCATAACAAACTTCTACTGTAAATGATAAACACTAGATCTTTTTGCTCCTATTTCTAATCCACCATTAGAAATCTTAAGGCTACACTAGCATGACACTAACCCTCCTAACCACTATACAGGCAGCAGATGAGGCTCAGCATCTTATTATCTCAATAGAATTACCCTGTGCCCCACTTCCATCCTCTATTCACTACAGGTACAACACTACATGCTATGAAACAATAAGCTGACACTATCTAGGCTAAAGGCATGGATTCATTATTGTATTAAATACTAGGTTTGGATAGTTTACTACACATGGAAGTTATGATAAAAAGATGTTTGAGAGGCAGATCTACACATAAGGATTTTGCAAGCTGTGGGCCAGGCTGTGATGCACAAGAGTTTTGTTTGCTTTCCCATAAACACACGGGCAAAGGTTAACAAAACAGCATCTCAGTGAGTTGTAGTTAGAGTTCCAACATTCCTCAAAGTAATACTCACAGACCAAGTTGTTAATGGACAATATGAAAAGGAAAATATCTAATTGATTTTTTTCCTCCTGGGAAAAAAAAACAGAAATTCCCCAAACCAGAAACATTCTTTCTGCTAACTGGTTGGCTCCAGCTCACTCTGCATAAAACCTCTCAGGGAGCACCTTCACCAAGTCTCAACATGACTGCTCTTGGGAAGTCAATAGATAATCAGTGCCATCTCTGAAGTTACACATGACCTTAATTTCTAGACAAGCTGAAATTTTCTACACAGATAAAATATAAAGCTTCAACAATTACTGCACACAATTATCCACCATTTGTCCACTTTCACAGCATTTGAAATGACTTTAAGAAAATAAGATTTTTATACTTGGTAAAAGTGATAAACAGCGTAATCAGGCAGATAGAAAATATGACACTAGGCTTTATAAAAAGTCACAGAAGAAGGCATGTGGTATTTCTCAGGTAGACAGACTTGAGAAGGACACATTGAGAAGAGCAGGACACATTCACTGGAGGAAAAAAAAAAAACACCTCATCTTCATAGAAACCTGTCCACAGGGTAGATTGCCCAGTACATTTTACCTAGACCACTAACTTCCCACTACTTTCCAAGCACCATCTTCTAAATAGAAAGAACAAGATTTTAAAACCATGTTTTTAAAAATGAACCACTTAGATAATTCCTACCCAAAGAGAACCAGACCAGCAACATTCCATCTTCTCAGATGGTCTTCAATACAAGACTTGGAGGAAAAATAGTTACTTGCAATGAGTTGTGTGCTTTTATTTCTAATAAGACCCAGGAAATAATAGGGTGAAACTCCTGTACTCATAAGTTCATTATAATTTGCCATTAACCTCTAGGGAGAAACACTGGCCCCATTAATTACACCTTGCTTCCTCGTTAATTCTACCATATAAAAAGGGGCAGTGGATTGTTAAAAGAAAAGCAAGGTCCTACTTTCCCTAAGTGTGAGAGCAGTTGATTTTTTTTTTTCCAAAAGAATTGAAATTAAGTGACTGAAACTGTCTCAGAAAAATAGCTATCAAAGATATGAACACAAGAATGTTTCTATCTCTGCCTTCTTATACTGTTATTTCTCATACTGGACTAAGAGCAAGGGGCTAAATCAAAATAACTTATGAGTATAAAAATATACATTTACCTGACTACATCATTTCTGTACCCCTGAGAATTTAAAGGACAGTCTTAACCAAAGAGGTAAGCAGATGCCTAATGCATTTGTATTTATTTATTTATTGCAGAAGAACTGATTGATTTCCTCTTTTTCTCTCTCCTGGACCTGCTTAAGATTATCTTTTATCTATAAAAACACCCAAAGTGCCATGAGAAGCCAGTAAGATTTTCTAATAAACTTACAGTTCATATGATGCCTGTGGACTAGAAGTTCTCTGAGAGTTCCCCAAGGTCCCTGAACCAACTGCAGCTGAGCTGAGGATTTCAGGTGTGTCCACTTCCATTTCTTCCTCTCAGAGCAATCTAAAACTCTCATGCAAAGCATGACAAAATAAAAAGCATCTCTCATCTTTTCAGAGAGAAAAATTCTGTAACCAGTAGGAAACACATGAAACTCTTACCAGCGCCTAGACAACACTACTGTCAGGTAAAACTACACTCCCCTCTTAAGAAGATTAAACATCAAACTTGAAAATAATTTTGCATGCCTGTTTCCAGTGTCCTGAAATTACTGTCCCAACAATATCTCCCTGGATCATTACATTGGTATTTTCTCTCTAGTTTGACCCTAAAAGGAATGTACTTTTCCATATATGACTTCTCCCCACTCACATCCCTGTTCTCTCTGCTTGGTGCTGACAGAAGCTCCAAAGACTCATTTTTCCTGGTGTAGTACTTTCTCTCTGCTTGCCTCAGCCCATACCTCTAACTATTCCACCTCAGCTGCACAGACAGTGTTTCCAAAACACAAGTTTAAAAGCCCTACTCATTTATAGTATTGAGAATTAAATTCCTCCACTACTCACAAAACCAATTAAAAACAGTGGTGGGCAAACAAACAAGCCCAAATACATCTGGTATTTGTCTCATCATCCAGATTTGTGTGAATAGTTTACACATGTTACTGCTACAATGTTTACAGATGCCATAGACATACAATACTTTGTTTGGTTTACTTATAAATTGAAGACAAATGTGAACAACCATCTTATTTAAACAATCTGATTGAACTCAGGATATTCATTTTTTGGTTACGCTAGGGGCTAAGATGAAAAAGATCAACATTTTTCCATCTGATACCAAGATATTATACTAGAGTCATCTGACCTTAAAGAATATTAATCAGTGCATGAAAAAAATGAAAGTAGGATTCACAATTATCATTCCATTCAAATGAAGGAGTTAATCCCCTCTTTCTCAATACAACTCATTGCACAAGATCATTTCCTTGGAGTTTTCATCTATTCTTTTGGTATTCCTTAGTTGTCCTGAAAAGATGATTTGGTACAATCAGAGTGCTCTTTCCTCTTCTGACATTAAAAGAACCACTAAAATTGCACATTGTTGGATCCAAAAGCATGGTTGAAACTGTCTTCCAGTAATAGAAAATGAAATTACACCACCGTCTCGTACAGGCTAGCCATAGTCTAATCACCAGATCTGTTAAAACTAAGACTAGCTCCATCTCTAGAGACCACATCATTGTCTGACCACAAATGGTGGGGCCAGGCAGAGGATTCTGCAGACTGTTCCTGCAGCCTATGCTGCGAGATCACACTGGGTTCTGTCTCAGACTGGCATCACCACTTACAGGGTCACAGTTCACAGCCCTCTAAGGGCACAGATAATCAATGAGGATCTGTTAAGGGACACATAACATCAGTAGGAACAGGGGATGGCAGATGGCACTACACTGGGCTCTCTGATGAGCCTACCTCCTGCACCAGTTCCTGTGCAGAGAGGAAGCACAGACGGATTGGGCAGATGAAACAACTCTGTCCAAATCCTTGTCCATCAGACAGTCTAGGGCACCAAGCTGCAGCAGATACTAAGTATGAAAGAAATCAGGAGACAGGTTTTTTCACCCCCTTCCCTCTGGCACTGCACTTCAAGCCTGTCCATCCAACTTGACACAAAACATCAGGCGTGCTTGTGGAACGTCGTGCAGCATGTCAAGGAGCCATCCCCTGGGGCCTCACAATGGCTGGCAGCTATTATTACACTTAAAGTGCATGCCACAGTCTCAGGGGGTTTTGAGCTGAAGTGGCTGTCTCCTGGAAGTAGTCCATCTCCTCATTTGCACAGCCATTGCTGAAGCAGCATAGAGTGGAAGAGTATGAAAAAGAAGGGCTCGGGGCTGTCCTATCTATTGCCTCCTTTGCAGCCTAAGCTGTTTATTCATGACATACGCCCCAAATTTGTGTCAATGATCCTTCTACCTGACATCTCAGCCTCTATCTCCAATGTGAATGTTTACCTGATGGGAGTGTGATTGTTGCAGATATGTGGATTTGCAGCCAGAGCAGCCTCTGCAGAATGCAGTCTGCAGCAGTGGGTATTTTTAATGTATATTACATCATTATAAATAGACTTGAGAGCTAAATCCTGGAACTAGCCCATGGTATTAATTCTAATTTAGTTTGGGCCCAATTCCAAATGGGTGACTATGCATGCAAACATTTGTCTGAGTGTACAATTGGCTGTTATGAACACAAAATTATTTCTTGTACTCATGCATGCATAATTACACATACTAATTTAGACACCAAAGTAATTCCCTAGCACAATTCCAGGGATCAGATTTAAACTTCAAGACTGCTGTTAAAAAGAAAATAATCACAGGAGTATATTCTTTAGTCACATAGAAAGGAAGTAACTGATAAATTAACTTCTGGTTTTATGACTGAAAAACTTTCACTATAAACCTATCATTTTTCCTCAGACTGCAGAGTTTTTCCCCCTCCCTCCAAATCCCTCAATTAATTTCCCCCATACAATTTAATTTCTGCTAATACATATTATAGATCGTGGCATATAAGCCCAGTCATCCATTACAAATAATCAGCAGGATGTGAATACTGTTGAGTAGTACGTTTTCTGTCAAATGTATCTGAGTTTCATGCAAATTATGGCATATTCTTACTATATGAATAAACTATCAAAGCTAGTCAAATCAATTATACATGTGCTAGTATTCTTAAATGCCACCTTGATTACAATCAATATTACTTGTACTCTAACTCCGTGGTTACTTGTGGGGATTTGGGGAAATCTGCGCTGAACGATTCGTTCTGCATTTCAGCCTTTTTAAGGAACCAGTGTCCAGTGGCAATTTATTTTGCAATTTGAACAAATATTTATATTACCAGGTTGCATGACCCTTGATTTTTGTAATATATATCAATAATAAACCATGTGTACACGTGTATGTACATGTCCTTATTTGCCAGCATAATTGATATCTGATTTTTCCATCACAGAACCCTTTTGATAATTTTACCTTGTCTCTATACATTACATTTGGCAGTTTCTCCAGCCAACATGGTGGTTTTCAGTCTAGTGGAAATTATCTCTTTAAGTCATATTCAAAGGCAGCAAAGGAAAAGACTGAGTTTTGAGCAAGTGTATTGCAAATATTCATCCAATAAAAAGCCAATAACTGCTGATACCTCTTTGAGGGTTCAAGGGGTTTTGAGGTAAGGGGCTAAATAGCACAGTTACTTAGCTCTAATTGCAGCTTTTACAATATTTGGTATTCTTACAAATCCCAACCCTGGAGCTGTATGAACAAGTAAAACCTTTCCTTTCTATATTGTGAGTTTCTAGCTTTAATTTTTTCAGAGAAACTGGAAGAGCTCAAACCTAAAGGCCTAAAAGCCACACAACAAATTGAAGAGAGGTTTTTCTTGCCATAAGTCTTTTTTTCAGATAACTTCTTGGCTCCTGGCTTTTGACTCACAGTTTTAAGCTCTTGGGATGGGCAATAAAAAATTAAAGACACCAAGATATAAGTGGGGAGCTTGCAGAGGAACAGGGTTGTGCAATGGCTCACATGCTGCATGGCAGGATGTAGAACCACACGGCAGCTCACACAGTTGCCTTGGCAGGTGGATCATAGCATAGATGCACCTGAAAGCCAAGCAGACATAGAATGTGAAGACATCCAGAAGAGCCTCAAAAGAGCGTGCAGGAAGCCTTAAGGCGTTTGTCATTCATTGAAATGCCCTTTCCCTGACTGATTCCTGTCTTGGAAACAGCAGAAAGGACAGCACAGCATTTCTCATCTAATCACCAACCACACCTTCAACCAAATCCACACTGCATAAGAACAAAACCTGAGAGAACAACAGTGAAGAACTTTTACTTCAGGAGACACAGGCTAATACCCACACTGGAAGAACATACAGCTAAAAGGATGTTCTCAAGATTTAGATGGTGCTCATTTTTAATATACTGGGGTCTAAGGTAATTCTCTTCCATTGCACTTATGGAGTTCTTTTGATTCTCAGACATTGAGAACTCTGTTGCAAAAGATTGCATCCCACTGTAGCTTATCAAAGGCACTCAGTCTGGGAATAAATATTGGTCTGGGTTCTGAAAACATCTGTACAGGTGAATAAATGAGAACATGCTTGAGTGCAAAGAATGTTTACAGAAAGGGGCAATGAGTATGAAAAATGTGGAGAAACAATTGTAGCAGTTTATCACCAAGTAGACCTTAGTGGAATGTCATGTATGGCAAAGAAAAGACACTTCCTTTTCCTTTCCAAACTAGAAAAGCTCCCTCAGGTAAAAAAGAAGTGGTTTCATAGTCACAGAAAAGGCTTAGAAAACATTCTCACAGTGCAAAATTTTAATAAAATGGAGATCACACATCCAGTTTCTACAATCCTTTCTTTTGTAGTAAATATGCTACAAAACCAACATAAACACATTGAAATTTACTGACCGTTTTATCCAGCCACATAAATTTTACATCAACCTGTAGATTACATCAGTTAGGTGGTGACAAAACAAAGCAGGGAATCAGATCTTTTAAGTTTATCCGTGTTCCACTCTAGCAGAAAGCAAAATGAGCCCTATATTTTTCCAAAGGCTAAAACTCTATGTTTCTTCCTAATAATGGTTTTAATTACTCATTAATTTATTATGAATGGCTATAAGCAGTGAAATTCTAAGAGATTAATTTGGCATATAGAGATCAAAAAGAGTCCTTTTGGCAAAAAGTATCTAAACTTCCTCATTATGCAGCTTTTGCCTTTTCTCTCACCAGTAGCTGTATTTTAAGAAATATATGTCCATAAATGATCGAAGTTTAAAACTGAAAAAACCACAAGAGACAACTGGGAAAATTTCCTATCTGATTTAATCAGGCTGTGAAGATCCTGGGCTCCTTAATTCATCATAGAATCATGGGGTTGGATGGGACCTTTAGAGATCATCTAGCCCAACCCCCCTGCAGAAGCAGATCCGCCTAGATGAGCTTGCACAGGAACATGTCCAGGTGGGTCTTGAAGACCTCCAAGGAAGGAGACTCCACACCCTCCCTGGGCAGCCTGTGTCAGGGCTCCCTCACCCTCACAGTAAAATGTTTTTTTCTTATATTTAAATGGAACTTTGTGTTCCAGCTTCATCCCATTACCCCTTGTCCTGTTGCTAGATACAATAGAAAAAAGGGATGTCCCTTTTTATTCAGAAGCAGAATACTGTTGTGATACCAGAAGCAATGGATAGGATCAGGACCCTACTGTAGTAGCAGCAGTTACAAAAACACAAGTGAAAATAACTACACAAAAATGCTTATTTTTATAAAAAGAAATATTAATGATGGTTACTTTATAAATGTTGAAGTACAGTGTTCTTTTGTTAATCTGACATTTTGTACACACTCAGAAATAGACCCGTTGTCATTCAAACATCAATCCACTGCTTTTGCTTTAAGGCTATCTTTTTAAATACTTCTACTCTCAGAATCATGAGAACTCTGATCTCTGAAGATAGTATCAGAAAGCCTGTCAAAACCCAACGCACATTCAAAAGAATGTGATATAGTGTAACAAAAACAATTTTCCTTGAAGAAGTCATCTGGTCACGTAAGTCATGGAAATTCTGGTTATCCTCCAAGTGTTTTTATCTTTAGAATCAAAGAAACCACCAGGTGCTTTCAAGACTTTTACTCATGTTCTTTTGAAAAGGTCATTTACTCAGAAGTGCTATAAGCTAATATTAATGGAAAATGTGTATTTTTTTCCCCATGCTTACTGCAAAATCTACTCTGATCACTTTATAGTCACCACTGATGTGCTGCTTTAATTATGCATTCACACAGATATCACTTCACATCTCACCTAAGCTTGCTCTTGTTGTGCAAGTAAACAGTGGATTCTAGCTTGCACTGTTCCTCATGAGAACCAATTCTATTTCACAACTGGCTGACTACAGCAATGACAGATCCTTATATGTTACAAGCTATTATGAATTGCAGCTAACTAAAATACTCTGAAAAAATTACTACTGACAGACTCCAAGTCAGATAGGGAAATCTCATTTTGTCTTGGCAAAACCAGTAAGTCAATAGCATTTCCTTGGAAAATCACCTACAAATTCCTTAACAGTTACTAATCATTCACTTGAGACTGGGGAAATAGCTTAATTTTTTGATAAAAATCTTAATCGTTGATGCTTCATGAGACTAAATGGATCTTACAAAACATTACATGTCACAGCCCTTGGCCTACCCTCCAAGTTACTACAATTCAGGTAGCAATGGCTAAAACCATATTGAGGCAGAGCAAACATGTCCTGCAATGAACTGTCTTAATTCTGTCTGCTTATGAAGAGTCACATAAATCATGTATCCCATCTACCATCTTTTTTTACAAATTGAACAGAAAGCATATATAGAAGGCAAACAGCTTTCATAGACACTCTTCGACGCTAAAGGCAGCCTTCTGATCAGCAGCACTTGCCAGGCAAACGTATCTCCTCTTGTGCACCAACACAAAGAAACTTTTAGATGAACCTTCTCTTTGCTTACATTATCTAATCTGGAGCTGGTTTTATTTCATGCCGAATTGTCACTAGGTTTTATGCTTCTCTGTTTTGGTTGCTAGATCTTTTCTGCTTCTCAAGCAGATCTGTAGTATACGCTTGGGGTTGGCAGCTCCTTGTCAAAGTTCCTGTCTCCACTGCTTTTGCTTAAACCAGTCTCTACCGGTGGTGGCCTAAGGGCTACTCTTTGTGAAGGGAAAGCAAGTGAATCATCCCATGTAAAACGAAACCAGGCTTTCCACATAACCTGTTCTCTGAGACAGAGGCTACAGAGTTCCCAAAAAACTTTCTTTTCCACAGAATACCACAAACAGAATATATTTCTTTTTTACAAACAGCAACACAGACAAGTTAAAAATTAGGAAACAATGGTCAAGAAGAAAAGAAGTAGGCCAGGGTGTCTCTTGGTAACTGCTCTGAGATTAAAGTTGTAGAAATTAATTTGGTACAAGTTTACCATATATTTAAAGCTAATTACAAAAATTAGGCTGCCCATAATTTAAATGTCCGATGTTACAAATACTGAGCTTTCCTTTATCTTAAAATTACAACTGCAGACACCACAAAATTACTTTCTCACATATATAAACCACTTAGATTAGCCCCCATTACTATCCTTCTTTCCTTTAAAGCATAATGCAGGAATTAGCATGCCTCCAAGAAAGTAGTCCAAAAGTAAAAACACGAGCCAGTGATTTTTCAAGTTTCTCCAAGTTTTGCTAAGCAACTCCAAAGCAACAAGACCTCCAAGTTAGAAAGATTTGAATAACCAGAAGTGATCAAACCTCTGACTTTTGCTACATCCTCATCATTGTTGCTACCGCAATGGCAATGGAGGAAGGCAGAAATCTGATGCTTTGCAAGCTGACTCTAACTCAACAATACAAGATGGATGAAAAGCAGCCCCAGGAAAATGCCCAGGAAACAGCCCTCGGTATCTCATTATAAATTAGTAAGTGCTGATTAAGAGAACATCTCTGGTAAAGTTGTTAATCTGACATCCTTGCAGAATTGCCAAAACTTGGAGTTGCACTGTGTAGCATCAAGCACCCTTGGCTGTATGCCTGGGGCCAGGAGCAAAGCTAAGATTCAGCTTTTTAGGTCAACCAAAGGCAAGGGGTCACAGCTCTTCAGAGTTGATTTAAATCCTTCAAAAATAAAACAGGAAAACCAACAAGTTACGGTTTAGAGAGACAAGGTGTGCCTCATGACATTGCCTAGTTTCTATTGTGCTTCATGTCAAAATGCATCACAGCAGCCTGGGTTCAGCTTTATTTCATTTCTCCTCACAGCAGCTGTCAGCCTGACAAGTGATTTTGGCCATACTGTATTTTTTTGCAGTGATGAGATGGCAACACCTGGTGAAGACTGCTCTCCTCATCCAGATACTGAGAGTAAGGGAATTATGTAATTAGTAATTCAGCCCTAAAGGACAGATCTGAAAGAGAACAGTTTCTGGCTAGGTAAAATTCAGTCCCTGAGCTAGAGAGAACTTCCCCGATTGTATTATTCCAGCCACCAAAGTCACCTTCCACAATGACAAAACATCTTTGTGAAAACCTCACCAAAAAAGTCACTCTGAATGTCACAGACATTATTTTGAGGAATTGTCACAACGGGGCAAAAAAGTAATATGAGAACACTAATGTGAGCCTTTTTAAGTGCCTCCTACAAACCATGGAGGCAGCAGAAAGAGCAATAGAAAAAGACAAATCTAGCTTTTAAGTTTGGATTTGAAAGCGAGTCATGATGAGATCCAGGCAATTATTTTGTAAGTGATGTGAAAGAATGGAGCTTTTTTTTGCTCCTTGTTTTACTTCCCCTTCCCATGCATGTATCTTGTCACCATCCAAGCTGTGCTCATGCTCTGAGAACTCCAGTGTAATCTCTGCCAAACACACCTAACAAATGCTGCCAGTTCCTGGCACACCTACAGCAAGAACCTCCATGCCATCTCCCACTCTTCCAGACAGTATCTTATGGCTTTACACCCCACAGACAGACAGATCAGCTGGCTGGTGAGAAAAAAGGAATAAAATCTAAGCCTCACACTGTACCAGCACTTGCTCAGACACATTCTTAACTCTAGGGAGTCTCCAGAAGAATAGAATAGATAAAACATGCTCTTCCCCTTGGAGTAATCATGCCCCTTGGTTTTTTTTTTTTTTTTTATTGAAAGTTATTTTTAAAGCAACTTTAAAGCATCCAAGGAATAGTAGTATTAACAACCACACCTCCCCTCCCCTACCTGCTCAGCAACTAAGACTATATCCTTTGGACCTCCCCTCAGAGGTTATATCTTGGACATGACACAAAACTGATGAACTGTGGCTGATTATCTATGTCCTCTTCTCAGCTCTAAAATTCACACCTTGCACCGAGATGATATACGTCCATGCCAAGCTTTTATTCCTCAAACCAACATGAAAAGACCTGATTAAAGTGTTCCAAGGAAAAGATGTTATTTGGGCTGTGATGATGTTTTAATTGTTAATAATCTGATTTCTAAAGATGTTGTACACTCTCAGAAGTGTAAAGCAGTAGGAAGGAAGTGTAGAGCAGGAGATGTTCAATACTACCACATCACGTGCACAGTCAGTACAATTACTTTCTTTGAGGATTGCTAAACCAGTGGGGGGATGACTGCTTTCTGTGGGGTTTTCTGCAAGTTCCAAAGTTCACAGAAAACAAGAAAGTCCCAGAGAGACAATCATTACAGGATCACAGGTTAAAGGGGAGGATTCTCTTAGAATACTGTAGGGCAAAGGGGAGGATTCTCTTAGAATACTGTAGGGCCAGTAGCCTCGTGTTTCAAATGAAAGTGATAAAGTACTGCTTGTTGTATGACACTGGAAAAATAACTTAAAACAGACACCCTTATATTTTAGAGACCACCATTAGAGTCACAGAATTAAGTATACCCCCTCAGCATTAACAGAAGCAGGTACCATTAGTTTTTTTCTCTGCAGTGTCTCCACTATTCATCTTTTTTTCTTTTTTCCCCGAGTGGGTCACTTCCCTGGCTATCTTTTCCAGAAGAAAACCACAAACATTCTCCATCACATTTTCTCTGCCTCAAACCTTTTTAAGGTGGCAACACACTAGTTAGTGTGATTTACCACATCTAGTTGTTTCTCAACACGTTTTATTATTGCTTGGTTCTCTTCTGCGGAAGTTGAAACTTCCAGATACTAGCACAGTGGCCCTAGAGCCAATTTACACTGCTGTGCATTCAATGAAGGTATAACCGAGTTCACAAATAGCTGCAGAAGGCCTGGCTGCACAAGTACACACCAGTCAGTAGCCAAACAATTGGACCTTGCTTGACATTGAATGGATCTTTTGCCTCACTAGAAAACCTCGACTCCTGACTCCTGATTGTCAAAGTTCACTAAGCCAAACTCTGCTTACAGCTCCTACTAGAATCCACTGGCTTCTGGCTTGTTCTCATGGTGAAGGGAGGGAGGATTGTAGCACTAGAACTGGAGATTATAGCACTGACAAGGACTCAAAACCAGCTGGCTTGGATTTGGCTCTGCCAAGGAACATCCTGCACAGTCTGCTTAGTGTCTGATAAAAACTAGGATAAATCAGTGTTTCTGTGAAACCAACACTCATCTGGCATCTCACACATTTAGAGAGAAACCTCTCATAGAGTTACACTTTATTTTGTGACTGCAACATGCACAAAATACATTGACTCTGATCTCTGCTAGGGTCTCTGGAAGCACCTTCACTGAAGACTATCAACAACATAGGCTCCATACATGCTTCCAGAACATTGAGGGAGCTCACACAAGTGCTTCTTTAAAAAGCAAAATCTGTCCAAGCACTGCTACCATTCTGCATCCAGTCACCTTCTGTAATTTCGCTCTGTGGACAGCAGCTTCAGTGGCCAAGTCTGATATTCCAAGCACCATATAATAAGTAGTGATGTTTAACTTATGCAAGTGACCAAAAAATGGAGTGGCTTAAAAACTTGAAGATATTTTTAACCTTTTTAAAGATGTACAACAGCCACAGCCTCTGTAAAAAGCACATAGTGCAGGAAGATAACAACGTTTACATCCAAGCAACCAAATGTGGATATCAAAATCGCTATACCTATGTTGGAACTAAGATGAACAAACCATTTCCAAACTATGTTCACTCATCTACAGGTAACTGAGACGTTTATACACATCCCTGTGTCATGTGGTTCCCAGTTGAGTCCAGTCTGGACTTCTCAAGGCCTCATCAGAAATGCAGAAAACCCACCCTGAAGATGCTTGGACATGTACAGCTGTGAAATGAGGTAAGGCAGGAAGCCGTTTGCAGCATTTCAATGAGTTAACACTGGACTAAGCAGTTTAGTTGCCCTCTTTAGGTGAAACCATTTTTAGTTTTAAATTTATATCTTGGCTTTTAAGGGAGTTCTGTTAAAAAAAAAAAGACACCCCACAAACCGTAATAGATTAGCAGCTATCACTTTTTTCTGTGAACAACAGTGAAGGTGGCAAAAAAATGACATGGCTGGAATAAAACAACAAAGCACAACATCAGCATTAAAGGAAAAAGATGAAGAAATTAAAGGCTTATTTTTTGTATATCTTGCTACACTTATAAACTTCCTTTTGGGTTCAGTTTCCTCTCCCAGGAAGATGAAGGAACAAAAACTATGGGTACCTCCCTCTGACCTCAAGTAAGAATCAGGCTTATTTTTTGCCTCCTCTTTCCTCCAGTGTCATGCACTGGAGCTGCATTGTATCTGCCCTTCATTGAGAGGGACTTCTCTTGTCCAAGGTGGCTTTCTCAGTCAAACCTGTTTCTAGTCTAACGGTTGGAAACTTCTGAGGAAATAGATGATTGGATTTAGAAATCACAAACAGCAGGAAAGCCAAAAGCCTGACTTCGCCCATAATTAGGTCCCTTCAACAGACCTTGGTAGCCAGATGTGTGGTTTCTTGATCTTTATGAAGATACAGGTGCTTTGAAGTTCTGCATGAGGCAGTTCTGAATGAGTATATAGGCAGACATGAGGGGAATGTCAAAGTCCACTAAACTACTGAGCTTAGACGCCTCCATGCTTAACCCTCCATGCTTAAGGCAACAGAGAAACACAGTTTATTACTTGAGCTTGGATGTGGCCAGCTTGATTCCAGATGGTCTGCTTCAACCAACCAGGTTTAACCTTTACAGTTTGCAAGCTCAGCAAGTTTAATTAGTCTTTGCTGAACTTACCTCTGAGGCCTTGGTTTTGCATAGCACCTGAGGTTTACCTTCAGACATGCTGCAGACCAATTGAATTCAGCTACTTACGCACCATTTATTGCTAGTATGACTGACCTTATGAGCCATTCATCATGGTTTTCATGACTGAGAACTATAAAACTCATAACACACAGAAGAGCCAAGAGTCAGCTCTAAGACTGACTCAGCTCTGCAGTAAGGTGTAGACAGGAGCAAGCAGTAATTTTGCAGAGGTCCCAGCACTTCACTACAGGATGGAGCTGGGCACAGTCACTAGTCTGAGCCGGCACAGCCTCATTCTGCTCTTCCTGCATGCAGCACACGTTCCAGCAGGCCACCCTAGCACAGGTCAACCCTTAATTAGGACACAGGTCCTAACACAGTATGCAAACATAGAACAGAAGACCAGTTCCAGTCCAAACAAGTCTATGACAAAGAAAAGGACAGTGAAGCATTATCTGACATTGAGACACAAGCAATGGCAACTACAGACTAATTACTGCACATTTCTGGGTATGCCACATGGCAAAGAGAAACTAATGCAGTTATTCCAATCTATACCTGCTAGTGATTAGGCCAATTTATCTAACAAGCAATCAATTCGGGATCTTCATGACAAAAATGCTTTCATATGATCAAGAGAATCAGATACACTTCTCGACACTTGAAGCTCAACTTGTCATGTTATTAAAAAGCACCACTGTAGGAGATCCAAGTAGCAATTATCATCTTTTTTTTTTTTTTCCTGAAAAAAAGGCAGTAATATTTCACTAAAGCAACAGACAGATTTGTCTAGAAGAGCAAGAAACCTGGGATTGTTGGCTTTTTTTTTTTTTTTTCTTAAAAAAAAGCACTAATATTTCACTAAAGCAACAGACAGATTTGTCTAGAAGAGCAAGAAACCTGAGATGGTTGGCTTTGACTCGTACAATAACTTATCTGAAGAAAGCATCCAAAAAGTACATCCTTCAGCACTATGTAGATCTGACTCACATCAATTCAGCAGCACTCTATCAGAACAGAATAGGAAATCTTGGCTTGCAAAACAGCTGGTGGTGAGTGTCTTGAGTTTGCCCAATAGCTCCGGCACTCAGTTCTCGGGATTGAGTTCATTTCTCCTCTCTGCTCAAGCGAAAATTCAACCACCAATATCTACACTTCATACTACAAGGCAGTTAACAGCGAGTCTCTCTCAGCCACTCTAGATGAAGCTGTTCCACTGCAGATAAAATGCTTACATACCAATAGAAAGAATTAAGCTGGCTCTCAACACCACTGGTAAGAATGCTCTCTTGTCAAGCAAGATAATTATTCTTGGTTTCTGAGCCAATGAAAATGTAATTATCTATATAAAGTTTCAATGGAGGAGACTGTGAAGACTCCTTAACCACAGACTAACTTTCAGTTTTGTGGCTAAAGTCACTAGTGTGATGCACAAAACTAAATGACCTGTCAGGAAATATGGGAAAGGAATGCAAGTTTTGCCCATCCTAGGTGACAACACAAAGCAACAAACTCAAGAAAAAAAAACAAAACCAAGAGGGCATAATCAGTGTTGATTTTGTGAATTGAGAAATTTCTCTCTTTTGTTTTCCAACTAGCTGCTGAAAATGGTGCTATATGTTTTCATTCAGAGTGAAATAATTTGTTCTGAAATGGGGGTTTTTTGCTTCTGTTGAATTTTTGGTTTACTCATTTAATTTGCCAAAATTAAAACAAAAAAAAAAAAACAAACTCAATTGTTTGGACAGGCCAATTATGAACAATTGGCATGACGATACACCTACTGTCACTTTTTGCATCAGATAAGTGCTAACAGCAACAGATGTTATGCATGCAGATCAAAAGAAAATATTAATCTTGAATGTAGCCCTGAAGAAGCTCTGAATCCCTCTCTTCCCAATCAGGCAAGAATACGTTTCATCTTTGTAAAGCGATCTGTCATCAGAGCACCTCAAAACTGCCATAAACATGAAGATCACAAATGAAAACAATCAGGAGACCATACTTTAACAGATTATGGACAAAGAATTGCACCTTAGTTAGGGGTTAATGCTGCACATGAGAGAACTGGCCCTGTTAAAAAACTCTGACATATTCATACCAGGAATTATCCCTATTTCCACCAACATGACTAACAAAAGAGGAGATGCCAGTTCCTGTTCAGTCTTTGCCATGGCTATATGCCCAATTGGACGTGACAAATCCGAGGTCATGATCTCAACTCTGACAAGGCTTGCAATATTCCACACACCCTTCAGTAAGGCCTGAGTGCACCCAAATTATATACAACCGGTGAATCTAAACACAGCCAACAGTCTTTTTGAAGCTTTTCCATTTGACACAGATTTTGAAATACGAGCACATTTATGTACCCAGGTTGTGAGACTTGACTTTTACATACTAATATCTGCTACTCATGTTTTGTCATTTAGGAGTACAACCACTGGCCCTTCTGATTGTTTCCAAGATGTATGATGTATTTGCATCTATTGTATGACTTGTTATTCACATTGTCTCAGTAATAATGGAGACATTTGTAAATACTCAATGTTCACTGAAAGAACCTGAATGCAGTGTCTTTGTCACATGGTATATACATGTGAGTAGTCAGGAAAAAAATAGTAGTCAGCTGAAAAAAATGAAAAGCAGTCAGCTTTGACTGCACAACCTTAAATGGATTTAATAATATCTGATTCTTGAGAAAATGAATCAGCCCCTTGTCTTGGGGCATCGACTCATATTTTCTCCTGAGGCATCAAATACTCCATTGCAATCACTGGATCATTCTGAATTTTATAGCACAATTTTTTACACATTTTGTTTTGTGTTTACTTCTTTTAACCCTTATTTCCCAGGTGCTCGACTTCCATGTTAGCAGAGAAACAGTTGCCAGATGAGGCAAGACAAAAACTGCAAACTTCACTTCTCCCAGTGCAAAGACTGGAAAGACCTCCAACCTGTATCTTGAATCACCTCCAGAACAGACTTCTCTTGCCTATTGTTTCTTTAAATCTATTTTGAGTATCATTGAAAGAAAATATTTGTGGAAAAAAGAGAAAACAGAACATTTAAAATATACAGAATAAGCATTTAAAGAAGCAGTTGGGTTGCCAAATGTTGTGTGGGTAATAATTACAGGAAAATGTAATGTCTGGACAGTGCAGTGAATACAGTTCTGAAATATAGTACTTCTAAACATTGGCAGTCTCCATTATCACAGCCAGTGTTATTTCTAGGACTTGTAGAGGTAAAAGCCCTTACATTACAGTCTGCTCCTGTCTCACTGCAGTGGACTAACTCAATTTTGATATTGTGCTGAACAAGGGACCTCAAGTGGAGTTTCTTTATCAGGAAAAAAAACTAGGTGATGTCCCACAGTGCTTCACAGCCTTTTACTGTTGGAATGGAGGAAACTCAAGTGTCCTTTTGACTTCAAACATCTGAAATCCTTTACTCCCCAATACAAGAGGAAAAGTTATTCACCTAGTAGAGAAAGCTTTACTCTGTTCTTTAAAATACATATGAAAAGCCACCCAGTTGACAAGGCTGCTGCCTAAACTCATATGCCCAAATGGATTTCCAGTCCTTCAGCTCATCAAGAGCATGTATCTCACTACATTACGACAGCCCACGTTTCTCACTATCACCATTTGACAACTAGGCTTAGGATACACCAAACCCGCAGCGAGGATCCCAGCGCAGTTTGCACATGTATTAGGCAGATCTTCCACTGAAAACAACAGCAGTCACATCTATGGGGAAGCAAGTCCCACAGTCTGCAATTCAGGCAGCTATCTTCTATTAAGCACGGAAGTAGAAGGGCAGAAATTCAGGTTTAATAGAAGACCTTAAGGAGAAGAAATCTGTGGAACAGGGACAGAGGGAGTGCTATGATATTAGTGTCTGGTGCGCAAAACCTGGGTGCTTAGTCAAGGCACTAATCACAAGTAGTATTTTACAGTGTTTGTTCTGCTCTGAAGAGAAATGCCTGGCTTAAGAACTAAACAGGCATTTAGGTTTTAATTTAACAAGTATCACTGATGGAACAATCTTTCCTAAATCTCAAAACAGCGAACAAAACTTCCACACACAACCAGCTTCTAGTGATAACTATGAGAGTCATTTCAGTGTCTAACAGCTATATTTGTTACACCTCATAGGCTGAACGTGGCTCTCTTTGCCTCCAGGTAGCAGTCATACATTTACACAGCTATCTCATCTTCTGTGGATCTTTGTCAGCCTCTTCCCAAGATATAATTTTCCTACCTTCATATCAGCTCAGTAGATTCCCTCAGGGAGAGGAGATGAGGGAGCAGTCTGGGCACCCCAAGCGTTATCACATTGAAAACGATAAGGCACAAGCACAAATTTGGGTGGAAAGAGCTCCGTGTCACAGTGCTGCAAAAGTGAAAGAACAAATTACACAGAGGTACTGCCCACAGTGTTATCAGCTACCAGACTCTCTACATGACATTTCACTCAGTGACAGTCTGAGACTCACGCTAAAGGCAAGATGTTTCATGTTGACTATTTACTCAGTTACAGAAATTTAATCTGTAACCAGACTAAGGAGATTGCTGCATCCTTCATTACTTTGTATGGTTTTGTTTACACAGTTTATAAAGATTTGGGTAACTTGGGTGAACATTTTAATTTTTCTGTTACTGTTTTCGTTCTTCCAAAGAAATGTCCCAAACTAATGGAAATCACATTTTTTTTTCAAAACCCACAAATCATATCTGTTTGAATTAGAGCACACAATAGCTGTATTGCACCACCACATCTCCCTGGCAGCCAGAAACAGCATTTTCAGAGTAGATATGCTGCAGGGTGGAAACTTCATGTTTGTGAGAAGTTTAGTGGTGACAAGGAGAAAAAATTAAGAGGAATAAAGTGGAAAAATGCAATTTTATTTGACTAAACTATAAAAATCCCGTAAAAATTATTAGCAAGGTAGACTTGAAGTTCCTGAGCCACAGAGTTCTGCAAGTTAGGAGAGTACCAGCAAAAGACCATTACAAAGCTCTTGATGTTTCTACCTTTCATTAACTAAATATATGTCACTATCTCATGATACAGGAGCTGCACAAGGAGGGAGACACCACTCCTGATCCAATATAGCTGCTCACATGTTTTCACAAGAAACTTCACTGCTACACACCATGCTGCTCACAATATCTGTTATTAAACTTCTTCAAACCTCATAGCATACAGAGTGGGTTTTCAATTGCTCTAACCTTGAGCTAAAATGGGCCACCTTAGGTTAGAACTTGGATGGGTTGCTATCAGATTTTTATATGACACTGCCAGCAAAATAGCTACTTATTTATTTATGTACTTCACCTTAATACATGGAGCATCCTTGCCTCTAAATGACACATTGTGCAAGTCGAGATAAACTTCACAGTTACTAAGAACAGAACTAAGAGCACACACTCCTCAGTGTACACTTATGCCTATTATTTATTACTTTGCTGAGACACATACCCATAGGTTGGATGGACCTACTTTGAGATGCATGGAAAACTGGCTGAATAGCTCAGACCAGAGACTAGTAGTGGATGGAGTTAAATCCAACTGGTGGTCTGTCACCAGTGGTGACCCAGTACTGGGGTCTGCTTTGTGCAACATCTTTATCTGGAGGAAGGGCTTGAAGGCACCCTCAGTAAGTCTGCTGGTGACAGCAAGCTGGGCAGGAGTGTAGACCTGCTTGAGGGCAGGAAGGCTCTACAGAGGGACCTGGACAGGCTGGAGCGATGGGCTGAGCCCGACTGCATGAGGTTCAACAAGGTCGTGCCAGGTCCTGCACTTGGGCCACAACAACCCCAGGCAATGCTACAGGCTTGGGGCAGAGTGGCTGGAAATCTGCCAGGCAGAAAAGCACCTGGGGGTGTTAATCAACAGCAGCTGAACATGACCCAGCAGTGTGCCCAGGTGGCCAAGAAGGCCAATGGCATCCTGGCTTGTATCAGAAATAGTGTGACCAGTAGGACCAGGGCAGTGATTGTCCCCGTGTACTGGGTGCTGGTGAGGCCTCCCCTCAAATACTGTGTCCAGTTCTGGGCCCCTCACTACAAGGACACTGAGGTGCTGGAGTGTGTCCAGAGAACAGTTGTGTGGGCAATGAAGCTGGTGAAGGGTCTGGAGAACAAGTCTGATCAGGAGTGGCTGAGGGAGCTGGGGGCGTGTAGCCTAGAGAAGAGGAGGCTGAGAGGAGACATGATTGCTCTTGACATCTACCTGAAAAGGAGTTGTAGTGAAGTGGGGGTCGGTCTCTTCTCTCTAGTAACGAATAGGACACAAGGAAATGGGCTCAAGTTGCACCAGGGGAGGTTTAGATTGGACATTAGGAAGATCTCTCTCACTGAGAGGGTTATTAAGCATTGGAATGGGCTGCCAAGGAGGTGGTGAAGCCACTACCCATAGAGATATTTAAAAGATGCACAGATGAGGTGCTGAGGAACATGGTTTAGTTTAGTGATGGGCCTGGCAGTGTGAGGTTAGTGGCTGGGCTCAATCTTAAAGGTCTTTTCCAATGGTAATGATAATATGATTCTATGACACTGTCCATCTGCTTAATACACTGCCATGCTTGTCCATCACTACAACTTATCTTTTTTTACACCTCACAGGCCTTGCTTGCTTAAATAATTACAGCTGCTAATTTCTGGTAGAGGCTGAGGATGGAGCTGTTAGAGCTCAGAGCAGGCTAACACTCTGGACTAAAGAAGGTGTGCATCTTTTGCTGTGTAACTGCAAGGGAGCAGGAATGCAAAGGCAATTCCTAGCCAGAAAGACTCAGAAACATTTGTCCTTACAGGAAACCTAACCACACACACTGCTGCCAGTCAGAATCAGACCTTGCATCACTATAATGAACCCATTTAAGAGCTACTGGTTATCAGCAGATTATTAGTTTCATCTTTTGCAGACACAAAGCAATGTTTTCAGTTCTCAAGGCTCCCTTCACTAGCTAGCGTCTCAGTGAAAAGTTGCTGTGTGGGCACAGCCTTTTAATCAAAAGTCTTGTTATACTCTGCACAATGCTTATTTTTAAAGTAGTACATGAAATGAAAAAGGAATATCTCCCAGCACAATGTATTCCTAGGAGTCTGTGATAATTAGGGCATTCACTTAATTTTTCACATTTTGGTTTCTACTGGGGTATGTGCCAATTAAGAAGCTTCTGTGACATTACTGCCTCCCAAACTTCCCCCTCCCCCCCTTAAAAAATCATGCAGCTAATGTACAGCTGCCTGCAAGCTCCATTTAAGCTATAGCAAACATTAAATATTAAAGTGTCCATGAAGAAGTATTATGTAAGCTATCACCAACTCACCAGCACCAACCGTTGCCTTTTTAAGCCACTGATCCTCATCTATGATACCTCCCCATGTGGTGTCCAGCTCATATATGATACATGTTTAGGACAACACCCCAGTGGGAGCTCAGTCACACAGTTGAGGTTGCACCCCTAGCATCAGCCCTGGCACTGCCCAGGACATTTCATCCAACAATCTCTAGGCAGTACAGGCAGAGCATCTGCCTTGTTCTTCCCAGGAACAGTCCAGACTCTCTCAGCCTTACACAACAAACTGTCTCAGCTTTCTGAGCTACTCACCCACTTAGTATGCTTTTACTTCCAGGTGTGAACAAGACGACCGTTATCCCAGCACTGCCACAGCCACTACTACATGCTGCCCCTCAACCCCACAGCTCCAGGGATGGGGATCCCTCTACCACAGCCTTGGACAGCCTGGGGAAATTGGATATTTTTCTTAATCTTCCATCAAAATCTCACCTGGCGCAACTTGAGGCTGTTTCCTTTCAACCTATTACTTGTCACTTGGTAGTGAAGACGAACCCACACTTCAGTACAACCTCCTATCAGGTAGTTGTAGAGAGTTATCATGTCTCTCCTCAGTCTCCTCTTCTCCAGGCTGAATACCTCCAGGTCCCTCAGTCCCTCCAAGTCCCATCAGACTTGCATGCACACAAGTAGGGCAGCAGCTCATCAATCAAGCCCAGTTTTAAGTAGCCACACTGAAGTCTAATGTTCAAAGACAAGCAGAAGCTCAACTGTCTTGAGAATCTTCAAAGCACTTGGTTCTAGCACTTAAGGTGAGCTTTTGTCTAAGAATGAATAGAACACAGAACAACCACTCCTCAGGACATTCTGGTTTTGACATTCGCTTTCATCTCCAATTAGGGCCAAAAAAAATCCAAGATATCCACATTTTCAACAGAATAAAGCATTTAGAACACTCTAGTTTCAGTTATTAAACATTTCACTATTCCCCAGTTGAGTGTGTTAGCACCTTGGACTAAATAGAGGAGTCTTAATTGAAATTAGTTTGACATTACATTGAATTGGGTCTAACCTGGCCCGAGGCCACATACCACAAGCCTCCCAATAGCATCTCCTGAACTTGTACTCCCCCAAAGGGCTGATATTCCCAGCCACATTACATCTTGCTGCAATCAGACAGTCTCAGGGGAGGTAGAAGCCAGGACTTACTGGGAGAAACAGGGTTAGCCTCTCTCACCAAAAGAGATGATATGGTTTTTACAAATTCATGCTATATGCCTCCCCAAGCATACATTTCAGAAAAAATAAACAAAAAAGGATTAAGACTTGAGATATAGCAAAAGCCATGCAAACCTTGAGGAGGTATTTAAATTAATTACAGCACAAATGAAAAATACCTATTACAATCTCAGTCCTCAGAGTGTTACACCTTTCCTTGAGATTTAAAGTTTCTATTTCATCTATATGTATTTAAGACTATCATCAAGTCACCACTTAAGTTCTTTTTAAGATAAACGTATCAACAGATTAAAGAGGGATAGTATCTCCAGTTTATCACTTCTCCTTGGGGCTCTTCTCCAGATTCTGCTTTCAAAGACTTTCCTGACCTGTGGGCATAAGAAGATGTAGTACAGAAAGGGATGGTAGTCTTCTTTGTCAGCAGTGTTTTTTGCATTTTTACCACTATATTTGGAGACTTATGTTATATGGGCTTTATCTATTTAACGTGTCATGTTGATTCTGTATCAACCTCGTGTCTCAATCACAATGTTGTACAGCAACAAGAGAAATGCCTCACAGTAGGCTGGGTGTATTAAATCAATTGTATGACTCAAACAGGCTTAAAATGTCAAAGCAAAAGAAAGGACAGTTTGACATGTTTTATTTTCTACAAGTCAGCACACACATGGGCTACCTTTCCTTACACTACCCTTCCTCACAGCTGCATTCATCACAACCCAGGCATTCCATCATTTCTGCTTGGCATAAATAACAGGTAACAGACAAAAAGGGAGTCGGGTTGAAACATTCACCATTCTTAGATGCCTATAGAAGTGCCTTTTCCCAGTTCTCCCGAACCTCTCCTGGGCTCTGATATATATTAAAGCTGACATTAGTGGCCTGTAGAATACCTTGATAGTTTTAAAAGATCTCACCAAACGAAAACCTCTGGATTTGTTGAGTTCTCTAAACGTAAAACTTTGGTTTTTGTCACCCATTTTGTATAAGCAATAGGCCCAAGAGACATACACAAGACACACTGAGTTCAATGTTAAGGTCAAAACGTTTTGAGCTGGATAAAGCAAACTTAAGCACACTTGGGCTGCAGTTGTGTAGGTCAGAAATAACAGTATTCCCCACTCCTCAAATACTGAAATATTCTTGAAGAATATGTTATACGTGCTAAATTTTCTGAAAAGTAATCTGAAACGACAATTCCAGATCTCTGTTTCTAAGTCAATGGTTTCATGCAGATAAACTATGCCACCTTACTAATTTTTTCCTATATTTTGCCTTCCTAATTTTGTTATCTCTCATTTATATTTCCTTTTTAAATCATCACAGAATCACAGACTAGTAGGGTTGGAAGGGACCTATACAGATCATCTAGCTCAACACCTTTGCTAAAGCAGGTCCATCTAGATCAAGTCACACAGGAACATGTCCATGTGGGTTTTGGAAACCTCCAGAGAAAGCCTCCACACTCTCCCTGGGCAGCCTGTGCCAGGGATTCCTCATCTGAACAGTACAATAGTTCTTCCTTATCTTTAAGTGGAACTTTCTGTGTTCTTTTGTCCGTTACCCCTTGTCCTGTTGCTGAACATTACAGAAAAAATTGCCATCCTCTTGACATACACCTTTCAAATACTTATAAGTATTAATGAGGTCCCACCTCTGTCTTCTCCAGGCTGAAGAGTTCCAGGTCCCACAGCCTTTCCTCATAATGAAGAGCCCAGAAATGGACACAGGACTCCAGATGAGGCCTCATCAGGGCACAGTAGAGTTCTCTACTCCCTTGACCTGCTGGCCACACTCTTCTTGATGCATCCCAGAATGCCATTGGCCTTCTTGGCCACAGGCATACATTGCTGGCTCATGGTTAGTTTGCTGTCCACCAGAACTCCCAGATCTTCTCCACAGAGCTGCTCTCCAGCACGTCATCCCCAGCCTGTACTGGTGTATAGAATTGTTCATCCCCAGGTGCAGGAGTCTGTACTTGTCCTTGTTAAACCTCATGAGGTTCCTTTCTACCCAACTCTCAAGCCGGTCGAGATCCCACTGAATGGCAGCACAGCCTCTGGTGAATCAGCCAGTCCTCCCAGTTTGGTGCCATCGGGGAACTTGCTGAGGATAACACTTTGTCCCCCATGTAGTTAATTGATTAAGATGTTCAGTAAGACTGGCTCCAGAACCCCTGTGGAAGGTGCATTGGCCACAGGCCTCCAATTCAGTTCTGTGGCATTGGTCACCACCCTCTGGGTTCTGCCATTCAGGCAGCTCTCGATCCACCCCTTGCATGTTTTGAGTGGACAGAACAAGAACCTATACAAGATCTTTTAGCCATTAAAAATCCTTTTTTTTCCTCCCACGTCTTCTCTTGACCTTAAGGTCATTCTTTTTTCATTTGTAAGGTAGATAGATATAAACCTATTTATGTATGGTGCCCCACAGAAAGGCTCACACTCTTGCTCTGGCCATGTCCCAATAAGTACCAGTGAAAACTCTAGAATGTTATAGCCAGAGAAAAGTTCCCAGTGTGCATTCTTGTGGCTAAAAATAAAAATTGCTATCAAACACTAAGAGGTACAATCAATACATATTTGCCTTTTGACCTACTCCTGAATTGAACAAAGCTGTGGATAGGCTTAAGAAAACAAAACATGCTGAGAATTCTGGGCTGGTCCAAGGGAAAAGAGCTCAGTGAAGGAGGAAGGTAAAAATACAGCTCAAAACAGCTGAGCTGCCTCAGAATCACAATCCCTGGTCCTCATGGGGGACTTCAACCACCCTGATATTTGCTGGGAAAGCCACTTAGCCAAGCACACACAGTCCAAGGAGGTTCCTACAGAATGTTGATGTCAACTGCCTGTCACAATTGGTTGAGGAACCAATGACAAGGAGCATGCTGCTGTACCTTGTACTGACAAATAGAGGGTCTGGTTGGGGATGTGAAGGTTGGAACCTTGGCTGCAGTGACCATAGAGTTCAAGGTCCTGTATGGAAGAGGCAGGACACAAAACAGGACTGTGACCCTGGATTTCAGGCGGGTTGACTTTGGCCTATTCAAAGACCTGCTTGGAGGGATCTCATGGGATAGGATCCTAGATGGTAAAAGTCCACAAGAGAGCTGGTTGATCTTAAAGCACCACTTCTTCCAAGCCCAGGATCACTGTATCCCCACAAGTAGAACACTGGAAAAGGAGACAGGAGGCCTCCATGGATGAAAAAAGATCTGCTAGGAAAACTCAGGCAGAAAGCAGACATCTATGCAAGGTGGAAAAAGGGCCTGACCTCTTGGGAAGCGTATGGGAACATTGCCAGAGCCTGCATGGATGCAACTAGGAAGGCCAAAGCCCTGAATGACAGAACCCAGAGGCTGGTGATCAATGGCACAGCGTCCTGCAATGGCAGAGTCCTGCATCTGGGCAGGAACAATCTCATGCACCAGGACAGGCTGGGGATTGACCTGCTGGAGAGCAGCTCTGCAGAGAGAGACCTGGGAGTGCTGGTTGACAATAAACTAAACATGAGCCAGCAATGTGCCCACGTGGCCAAGAAGGCCAATGGCTGCCTGGGATGCATCAAGAAGAGTGTGGCCAGCAGGTTGAAAGAGGCTCTGCTCCCCCTTTACTCTGCCCTGCCGAAGCCTCATCTGGCATAGAGACATGCTTTAATTTGGGAATGTTCAGCCTGGAGAAGTTACTGAGAGGTGAATCTCGTTACTACTTACAAGTATTTAAAAGCTGGATGTCAAGAGGATTGAGTACACTTTTTTTTTTTTTCTGTAGTGTCCAGTGACAGGACATGGGGAAAGGGACAAAAGGTGGAACACAAGTTTCACTTAAACATAAGGAAAAGTACTGTGCAGGTGAGGGAGCCCTGGCACAGGCTGCCCAGGGAGAGTATGGAGTCTCCTTCCTTGGAGGTCTTCAAAACTCGCCTGGTCACGTTCCTGTGTGACCTGATCTAGGTGGACTTGCTTTGGCAGGGAGGTTGGACTAGATGATCTCTAAAGGCCCCTTCCAACCCTACCATTCTATAATTCTGTAATGGAGTTCTCAAGAATTTGAAAAGAATCCAAAATGATCCATGAGAATTTAAGACTTGACAGTCATCTCTTTCCAAGAGGTTTCAGAATCACTGCTACAGACCATGAGCGATACCAAGTATGATTACAGCCTCATGACTCTTGCACACAAGTTCAGGACAAACTCATTCAGCATACTAGTGGGAAAAAATAAATTCCCTCCCAAGTAACAGCCCCATGTTGCTGCTGAACAGGAATCTAGTGGCTGCAGTACTGGCACCTATTAGAAACAAAGGTGGGTATTTAACAACCATTTTGCCTCACAAATACCATTCTTGGTCTCTGTATTATACTTGCTTCAGTTTAGAATACAAAGTTACTCTATTTTAATTTTGGTACATATAGCTCATGCTGTTGACATATTTCCTGATATTGTCCTTTTTACATCTACTCCTTTGATATTCTTTTTCTGCAGACACCAGCAGAGACAGCATACTCCGTGTGAAAAATGACACACATGTTTATCTACTTGTGCAATGGGAAGCAAACTCTGCAGGTTTACAGGTGTTGCACGCGTCACACACAGTACCCTAAAACTCAGGACAAAAGCACTGCAAAGAAGCACGTAGCAAGAGAGAAAGTCTTAGTCAAAATCACAAAGTCTAAAATATAAATACCTTAATAAATCACCTTGTTGGATTCTAGTGGAGTCTGAAGCAAAACAGATAAAGCATTAACAGCTTTCCCTGTTAAACTTACACCACAGGAGGTGTAGGGAGCAGAGTAATTTATTATGTTTTGTTAATAAGGAGGCTTTCCAGTACAACTGTAAAAGATTCTTGCTTGTTTAATAACAGCAAATGGAGCATCACAGAAATACATGTCCTTTATGTGTCTAATTTTAAGGTAGACAAGGAAACCTTGTGGTTGCTTGTTATTATTCCTGACAGTGCTTCTAATGAACAAATCTACTCCCTCGGTTTTCATTGGCTTAATATACGCAATTAATCCTTAATATGAAAGTGATTAGAGTGAAGACAGAAAATGCAGCTGAACAACCTGACCACGGAAAAAACAGATACAGAAATTATTCAAAATCCATTTCCTTTATATTGCTTGTTTACATTTGCAAATCTCTTGATACATGAAAGCCCAATGAAACAAGTTTATTTTTACAACCCGTGGAACAGATTCACAGTTTTCATTCAGATGGATATGTTGGCAGTTCAGCAGTGAGCCCACACTGCAATTTTAACAGTGTGGTAAAGCAGAAGAAGAAAGCAAGACACTACCACAGTTTATAGAAAGGTGTTGGGATTACGAATTGAAATCATAATACTGGCAAACAACACACACCCTCCAATCCTGTCCTGGTCAAACATAGAAAAAAGAAGTTAATGTAGTTTACCCAGCCCCACTGAACCTTGCCTGGATCACAGGTCTTTGAACATCAGCTTAAAAACATGGCAGACAATAGTTGGAAAAGCTGCTCTTGATGTGGACAGGGAAACAGCTCAGACTCTTTAGAAGCATGGATGAGCTTGACTACTACTGCACATTTAATTCAAGCTTCAGAACTCCTGATTGGGTTTGGGGACGATTAAGGGTAGGAAAGAGGCTGAAAGCTAAGCAGGAATCAAACAAACATGGGTTCTGCGAGTTGTTAGTCTGGAAGTGACTAAGCCCCCAGTGACAGGACACCTCAACACCGTGAAAAGGATTTAAATAAGAGTGGCTGAATTTCCACATCAAGTCTCCTAAGTGTTTTGAGATGGCACCTCAGCTATGGGAAAAAAAAACCCATCAATATTGTTATTTTTGAAGCTCAGTAGTTTATCACAGCTATTATTTGTTTTAATCAAAGTCAAGCACAGCTTAGCACAGGCTGATGATACAGTTAACGTTGCTATAGGAAAGCCTTTTAAGTGTGGATAGTGTTTTCATGTATCTGTTTCACCAGAAACTGTAAAGGACCAAGTTTTCAGAAAGTGGAGGCTCCCTAAAAACTAGCTTCTCAGAACATTCACGGAAACAGAGATCCTTAAAAAAAATGATTAATCACTTTTGAGAACTACAGTAATCAGGTAAAATGAAAAGGGAGGCAGTAAATCATGACTCTGTGTATCTTTGACCAGGTTTTCATTTAAACGCTGTTCAACAGACCATTTCCACTGGAATCACTTCCAACAGTCAGAAGAACAAAGCAATTCTAGACAACTCTTTGAAAGCGTATCTTGCCACTTTCATACTTGGTATGGTAAGCAGAGGTCTGCAAGGGCCATCTCTGAACTGTAATGTGTTCAAAGACCCAGGCCCCTGTAACCTACTAGAGCTGGATCCCACTCTCTGAGCACGGCAATGCCGACAGCCTGATGCCACATATCCAGAATCTGCCTCTACCCTTGACAGCTCCTCAGTCTAACAGCAGTCTAACGCTACATTCCATTTGCCACATCATCACCTACAGCAACACACATTTTCTGTATTTCTTTGATTCAGAATATAACTTTGATATTCAGGAATACCCTCCTGCGTTTAACTGCATTATAGTCACCTCTAAAACACAGCAAATCAAAACCCCTCCCATTTTCCCATAAAAGCCCCCATACTGAGTTTGATGGGAATCCTTTTGCAGCGACAGGAGTAACGTAGTAGCCTTGCATTTCTAAACCAGAGTCAATACAAATCTTAACACTACTTCTGCATTCTTTCTTTATGTTTCAAAACCATCTCCCATGCAGCTGAGAAACAGACTCTCCCAAAACACAACCACATTTCCAGTGACACAAAAGCAATCATGCAGTCTTTCCCATCTTTCAGAGATGGGGCAGATGTGTACAGTCCAATTAAGAGAGCAGATCATGGAATACATCAGTTTATCCTTGCTCATGCTCCCAAATCCTTTCATTACAAGTCCCCTGTCCCTCTGTTTCTACTTGTATTTTCCCATTTGGTTACCAGTAGTAGCCTCACAAGTACACAGAGGGGTGAAGGAACAACTGCATTTTAGTTTCCCAAGCACACAACATGCACAATGCAACAAGCCTATTGTCTGCTATCTTTGCATTGTGCAAACCTGAAGGAGATTATATGCAGCTTGTAACTGAATCCCCTTCAATCCTTACATACCTTCCCTTGTGCCTTCCCCGTACCATTATCTTGAAAGACAAGTAACCTTAAGAATACCAGCCTCTTGTAGTTCCCCTATTTCGAGGTTTAGAAAAACATCTCATGAAAAATAGACACTCAGCACCTGTTGGTGCCCTTTCCTGAATTCAAACCAAAGGAACTGGGTTTAATTACATTGCTTATTATACTCATGCAGCTTACATGCCTACAATTCTCTATGCCCACAGCTTGCTTCCAGGGACTGAACAAGGAGATAGCACCCAGCTTTTCACAACACTCAGAGGAACTTAATTACCTCCTCTCAACTTTGGCCTCTCTGTCAAATTCAAATCATTTGCTCAATGGAGTCAAAAGCTACACAGGGAGGTAAGGTAGAAGACAAAAGCCAGGAGAACAGAGGACTGTTATTCCATAAGCTTCATTTCCTTCCAAACCAGGCTAAAGTAGTATCTTGGGACAAAAGACTTGACAACATATCACTTATCTACTCACATGCAGGAATACAGCTGGGTGACACAGTAATTGCTCACTGAAGAATTTTGGTTTGAGTTTGGTTTTGGGTTTTTTTTTGAGCTTTTCAAAGGGACACTTACCCTGGAGCAAAAGCTTTAGAAGGACAGGTTTTAAGAAGTCATTATTTTACCCAGCCTCTCTGCATGGTTCCTCCCTTCCCTCTCCTTTTAATTTTAACCTTGATGACAGTCTGCTCCAACAGTCAGGCTTCTCCTTTTGTTTGACACTAGTAAAGTTGTAGGGTTGTTTGTGAAATATGTTGCCATGGAAACTAATGTGTGCTGCCATGGAGATCATAGATCCAGCTTCCCATCTTCACTGCAGACTCAAGAAAGGGGGAAGATAAGCCAGGGAGGAGAAATTACTCCTTAAAAAATCAAATGTTTTGAAATATTGGCAAATCTAACAAGAGAAGTGACAAAAATGAAGGTCACTCTTAAATCATCAACATTTACTAATAATGCACATGATGCTTTCCAAGATGTCACTTCTTCTAGCAATGTTCTCAGAACCAGTGTAGTTAAGGGCTTCGAAGCGATGAACAACATGTGTGAAAAATCTAAGACGCATTTTTTTAAACTATCTAGATACCAAAAAACCTTGCCCAATTTCTCCAAGTCAATTTTTCTTTTTTAAAAAAGCATAGAACTGTAAAAGTTGCATCAAATGCATGTGGTGTAGTAAAAGAAATAAACTGAACAATGATCCATGCTATACATATATGCTCACATTAAGACCTTGACTAAACAGACTACCAAGAAGCTGAAGTTCAGTTCTTAAGAAGACTAAAAAAATCATCTACAGCTCATTAAAGCAAATGGCAAATATAAAAAAAAATCTGCATTCATCTCCCTGTGCTTTAAAACTTGATATTTTTCCTGCATCCTTCAAATGAATGTAAGCAGATATAATTAAAAGCCACTACCAAATTACTTTAAGGACTTATGAGGTATCTCAAATCCTCCCAGTAGCCAAATCCTAAGCATGTATGCTCCCTGAGCAAAATCTGATAGATGCAAACTCCACTTTATCTCATGCAAATTAATTTTAAGCAGAGTCTCTAATCAGTGTGCACAGTCTTCTTGCTTCAAAATTAAAGATATGGCTACATCTTTGCCAGAGCAGGGACAAAGTATGTTCACTGATTCAGGAAACAACTTGAAGCACTAATAATAGAAGCTTTAAATAAGAAAATAGAAATGAACATTTAAAGACCTATCATGAAGAGCAATCCCTTCCTGGATTAAGGCTAAATCTTGTCAAACAAACCATCTCCTATACTCCATGCATCTCTTAATCATATCAGTTCTCTAGACTTGGTATCTCTGCACCCAGCACAGATGATCTCCAGCCTTTTGTACCTCACAACCACAAAGATTTTTGTATCTTATAAATGTATTTGAGCTAAGACTAAGACTAGAAATTTTTTGATTCTCGAGCTGATAGATCTAAAAAAGAAGATCTAAATTATTGACCAAAAATTTACATCAAGGAAAGCTTGGCAGATCCATCAGTCCAAAGGCTTTGTCAGAGAAAAACAGTACAAGACAGCCGAGAGCCTGAAACCCATCCTGCTGTTAACTCTGTACAGGCTGCAGAGACCTTCCTCTGAAATCATCAACAGGTCTACATGTTTTGTTGTCTACAGAGGGTGTTCCAATGTGCTTTTCACAAAACTAAATACATAATTAACTTTCCTGTATGCAATATATTGGATCCTACTTTCTTCCTATCTCATTCCTTTGGCTACAAATGCATAAGATATCAGAAGAAAAAAAGATTCTGCTTATCTGCAGTAGCAGCATTTCTTCTACTTGGGTGTCATCTAAATAACACAGAATACATTCCAAGTGATAGTACTAAAACCTCTTTTTCTAGCTGTCAGTTGCTGCACAGATCACAGGACCAGATGACACACTATGTACCTGACCTTTTTATTAGCTCTCTGGATCTTGCAGTAGTTCCTGGGGAGAGAAAAACTCAGTTGACTCTGAATTTATACAGTCTTACTATTTAGATATTTTTCAGGATGGCTCAAGGTTTACCAGATACTTCTCCAGAACACCGAGGTAAACCCATAGCTGTCCCAGAAACTGCAAAGTCTAGACAAAGAAGAATAAGGATGGACTATACTGTTTCTGGCTAGCATTTGTTCTGAGAGATCCCAAGAGCTCTTGGAGTGGGCCAAAACCAAAGAAAACATCAAGGGACAGGAAATAAGATTCATCAAGAATAAATGACCTTAAACCAATTGCATTTCCTTCTGCAGCAAAGTAACAGTTTTTGTGGATTGAGAAAGCATACAGATTTTATACCTTGACTTCAAATAAGGTTTTTTATTGTCTCACACCAAATCTCCTTAAGAAAGTTTGGAAAACATGACCCAGGTGAAGTTAGTTCTAGGTTAAGTTAATTCAGGGTGGATGGAAAAGTTGGAGAGCTGTATCAAACAGTTCTCTCTGGTTCTACATGAGCATATATAACATGGATGAATACATCTGAATGAATTCTGCTGGTCCTGCTCCATCTTTAACTGGATGACAGGAAATTGCTGACTTGATAAATCTCCAGATCAAATGCAATCAAGGAGGATCACAAATGGGAAGAACAGGATTAAAATTCAGTATTACTGTGACAAACTGAAGAAACTGGGAAAAAAAAGGAAAGCAGCACAAAGTTGTATACATAGGCAGAAAGAACTGCATAAATACAGTAAGGAGAACCTCTAGCCATATAAGAGTCCTCAGAAGACCCACTGATGAGAGAGGATGACAATCTGAACATGAGTCAGAGTCAAGCACGGGACAAACAAGCAGGACTGTGGCCCGCATAACACAAGGAGCGATCCTTCTACTCTACAGAGCATCAGCAAAGCTTAAGATGCAATGCTACATCCTTGCCTAGGCACTGTATTTGAAGAATAACATGAGCCAACTGGAGCTAGTCCAGAGAAGAGCCATAGGAGAGACCAAAACTCAGGAAAACACAATCCACAGAGATATAAATATAATTGGGACTGTTGAGCAAAAATGTGGAGGGATAAAAAAAACAAACAAACAAAATAAAAACTGGGAGATGGTACAAGTGACACCATTTAAGATGCCACTGTGAAGGAGATAGAATATTCTATCTTGTGCCCACAGTGGATGGGACTGATTACATCATAGCAAGAGTCAGCTTCCACATTACAATAAAAAATCCTAAGGATAAAGGGAGCAGCACAGATATCAGCTTCAACAGGAGTCTATGGACTCTCCATCTTTAAGAGCCTGTGAGAGCAGCTACATGAGAGTTCCTGGCAAGTGCTGCAGGTATCACTCCTCCTGCCTCTACAGGTCACTTCCAGCTCTGTTTCTGTGCTCTCCCAGAACAGACATAGCAAGGAGTCATGTGTGCTCTGCAAAACGTGTTCCCTAAGAGCTCGTCTGCTGGCATCACATTTCAAACCTACATGGCCAACAGAAGGGCACTGACCAATGGAAAAAACAGAGGTGCTCTTTTCTTGGAACAATGTTTTGAATTCAGAGAAGATGAAGCAGGTCTGTAAAATCACAAAAGACAGTGGGAGAGGTACTGCAAAACTTTCTTCTTTCATAAGGGTTGGCTTGGAAATGGTCACTACATTTTATCAAACAGCTACTTTTAATATCACTTCTAACTGAAAGGTAGATAAATAAAAGCCAGGTAAAATGACTGCTTGTACTGAGAGTCTGCTTTCTTGCATTTGAGGAATTACACAGAGCAACAAAGTAATTGAGTGCGAGGGTGTTTCTTTTTTCATCTGTCATTTTCTATTATTTGCATACTTTTTGTAAGATTTGCAGAAGATTGTGGGACACAACAAGATTAGACAGCTGCTCTAATTTCTTGTCAAATTCTCTATTTCATCTGCAATAGAAGATAAATGGGACAAAAGCAATGACAGGTACCCTCCTCAATATACAACAAGGCTAGGGGGAAAATTGCATTCACAAGTCATCCATTAGCTTAATGCAAAAGAGATTATGGAAGCTGTAGTCACTCAAGAGCAAAGTGGTAAGTGATGTTCTTGCTTGCTTTTAGGCTAATGGTGAGAGTGAGGGAATGCCTGCATAATTGCCAGAAAGAAGGCTGAGAAACCTCTGGAGGTCAAGACAGCATACAGGGCACAAGAGAAACTGCTCAGCCCTAGCACAGGGATGATAGCTGATTTACAAAATCATTCCTGTTATTACACTGGACACATTCTTGCAGCTTTTAACTGTTAAATATCATTCTCTGGTTTGTTAAAGTCCCAGTGAGTCAAACATATTTCAAAAGCATTGCTTAGGGGAATAAAAGATCAAGCGTTAGGTTCCCTACACTCCCTCCTCCTCATGCTCTTTCCACCGTTTCCCAATTCAGTCTTCAGCTGTGAATCAGGAAGCAATCCTCACCTGTAGAGGTAGGAGCAGAACCTGCATGCTTTCTCTCCCAATGGACAGCTCTGAGCTTTACAAAACCTGGCTCACTGAGGCAAGTAGCAAGCTGCTTCCTTTTCCTGCCTCTAGTAGACCTGGGGAAACATGAGCTCAAGAGAAATAGCTGCTTGCTTAGTATCAGCCGTGACACCTAAGTCTCCATTTCTCATCTGACCTTCTGCCAAACAAAATTCTGCCCTTGCACCTCCAGGGTTCAGTCAATGCAAAACTGCTTTTGGCCAACATGCATGAAAAAATAAACCCCATTAATTTAAAGCAATATGAGCCTGCTGAAATCTTAGTGAATTCCACTCCAGGCACAAGTTCACATGAAGTGTGCATGGCTATGGAATAATACTCTTCAACTGATGTTGTGCACCATACAGCAGCCCCTTTTTAGCCAGTAAAGACTGGAGGCAGTTGGTACCTGTGACCGGCCCCAATCCCCAGAACCTGCAAGCCATTTCACTGACTAGACGTGTTCTCTACAGTATTGAATTTAAAAAGACAACTATAATCAGATAATTAAACATCCCTTCAAGCCACTCTTATGGAGCATTGCATCTCACAAGCTTGGTACACTACACAAGCTCTTACTGATGGGCAGACATTAACAAATTTTTCCCTCACTCACTGTCTTTTTGGCAGCCCACCACAGGTCACTCTTAATGCAATTTAATTTTGCTAATTAAATCTTCCCTGAGGTATCGTTGAAGTATTATTTCCATTTGGTTTCTTTATTTAATATTTCAGAAGAGAGACAGCTTCACCCTGCTTTGATGAGACAAAGTTTCTTCCTTGATTAGTCCTCAGAGAAGACGGGAGAGTTTTTCTTTAAGTTAATAACATTCATGTTTGTTAAACAAACAACATATAAAAGCCCATATAATAAGGCTCAGGAGACTGAAAGTGAAGCATAGTCAAGTTATCAAGAAACAACTCTGTTTCTTTTTTTGGTGGGGTTTTTTTCCTTAAAACTTTACAGAGCAAAGTTTGCCTGACAAAAAAAAAAAAAGGGTTAAAGACCCCCAGATCAACTCGCTTCCAGTGGGAGAAGCACTTTTGCTGATTTAGTAAAAACTGAAGCATTTCCTCATGTATGTAGTACCTGCAGTTGGAGTGAAGGAAAAAGAAATCTCTACCTTCCTTTCCAGAAATAAATCTCCAACCAGCATGCACTGTAAGTCTTTAAATTGTGATCCCTGTGAGCATCCTGATCCTGTAAGAGAATGTCTCCAAACCAGAAGCCTTAAAAATTCCTACATTGGCAGGGAGTCCATCTTCTGATTTTTCAGTACTTCTGAACAGAAACATTGGCTGCATATGTGATCATCCTTTATGCTTTCCAAAAAGTTGTTGTTGTTCTATATAGTTATGTGCTGATGATTATGAATCAATTGTTGCTGCTTGTGACACCTTTTACTGAACACACTGATACGCATCCCATCTGGTACAGCAAAACTAAACTCTCATGGCAGACACACGTGAACAGGTAGCAGTATAGTCTTCATGAAAATGCTTATATATGAACCATCTCAGAAACATTGACCAGTAATTCCAGACCTCTATTACCACAGACAACCCTGCAGTAGATATAAGGCAAGATTTACATCATTCAGTTCTAGCTGATTTACTTTAAGTCCAAGGCTCTCTTGGGAGAGCAGCATCCCCACAGGAAAATCCAACTTACCTTAAAAACCACAGTGGTTCATCTCAAGCCCCTGTCCCTGCTACAGAAAGCCCAGTTATCCCACCAGCACAAGCAGGCTCAATTGTAGACACCTAACATAAGGGGAAAGATGCGTAATATAAGAGAGGAAGACCCTCAGAACATCCACCAAAAAGGCCAAGACACTTAAAAGACCACAACAATCCTAATAAGCAAGTTGTGTGTGAAAATCCAAACTCATGGAGGTCTTCTGTATTTCAGAACATTTAAATATTGTATCACCTACTAATATGACAAAAATAACAGAAACAATTTGTCTCTCAAATGGCTAACCCCTGACAGAATTCTGTGAAATGCAGGCTATATCACTGAGCTGCAAGTCTTGTAGTGTCTGTACGCCAGAAACCTGATAACCTTCTACACACATAACTGCATTACCTGCAAACTGCTGTTACATAATAGCCATGTTACAGTAGTAAATATTAGGAAAGATCTGAAGGAAGAAAGTAATAAACTACCCAGGAAGTCTTTTACCGCTGGCTCAATGAATAGAGAAAGCATGAAGAGAGTTGCCATGCCAATGGCAGAAACAAAGTACTTCAGTCATGTTAATTATCCAGCAAAAGAAAGGACAGAAGGTATGAAAGTATCGAAGAATCAGCAGTATTCAACAGATCCATAAAGATAAATAGAAAAAATAACCCAACTTGGGATTCAAATAAAACAGAAAGGAGGAAAGAGGCCTTTGAAAGGGAGCTGTTGAATTAAATATTTCATGTAGTTTCTTTAGAGTGGTACTACTGAATTTTTGTACATTGTCTCTTAATATTCCCAATGTTTCTAAAGGCCTCAGGACCTTTGTATAGTTAAAGTTTCTTGAGACTATTAACGTTTCTCAAGGCCTTATGATTCTGTCAAACAAAGTATTGTTTAGAAAGAGAATGCCCAAGGTAAGAGCAGCAGATGATCAAGATGTAAGTTAGCTGAGTTAGCAGAGTGTCAGCAACTCACTGAAGCAATTTAGAGGGAAGCAATGAACGACCATTGAAGGAAATAATGAATTGTAGAATTAGGTAAATGTTTCCTGGAATAGGTGTGTTCATGGTAAATAACCCCATGAGAGGCATTGAATATTCATGTTTTCATGTATAAAATGAAATCTCTTGTGCCATGTACATTTGGCGGAAGGATCCCCCGTGCATCCAGCGCTGCATTAAAGAATCCCTGCTTCATAACAGCCCCCTTCTTATTGAGTCTATTTCAGAATCCTTACCCCGCCACACTTCACTTCCTACTCTCAGTGAGGAACATTAGAAAGCAAGGATAGTTGGAAGCTCTGACTTCGAATCATCTTCACAGCAAAATTTTAACTTGCAGAAAGTTGACAAAGTGAAGGTTACAATAGGAGAAGATAAAAATGGTCAAATCACAAGGCAAAAGATTTTGGGCAATAAACAGAAAGTTACATACAATAACATAAGAACAGAATGAATTAGGTCTAATAAAATATTGAAGACTAAGTCCATGACCAAAATGTGGGTGGATAGGAAAAAAAAAAGTAGAGAAGAGGGTCACATACAAAAAACTGCACTGGATGGAGAGGAACTAGAAGAGGACTACACAGGATGGAGAGCTACAAGAGACGCAAAACTGCACATTAATGGGTTGGAGTTAGAAGCTAATTGGTTTGGGAGTTAACGCAACAGAAATATCTGAAAAATAGGAGTGCATAGTTTATAGTACACATACTTTATACTAATTGTTTTGGTAACAAATTAGGAGAGGAAGGGTATCCAGGTACCAGAGACGAAGGCGGGGGAGAGATTCAGGGAAGGATAAAAAACAACTGAGGGAAGATGTGACAGAGGTTCATAAACTCTTGTATGGAAAAGGAATGGAGGATCATTCACTTCCAGTGGGACAGGACAGCACATCAAGAGAAGCCACTAACATATCACATCAAAACAGAAGTGGTTCTTAATGCAACAGGCAGTTGATCTGTGAAATTCATTTTCAAATTACAAGTATAGATAGGTTCAAAGTAAAGCAGAACAAGTTTCATGGAGCAGGTCTCTACTGAAGGGTACTAAATTCATAGAAACACAATCAGTTGAGGAAGTTGCTGAGCAGAAAATGGTTGAGATTGGAATACAGAATATAGAAAAGTGATCTCATGGAAGAAAAAAATCCCTGCCAGAACACCATCTCTGTTGTCCTGCTTTTTTGCTAAGTCTAGATTGGAGATATTTACCCTTAGGTCTTCACATCTCTTCCCAGTCCACACAGGTGACTACTGCCACAAACACTTTAAGCCAGCATAAACTGATACTTCCAAAAGGAGAAACACTTTGCCTTCCTCCCACTCCTCCTTCCCAGGCTTTGCTGAGTGTTTGCTTACATTGCCATAAGCCTTCACAGAACAGTCAAGTATAACCCATCTAGGTTAAAACCATATGGTATTTGCAAAAGCATATTTGTAAAACCACATTTACTTCTAATCTGGGTAGCTTCTCTAACACAGCTTTCCACGCAGCCACAATAAAATGCATGTCATGACCCAAGGAAATGGCTAGCATGAAGGAAAATGAGGCTAGAAAAGCAGAAGGATTATTTAGCCTGGAGAACAAAAGGCTCAGAGGGAATCTTAGTAATGTGCATAAATAGCTGATGGAATATAGCGGGGAAAACTGAGCAAGTTCTTCTAAAGTGGTGTTTAGTGACAGGACCAAAGACAATGAGTACAGACTGAAATACAGAACATTCTCTAACTGTAAGAAAAAAACCCTTTGTTTTTTTTTAATCAATGAGGTCTGAAGAATGCAGGTTATAGATAACTGAATGGCAGACATGACAAAACGTTACTACTAGGGAGCTGACAGCCCTGCTAGAAGAACTCTTAAGGTCCATAAATCAAAAATGGCTCAGCATTTCTGGCGAAGCACGACAAGGATCTCAAAGATTCCCATTTTCATCCATGGACAGCATCAATGAAAACATGGAAGGAAAACAACTTTTCAAAATATGATCATTTTTCAAATATACTTGGCTGTCTACGCTCAGCCTACAAAAACATTAAATGCAGTGATAAAGTGTCTCCTATTTTGTTTCTTATTTTGTCCACGGCAGACAAAGATTGATACCTCCAGGTTTTGCCCAGGTGATAGAGCACTTGAGGACTAGCTCTGCCTCTGGCTATTTGGTGACCTGGAGGCAGGGAAGCAGTGACACATCTGCGACACTCTCTAGCCCATCATCGAGCAGAAGAGGTGCAGGGCCAGAGTAAGACTGAAAGGTCTTAAATAGGGTCTAAACACTAGCACTACACTTGCTTTGCATCAGCTTAGGTTGGAAGCCCAAACATCTTGCAGACTTGCTACTGAGAAAATAGACATATTATTTACCAACAGCTACAAAAACTGTGAGGTGAGAGGAAGTAGAGATATAGAGAAAAAAATCCTCCCAGCAGCCTCAGGAGGGAAAAAAAGAGAACCTTGCTAAAATAACATTAGTATCTAGAGTGGAAAAAACGGAATTAAAAAGGGAGCAGGGTCTCCCTTCAAGGTGTTCTCATCAAGTCAAAAAGCAGACGTGTCTGTGTGTAGGGATTCTCTCACTGACATGCTCTTATTTCCAGTGTGCAAGTGTTACACAACTGCAAGATGAAAAATCTGTGTGGTCTCTGTCCAGTGTAAATACACAATTAATCTTGCCATCACTATTTTAAGATCTCATAGGCCAAATGCATCCTTAGTGCAAGATCAGTGATTTAAATTAACTCTTTGTAGCTATGAGCTCAGCCCTGGGCTTCAACGAAGTAAATACAACAGTACAACACTATAATGATGATGTGCACTGGAGACAGGAGATTGCTTCATACAGCTGTTTCTAAAAAACTGAGTAAGTCAAGTCTCATTTTCTACACTGTGGGAAATCAAAGCATTTTGAAGTTTTCCTTACAGCTGAAGCATAACAACAACCATCACCTTGCCACACCTCCATCTCTGATCTCTCCCAACTGATCATTAAACAAGGCTGCAGGCCTCCAGGTCCTCTGAAGATCTGCCAGCTGCAGCACAAACACGTTCTCATGAGGAAATTTTCATTCTGTTTAAAACAGCAGTTTTATTTTAACATAAAACTGTACCACTAGCAAATGTTCATGCAGCTCCACTACTTAGTATGCCTCCCCTCCTCCCACACATGCATGCATCAGAACTACTTGAAGATTATTATGCTGCATGTTTGCAGCGCATCACATTGCTCCTGCTAGGTCACCTGCCTTTGTTGAGAGAGACATCAAGGAAAAGAGTCATCAAAATGAGGGTTGTGTTAATGTCTGCACATAAATGACACATTCCAAAAATATACATAAGGAAAAAAAAATGGATTATTTGAAAGGTTTGGTAGCTTCAGGGTGGCTCACATGGCAACAAATTCAGGTCTTTACTCAAGCAGCCAGCTACTTGAAAGCGAACACCATAATTCTACCACCAATCTCAATCAACAACTGAAGAAATGTGTGTGATTTGCAGTGGGCCTAGTTTTCAGCAAATAATCCACCAGTGCTGCATAGATCCAAGCAATATTTGTGTCTTCAGCTCTCTGTGACTCAGCATTCAGTAGGACTGCCAAATACTGGTCCAAGCACACAAACCACGCCTGAAGCTGGACTGTGAAGGCAAGCCAGGCAGGACAGCACTGCAGGGACACCAAGTGCACACAGCAAGAGGGACATCACACTCAGTCGCCTCTGAGAAAATCTTCTCAACATCAAGCCTCTCTGGTCTAAAAGAGGATTTTTTTTTTCCTCCAAAGCAATTACATAAAAATAGGTCTTTATTAGACAGCAGATCTGCCTCCAGCAGATGTGGAATTTGCCTGCTGACATAAGTACAAAAAACTTGTACCCCTTCCTTTAAAAACTAGAGGGAAGAAAACAAACTAAAATGGCTGAGAGGGAGATAATTTTCTTTGATCCGTTTGTCTTGAACTGCAAAGTTAACTATGTTCCTCTGATGAGAAATCCTCAATTTGCATGAAGTCCATCGTGCATATGCATCCATATCTACAGCTGCAAAATCTCCCTTGTCCCACCACCTATCAGAGACCACTAACACAAGATTGAGGGAAGGGGTTATGGAAAGACTGATGGATTTGTGTGAGTGGTAGAGCTGGAATGCATTTTTCCGCAATTTCTCACCTGCATTTTCTCACTCTTAAACTTATGGAGGTGAGTCCAACAGTCTTCTGAGCTTTGTTCCTAGGTCCTTTGAGGCCTGAAGAGCTGGTTACTGTATACAATTTGTTGCTTATCAAAGCTCTAACTGAATTATATTGGTTTTCCTATTAGGTGGAAATTTGTGTCTGAAAGCTTTCATATTCACCATTAGCTACCAGGATTCAACTCAGAAAATTAGTGCATATAACAAGGCAAATGAACATGCAGATTCCCACTGGGCACACCATTGAGGCATGGATTAAAAGACTAAGAACGAACATAGATATTTTGGGCCAGATCAAAAAGATTGAGATTTATGCAGATTTTAGGCATTAAAATTGAAAATGGTACTCACTGCTATAGGGCTCTGCTTTCAACATCAACAGGATTCAAGGATGTGGTGGTGTGCTCGTGTGCATGCCAGAATCATAGAATCACAGAATGGCAGGGTTGGAAGGGACCTTTAGAGATCATCTAGTCCAACCTCCCTTGGCAGAAGCAGGTTCACCTAGATCAGGTCACATCGGAACATTTTCTTCTACGTATAAACCATGAACCAGCCCTTTGCAAAGGAACCCAGAAGCCCTCCCTCTAACTATTAAATCAGAGTTATACACCCTCTTATTCTCTGGTACAAGAAATCTTAAAATGTTCCATGCAGAACAGGATGACTTTGGCTAGATGAGTATAAATCATGTCCCATACTCACACATATAGGAGCTCCTTGCTTAAGACACATTCCTGAAAGGCCACAGATGTAGGTTTGATCTAAATCATGTGCAAGATAAATACCAATGCCTTTTCCTGGAGAGGGCAGCTCCTCCCTACTAACACCACTTTTAGCTGCTTCTGAGGACTTCCTTCCCTCAGGCACTATTAACCATATCTGCACATAACCCAGGGCACGAGCACACCAAGAAAGCAGAGAGATGCAGTAAGCTTTTGCCTGCATTACACTGGAAATAAAAGTCCTGGGGAGTGCAGAGCAGGAACCCTATTGCTGCCTGCACATAAGGCAGTCACGTGTGGTCAACTCAAGCAAATCTGTTATGCCTCTCCTTCTGGTGCAGTGCTGTACAAAATATGGCTACGATGTCCTGGATATTAGCTAGTAAACTCACAGCATGTCATGTCAACTTAACAGCTTGGAACTTCATTTGCTTAAGGTCCTCTCTTACCACTTATTTCAGTATGTGTATCCCCTCTCAGCCTCACAGGGATTATTTGTATTAACAACACTGCATTTCTATCTTGGTCCAGGTTGCTAATGGAGATGAAGTAGGTTTTCCAATGAGTTATTAGAAAGCCATCAAGTAGATCTATCTCCTGTCGATCTCAGAGCTGTCTTGAGGAGGTTACAAGTCAGCCAAATGCTTGATTCACCATGGCCCTTTCCTGAGTTACTAGATGATGCAATATTAAACCAGTAGACTCCTCCTCTTCAAACATCCCATTCTACATCTTCCCCCTGCTGAGCCAACCTGATAGCCTCTCTAGTGCAAACCCAGAACCCTCCTAACACCCACTTACATAACAGCTTTCCTCAGGTGGGTTATTTTCTAAAGTCAGCGGGACTCCCTTAGCAAGTAACGTCATGCGTGCACACAGAGCTGTCAGAATTAGGTTGGGAAAAATAGGTCAAAACAGGCATAAATTTATCTTGGAGTCCAAATCTCAGAATCAAATCTTACCAACCAAGTAGTTCATACACACATGCACAAAATTCACATTTGAGAATCATTAGAAAGCCACTCTGACATGAACTAGGCAATCAAGATATTTCACAGAAGCAGAAACGTTTCTGGCAGACCTATTCCCACTCCAAGTAGAGGATTAAAAAGAAAACTTCCTCATAGCCCTAAATCCATCAGTTTTCTGTAATTGAGCAACTTCTTCCTGTATGACCTTTTGGGAAATTGTTTTACTCATTTCCAATAGGAGCCTTAGACTTTTTAAAAAAAAAACCAAGAAACTAGCGAAGGTGCAGGGGTGAGACACTCCTATGGGAAGCCAGGCCCAGGCCATTACCCCCATTCCAAGCTTCAAAAAGTCACTTTTTCCACACAGGCCCAGGTAGACACACAAGGAAAGGAGCGAAGGGCCAAGGTCCATCTGCTGCTACTAGAAATTCTGCAGTAGCTTCCCTGGGCTTGTGTCAAAGTTCCAAGCTGGACAAGACAATACGTCTGACAACTAGGAGATACCATGTGGCTCCAGAAAGCAAATCAAACTGCTGATTCTCAGATTAGATTTCTAAACGACACTCTCTGCTTCTACTCCCTACGATTCACTTCTAGACAAACCTCAGTAGCATAGTTGGCAAGTTGACCACACAGAAGCACTCAGGATACTTTACCACACCTTTGCTACAATTTTGCTGCATTATTATATCCAGTGTAACAAGTATCATGGTTGCTTGTTATGCTCCTACATCCCCAACTCTTTCTTTCTTTCCCTCCTCAGCAACAATAAAATCTACCACTGTTTGTAAACTGCCCTAAGCATTTTAGGATAAGCAACTACCCTCTCTGCACCTCTTCTTGGTCGCACTGTTGAGTACAAAACAGATATTAAAGAATTCAGGTACTTCCATTGGAAAGAACACCATTACACTGGAAAAAGAACAGTACTTCACAATCACACAGTTCTTGTGGAGTGGGAAGGCTGAATGAGGCTAGAAGACTATGAAATAATGCAAACCCCTTTGCAAAGAAGAGCCTTTGAATATCTGCAAGGGGGATGCTTTGAAAGTGAGTTCTGAGGAGCATGAAGGAATAATATAAAGTCAGATTTCAAGCGCAGATAATGGTTTTACACCAGCACCAAGTTTCTTGACAAACATAAGAAATTCTGCCTTTAGTCAAGTGGGAAATCATCTTTAATGGGAGTTTTGCTCATTAAAAAAATGGGTTATTTCCTTTCACACACAAAGCCAAATCCTTAAAGAATGTTAAGAAGTAGAAACCAAAAAGAAGGTAAATCAGGTAGCCCAACTCTTATAATGTGCCACCACAGTGATGCCTCTTGGAGGGAAGTTCTACCATAAGACCAGGTGCTACTATGTTGGAGTCCTTTTCTAACCTACAGAAGACAAGAAAGCACAATTCAGCTCATTAGACCTTAATATCTGGTGTGGGAAGTAACTGCTATGGTTGTTTCTGATTTAGCCTGCTGCTAGAGAAAGAAGAACGAAATGTCATTGCTTCCCACTGGGAAAGCAGACAGGCAGCTTCCCTTAGCTCTATAGAACAAATTAAAATAAATACATTTAAAAAAAAAAATCACAGGAGGCCAGACACCTCTCTCCTTCAACAAACAAAGTTCCAAATAACTTTAGGAAGAGCATAACTTATTTTTAAACCAAAGGGTTTGATTTAGTAATACTCGACTCTAGCATCAGGTCTCTACTATGACTCAGGGTATTTCTGAATCATGGTATTGATCTAACATTGACTACCGTTTGATAGTATGGTGCAGTCAAATTAGACAACTTAAAAGTTCATGAAAAGATATCACTCGAAATTTCTACACAGGCCTGTAACCCAGGCTGGAGACAACCTAATGGCTAGGTTGATTCTGAACAGTATCACCTTGGAAAAGTGTTTTCTAACTCCAAGATTAAACATTTCATCCACTTTCCCTCATCTCTCATGATAAGCATGTGGCAACTAAACCTTGCCACTTAAACCAAGAGACAAATCTGTCTCTCTGTCTTCTTTAGGCAACCATGCAACTGCACAGAAAAAGTACCAAGTCCATGTATTTTTATATTAAAAATCCTAAGGCCTTTCCAAAATATCTTCTTTCTTTTTTTTTAACACATCATTAAAGACACTTGACAAACAATCCAACACAAGTCAACACTTGATGGATGTTCTGCACCAGAATATGAATTCTAAGCTCAAATTTTCCTAAGGCTGAATTAAGATGTAGGCACAAGACAACATCTCATACTTAACAATGCTATCACAGTCCTGACAGGACACAGATTTCAAAGGAAAGTGCCTAGCTGCCCGAGCAGCACAGAACATCAAATGATCCCATCCATACCACTAGTTTGTCAAACACTTTTAAGCATGTCCACAGATGCACAGGCAGATAGTCCCACATACATTCATTCTGTCCAGCTGAAAGAAGGACTGCAATTCAAACTGTTCCGAGAGTGCCTTACAATAGGCATCCGGCTCACAAGCGAATCTGGATTACTCACAGCTTCATTGCTTCTTATCTAGTTTTGCAAGGCATGTACAACACAGAACTTTGGTTCTACCAGAAAGATAATTTCAGTGAGGAAAAGAGTCACAGCAACACTTAAAAACCAGAGAACAATCTATGTGCTTCATACAATCAGCACACTGGCATTTCATCAGCATAAAGAACAACTTGTCTGACCATCTCATCAAGCATTCTCCCTCTCCTCCTCTCCCCCTTAGAAGTAGATAATTTCCTGCTCCACCTCTTCCACTTACACACATATGGGAGGGATACCCAGTCTTGCCCTCTACAGGGAGTATACAGCAGGTAGCACAACATCAGATCTTCCCAAGCTTGCAGGATGTCATCCTAAATTTTACATGGAGACCTGTGAAAATACTCTGTTGACACCAGAAAAAACAGCATGCTTCTCCATTCTCTGTAACAACAGAGAGGAACATACATACATTTGGGACCTGAGAAACCTGATTTGGTAAACAAAGGTGCACATGGCACACATTTTCCTATGGTATGGAAAACTTAATTATAGCCCATGTCAGGTTTCAGTCCTAGTGTTCGGGAGCTCATTAATAAAACTACTTTAGAAGGCGCTAACAAATGCTTTTAACATTACAGGCTTCCCAAATGACTCCTGCTATGGAGATGGATGACAAATCACTCTGTCAGTCATCTTTAAACTCCATATTGACTACACTGAAGTGATTACCATTTATTTTTAGAGCATGTTCCATTTTAAACACAAATGATTCAGTTCAAGAGACATTCTCTACTGCATCGCTATTTCATGGGTTAACAGCTCTCAAATTTAAATGGCTTTTAATTCTGGGACAAATACTTGCTTTTCTTTCCTTCTGCCTCTAGACATTGGTTGGGAATTTTAATTCAGGCTTCAAACCAAACAAATGTTGGTGTGCTACAAGCATCTGCAGAGAAATATAAAAATAACTGGAAAGTGTGAAAGAGCGAGTCTGTTTTGCTAACTGCATCAAGTGAAACCTCAGCAAAGGTCTCAATAACAGCCTTCCTGACTGCTGTGCACACGCTCTCTCCCACAGACCTTCTGCTCTGCAGCAAGGGAGCATTGCCTGCCCTGCCCAGTCCTTACAGGACTTTGCAATACAACGCTACAAGGCAATTCCCAGGTGAGCACGATGCTGATCATTGACTTTGGTATTTCAAACGAGCACCAGAGTCCCCTTAAGGTCTAAAAGGAACGGCTTGCGTACCCCCGCCCCCAATGCCATCTCAGAGTTTATCTGCATTGTAGGCAATGCTCTGGGCTAAAGGATAAGGGGCTGGGACCAATCTGAGGCTGCTCCTAACTCATAGAATGGGAGGGTAAGATGAAGAGCTAGGGAAGGAGAGTCCTGAGTAGCTGAGGTTTCTGTTCTGCTACCGAAGGGAAAGGACAAACAAGAACTGCAAGAGGTACTGCAGCAGGAGAACCTCATGCTTTAGGCTCAGCTGCTGCCCTGCTTCAACCCAACTCTTTCCTCTTTCAAAAGCAAAAACAGGCTGTGGGGCTACAGCTGGCCTCTTGCAGACAGCAGTCTGCTAGCCGTGGTACCAGCCTGTTTTGCCTGTAGCTTGGACCAGTCTTACTGGTCCATATTCTGGTGAACTCAGAAACACCCGAGTTGAGGACACCATTTTGACAAGGGATAGTCCCACCACCTCCTAAGGAGCCTTGCTTGAAGAACCCAAACCTTCAACTTGAGCTGACAATAGGATACCCTAGCCATGGCATAGCTGATCAAAGCAGTCCGAGACTGACTCACAAGCCCATTATACAGCTGCCTAGCCACCATTTCATTACCTGTAACAAAATTGACCCTGGGCTCTCTACATCAAAGAACCTTACTATTTCTTCTTAATTAATTCCAAGCATCTTGCTGGCCTCAAATCTCAGCTGGAAAACATCAACTGGAGTAAAGTGGCATCTCAGCCTGCTCTTTGCTGCTGGCTGTCCTCTTTATTTTTCCTGTTTTGCATGCCCCCCACCCTCCTGAGATTATCAGTAGAAACCAAAATATTACATAATATATTGCTGTGTTTTAGAACAAATGCCTAAGTACATAAGATCTAGCCTGTTTTAGACTTTATTAGAATTAACATTCATGATATCTACGGCCAACAGAAATGTACTTCTAAGGAATTAACTCAAACCCTTGCAGCATTTGCCACTCAGCCACTGCAGAAACACAACAGCACATGAAATGTTACAAGAGAAATGGATTAAAAACAGCCTTAAACAGAAGCATAACTGACTCATCTCCTTATTGCCAAAACGAGAACGCCGCTAAGTGTAAACAAACAACAGATATCCTGAAGAAAGGGGGCACCACAATTCCTTTTCATGCTCACTAGCAAATACAGAAACTGGTATGAGCAGGACCATTCTCCAGCTGCTACTGCAAGCCCACCTGAGGGAAACTGTGGACATCACAGCAACAATCCCAGCACCGCAGGTGCCATCTGAGAACGGGGAGCATCTGAGGTACTGGCGAGTCCCAGTGCACTGATGGTTCCTAGTTAGATATGCTGAAAAGCTGTGACAGCTGCAGGTACAATCCACTTTGCTGAAGCTATATCTGGATGTATGGATACCCAATGAAACCATTTTAGGTCATATTCAAAGGCATACTTTGCCTGAGGCTGGCAAGCATCCCTTATACAGAACAGGACAGACAGCAAGCCAGAGCACTTGTGTAAGGCTTAAACTCTCCCCTCATCTCCCTTCCCTGCGGGCTTGCAATGTCTATAGAGGCCTGCAAAGACTACATACTCTGCATGCTGATGCCAGACTTTGTGGGCACCCCTAAGCTCAGGGGAAACTAAGGAGGTAAGATTTAGGACCATAGAGACACTTCGAAAAAACAAGAGGAAAGTCATTGTAAAGACAAGTTACGTTCTCCAGTAAATTCCACCACCACAAACTAAGATACTTTCACATAATTGCTCTTTTTAATTACTAAAAGCCTTTCTGTTTGAATGTGCCAACAAGGTTAACTGGTGAGGGAATGGGAAGTTAGTCTTGCTTTTTTTCTTAAACCTTCAGAGTTGAAAACACATGAGCAACCTCAATGCCTGCATCCACAAGACAGACCTTCAAAAACAATAAGTAAACCAGAGCAGCTCCTGATCTGACACCAATTACTCCACACCATCTTACAACTTGAACCCCCTCCATTATGCCACAAGCATATCTTCTGCAGTATTTCAAAAAGCAGCTCATAAGCTAAATTCTGCTTGTGCTATTTATTCAAGTAAACGTTGTTTGTAAGAAAACCGTTCAGAATGAGGCAAGGAGAAAGACTTGGGACTACCTTAAATGAACACTACTTAGCACCAGACACAGCACGTGCAAAACTCCACGAAGTTTCCCAGTGATTATCTCATGATCACAAAGAACGCCAAATCACGTGCCACATAGAGAAAAAAACCCACAAAAAAAAGATGGGCTTTAGTACAAGTCTTACACAGTTATTTATTGGAATACAATAAATACCATGATGTTTATTGAAACGCATTTGAAATACTGAGCATATGGATTCTGAATCAATTCTTTGGCAAGTTCCGAGCGCATGGACAGTTCTTACTTTCAAGTAAATCATCCCCACGTTCAGATATTGACAATTCCTGAGAAAGTCACTGAGTGCATCAGCTCATGCTCTGGCCTGCTTACGAGACAGAGGTGATGTAATACTGAAAAGGTTAGGAATCCAAAGCTCAGGTCACATTAAGTCGGCAACTTGTTAGCGTAGGTACCACACAAGGAACACAACCTGCCACCCACCAACAACTTGCACACCACTCACTACTCACAAACATTGGCCATCTGACCAACCACTGTGTTCAGAGCTTAACTCCCCACTTTACCCTCCTGAAACAAGTAAATAGATCCTGCAGTTCCTCTGTAAGGACAGTCATCCTGCGCCCAACCTCATAGTAGACTGAGACAGGATGAGTGTTGCATTGACTAAGCATATGCTGCTTTTTAAATCTACTTCCAATTTCAGCATGAAAATCAACATTGCCCCTGCGTTGTCCAAATGAGCGCGTGTGTCCAAATGAGCACAGACAGAAGCAGAGGAGCAGCCAGGATACATACCGTACTCCACTTCTTCGTAAAACACACGTACTACACAGAGAAGCGATAATCCCTTCTTAGTGGAAAATCCAAATTTCCAAAATGAATCCCCAAGCTAAAAATGAATTACTGTAATAACTGCAATCCTCATATGAGCACTAATCTGAAAGGCGCAGCTGACCACCTGCTATGTGGCACCACTGGCCCAGCAGCACCCTGCCCCTCCTCGCTGTCGTGTTCAGACAGGGCTAGGTGCCCCACAAAATGAGATGGTATTGCCGGGAAATACACAGACAGAAGCACAGCCCGACTGTTGTAGCGTCTCACTACGCACTTCTGCTGAGCACAGCATAAAAAAAAAAGGGCACTACTGCAGCTCCAAACAGCAGGAGACAAAAATCTTAACCCAGGCCAAGTAATTTCTTCTGCAACTACAGACAAACACCGGAGGAAATGATGCAGGAAACAACAAAACCAACCGTACATGCCTCTCTGTCAGTATCACTCCATTATCTATGCAGGCTGCAAAACGAGAAAAGCAGCATTTGACAATGCTACAGGCTGGAGCATTGTTCTTACTGTACTTACAATAAGTTATTTTATTTCATCGCTAGTAAAAAACCTGCAGTTACATAATAGCACGGGGTAATAACCAAAATATGAAGTCAGAAGGCTAGCTTACAGCAACATAGCGGGGAGGGGGGCGGGGGGGAAAGGTAGTTTTTGCTTTAAATTTTGCTGCATTGTCAAGGAGCCAAAACCCAAATCTGGAGACTGCTTCTTTTACAGGGAAGGGACACAGCCACCAAAAATTCAGCGCGGGACTCTTCATCATCATCTCCTGTGCGCATCCACATCCCCAAATGATGTCAGTCCCCGCCAGCACGTCGCTCACCGTAATTCTACACTATTTTCTCGCTAGTGAAACACAGCCGACAGGCCGGCGGCGGAGCCCGTGACCCACCAGGGCCCTTACGGTCCACGGACAGCCCTCTCCCACCCGTGGGAGCGCTCAGGGAGGGGAGGTCCCATTCCCGCACAGAGCGGCTGGTCCGAGGCACAAAGGCGGGCACCCGCGCAGCCGGGCACGGATGACAGCGCACACCCACGACTCCACACCGCGTGTCGCCGCCCGGGCGGGGGCTGCCGGCCCCGGGAACGGCCTTTTCGCGGCGGCGAGGCCGCCGATAGCCCCATCCCGCCTCGCATTTCCTCGCTAAGAGGCAACACCGACCACCCGCCCCCCCCCCCCACTCCTCGCTCCATCCAGGGCCGAGCGGCAGCAGCCCCTCGTACCTGGACAATGCCGGCCTGGGCACAGCTCATGCTCCTCCGGCGAGGGCAGGTCTCACATCACCACACGTGCGGCTCCGAGCTCGCCGCCTGTCAGGGAGGGAAGCGAGAAGGGGGTGCCGGCGTGTCAGCCCCCGCCGAGCCGCACCGCACCGTAGTCCAGCATCGGCTGATACACCCGCACCGCCCCGCACCGCCCCGCACCGCCCCGCCGGCGCGCTCCCCGCTCCTCCTCCGCCCCAGCAGCCTCCTCCCACCACCGCTGGGTACCGGCCGCCTGGAGCCGCCCACACGCCGCGGCGGGCGCCAGGCAGCGCCGCCCGGCCCCAGCACAGCCCAGCACAGCACAGCCCGGCCCCCCGCGCCCACCACCGCTGGTGCTGCGGTCGGCCCCCTCCCGCCCACTCCTCTCTCAGGCCGGGACTCCTCTGCGCGGCCGCTGCGCTCACGGGCGGGTGCCGCTGCTCACCCCGCACAGGAGCGCTACGCTGATGCACAGCGGTGCGGAGGCACGAAAATAAATGCTGTTTTCCTTTCCGCCTCTTTCACTCGTGCCTGCAGCCCTCCCACCGGCTCTTCACCAGTGCCATAGGCTCTGGGGTGATCGCTTGTCCCCCTACAGAGACAACAACCGCTGCTCCTCCTCAGCTGAACCACCTCACCTGGGGAATACACACCCTCCAACACCCTTCTGTCCACAGCCTCTCCTCTCTCTCTTCTGCTGGACAGGGGCTTAAGAACTGCACCTCCAGACAAAGCCCCAGCAACATCGCTGGGAAAAGAGCAAGTTACAAAATTCAGTTCAGCCTCTGGGCAGAGGTTCTGTACATCCCTTTGTCCTACAGGTCTTACATTTGTCCTATCCTTGGGCAAATCTGCTCACTAAAAATGGAGCAGGAGTGCTGCTAGGGCTGCAGGGAGCAGCAGCTTCCACCAGCAACATGCTGTCTCTGCACATGCCTGTCAAAAGGGGTGAAGAGCAGCTCTTCATTGTCAGCTAGATTGAGTGGTAGAAGCAGCTTCATATCAGGTGAGCACAAGGAGGAGCCAAAAGGCCCATCAGCACACTTCAGGACCATGAGGCTTGAAGAACAAAGCCTTGCCCTGCTCTGTAGGCCTGGGGAAAGGAAATGAAACCAGGCTTTGAAGAGGACATTTTGCCCTCCTGTTCCTCAGAAGGAAGACATTGGAAATAAAGTTTCCATTGCAACTTTGTGTTTTACTAAGGAGAAGAGTTACATAAGGAGCTTTAAAATTAGACTAAACTTTGGCAGTTGAGACATCTATATTATAAACAAACCTCTTAATTTTGTATGCCTATTATTCACACTCCAACCCTCCCACAGATTAAGCAAAACAGCAAGTTTTGTTGTCACTCAGGCCTGTCAACTTCTGCTGTGTTTCAGCCATAAGTTAAGGCATACACATGCCTCAGGACAGGTCTACAGACAGCAGAAGGTGAAGGTGATTTATGCAGCCAGTGACCAAGATGTATGTCATTTACAGGAAATTTTGCAGAAGTTTATCAGCCAGAGTACTCCTGCAAAAGTAGGAAATAGGAGCAAGAAAAAAAATAGCTTGAAGAGGGCAGTAAAAGACAAAGCAAATGTGTCTTTCACTACCAAGTGTTGAGGAACATAAGTGCACACTGTTTGAGCTGCTGCAGGACAGATTCCCATATCTGTCATTCCATTGCCTCATTTATGCCTGACGTATCCATCAAACCTGGGAGTGCAGCCATTATCTTGCCATTGGCCCTGGATGGCTAATCCACCACCTGTCACAAGACACTACGTTGCAAGGGCCATTTGACAGTTCAGATGTACATTTGCTTACTCACATCTTAAGTTTTTATGCTGGATTCATCCCCAACTGAGATAGATGTCTTGTAAATACTACAGTATTCACTATTTTTTTCCAATAAACACAGCTTTTGCCCAATAAAGAGACTGTCACTTATATTGGGGACACTAGTGTTTCAGGATGCTCGACTCATTTAAGTCCAAGTGATATTCTCATACCTGGCTCACGTGGCTTCTCATTTTTGAGTATTTGCTCTGTTGAGACTCAGAACTCCAATGCCCATTTTGACATGCACAGACTGTCTTTATAAAGGAACTTAGCTGATGATGTCTAATGCATTGTACTACATTTTGCTTTACAGATAGGATTGCTCATACCTCAGATGAAAGTCCTTATCTAATGCAGATGCTAGGATTTCAGTCTCTATCAGAATTCTTTAAGCAGCTCTTGGTCACCAAGATGTTTTTTTCTTAGACACTATATCCTTCGTTCTTGGCAGCCCTAATGTGAGAGAGGCTACAACAAATACTCTACTAGAAGAGATGAATAAAGATTATAGTTGCTGGGGAATTATATGGGACAGGTTAAAGAACAATTTCTGCACTAGCAGGACTGCAAACCCTAGAGCTACCAGCCTTCTTCCTTTCAGGAGCAGGCAGCATGCTATGTAACATCTCAAATTCCATCCCTGTTCCATCCTGGGTGTACAGAGGAGTTTTACACCTGTATGGAGTTATAGTGGAGCATATACTCAACTTGATCAAAAGAATTCCAGTCCTTTATCTGCAATCATTTGTGTGGCCTTATTTTTGCAGTTTCACCTATTTATTTTACATGCAGATATACACTGGTTTGACATTTGTCCCCAATAATTTTCCTCTGCCTTGATTCTTTTTCTGGAGTAAATGCTAACCAGCTTCAAAGTAAGAGGTTAAATATTAGCATCCCTGGCAGAAGAGATACACAATGATTATGAAATCTTTTTTCTACATGGGCAAACATGCTGCACATTTTTCCTACATATAGCCTATGATAATCCTACTAAGAGATCAACTGTTTTTACAACTAAGGCTCAATTTAAAGAAAAAAAACCCAATTCATAAAGCATGTTCGATGACACAAAGATTGAGCCACTATCCCAACAAGTTGTTCTATCAGCAGTGAAATTATTTAGATGAGTGTCCCTGTAGCTTCTTTGATATGTCCAGTGAGCGGTGAGTTCAAATCACATATTTTCCTCCCACATCAGGAAAACAGAGCTAAGAGTACTCATTATCAGGGTCTCTTTTCCTCTACCTGGCTTTCACAAAACTCAGAAGACCTTAGTATATTTGAAGCTTCACCATCCAATGTACGTAAGAAGTCTCACACAGTTTAAGATTACACGGGTTGCATATAATTGGGAACTTCAGTAATTATGCAAGTCTTATATTTTAGGAATCCATATTAAAAGAAGAAGATAAAGGTCTCAGTCTATGAAAAGAAGTCAGGAGTCTACAGCATAATTGCAACAATGAAGCTAGGAGAGAATAGGAGACCCCTGGAGAGTCACAGCACCAGACTGATTTGGCTTAACTGACATATATGTAGGTTTAATCTCAACTGGAGTCTTTCCCTGAAAGAACAAAGTGAGAAAATCTCTAGTTAGTTACAGGATAGGTTTGGTAGGTACTCCTCCAACAGGAATTATTCTGATAAAGACCAAGTTCACCTTTCCCAGAGGCAGCACTACTATATGACTGACCAGACAAGTATTCATTTTCTTAGACACATGCTTTAACATTGTGCTAGAACAGAGCCAGAGAGAAGTCTTTCTTCTGTTTAATGAGGATAAGTATTCAAAAGGGATGGACAAAGCCCTGCTGAAAAGAGATGCCTCTGGTTATGCTTTGCACTCAATTATTGATCTGGTGGTTCCACTCCTTCCCACCTAGGCTTTCACCTGGGTCCTTTGGTACTGACTGTTAGGGTTAATTTTCTACTAGCTGTCTAACACCATCCACTGGAACACTGGAGAGAAGTGACAACAAAAAAGGAAACTAAAGTTCCATTTAAATATAAGAAAAAACTATTTTACTGTGAAGGTGAGGGAGCCTTGGCACAGGCTGCCCAGGGAGGGTGTTGGAGTTTCCTTCTTTCTGGAGGTTTCCAAACCCCTCTGGACACTTTTCTGTGTGACCTGAACTAGGTGGACCTGCAGAGGGTTGGACTAGATGATCTTTAGTGGCACCTTACAAACACTTCCATTCTATGATTCTGTGATATCCCTTTTATGGGGCAATTAAGCCTGTTGGATCGGTTCAGACTTCTCATGAGATCTCTCCCAGACTGAGCAGGAAGAGCGTCAGTCCCAAGACAAGTAGAGGTATTCCTCTTGCTTTATGAAAGCACACTAAGCCAAAAAGTCACTGTGTATGCGGTAGGCTAGTGAAGATGAGATTGTTGCTGCCTACGTCCAGGCATTGGAAACTCTTTTGAAGATCCCAAATGCTCAGTTGTTCTGGCCTCTCTCTCAAAGGTTTGCAGACAAATCGTTGTTAATTTACATTTTTCTCGTCACTGGCCCATCACTGAGTATATCAGGACAATTTTAGCTATGTTGGAGGGAACATAGCTCATCATCTACATTTGTTTGGCTGATAAACAATTCAATAGTAACAGAGGGCTGAATTAACAGATGAAGGCAGATGGGTTTATGGAATAGGGAGGAACTGAGAGAGAGGTTATGTTGGGAGAACAGAAGGATTGGAAAGAGATCAACCAAAAATGGGCCAGCATGTTAAGCCGTATGCCTCCACTAAATATTTTTTCTGCTTTTGTTGTTTGATTGTCAGAGTACTTCATAACTATCTGTTGTTTTGTTCTGAGGTTTTCAGAGGGGTTGGGTTGTTTTTTTTTTTTTTGCAGGCAGTGCTTCCCAAGAGTCCGAATGAGCAACACCACACATTCTGTTCGATATTGTGGGAACACCTGTGTTATCTTTACAAATCTGTATAACCCCTATAATATGAGTACAGCTATAGTAAGCACAGATCCACAGCCACCTTCCACAGGTCTGAAATGTCATATCTACCTCCCCCATGTAAATAACTGTGCAAATAAGTCTGGCATGGGTTCAGTTGCCACTGTCTTCCTTCATCTGTCAATCTGTCCTACTAACAAAAGAAATGGATAAGCACTTAAAGAACATATTCTTTCCAACTCCAGCCCAAACAACCTACAATGAAGTGTCTTAATCATGATACCTCTGTTCTGAATTTATACACAGCCTTCTGCAACATTTCTGACAGCCTTTCATTGATATCAACTGTGCTAATAATACACCAACAGCTTCAATTCCAATCTCAAAGGTGGCAAAATTAAACTAAGCCTTCCAGTCCTCAAATGCCTTTTCTTCCCCCCACCTAAACACCTACCAGTTTTCTTAAATTGTTACTTTACTGAAAGGAACGGACAACAGGAAGACAAAACAGTTAGATACATCTCCCAGAATTGCTTTATAGTTGTTTACAGCCTTCCCTAGCAATCTGGTGTAGTCATCTGGCTGTTTCCCCAGCTTCTGCACTCCTTTTTCAGTTTGCAGTCAGCAGGTCCCAGGGCTTTTTCACCTGAAGAGCAGGAAAACAAGGCTTTATCCAGGTCCTGGCTGGCCCTGTAATATTAGCTGTTCCTCATGGTCATAAGTGTTACCTGCTTTCTCAATTCAGCCCTGTACCCTATTTGAGCTATGGCACATCTGGCTTGTTGCCCTTGCACTGACAGCTTGTCCTGGTTTAGGTCCATCTAAGAACAAAGGTCCATGATAAGCCCTAAGTACTAAGGGCCTGCTAAGTATCCCCTATGGACATTTATAGTCCCAGGCAAAACAGACAAGACTAGGTGGGGGAAAAAGACAAATGTTAATTTAACCCATCACCAAATATCACCATAAAAACTGAAAATGTAACAAACAGAAAATAACAGAGTTGTACAATGATGAAGATCGTAACCAGCCCTTTAAGAACACCTTCCCCCACCCCTCCCCTCTTCCCAGGCACAGAACCCTGATCTCGTTGTCTTTACCTCCTCTCTCCCTGAACAGCTCAAGGGTAAAGGGAATGAGGATTTCAGTCGGTCTTTTCCCAATTGCTCCTGCTGCCTAGCTCTCCTCAAGGCAGATGGACTCCTCACTGGTCTTTCCTGCTCCACTGTAGGGTCTCTCATGCTGTGCAAGCCACTCTGATGTGTGTTCATCCCGAGGGCTGCAGCTCCTCTGCACCTCCCATGTGTGTCTGAGGCCTGCAGGCTCTCCAGCACAGCCTGTGCCCTGGCTGCCTCCTCACACATTCTCCTGCCCATCCAAGCGCACTCACACAGAGGTGCTGGTGGCTCTCAGTTCTGCCATTGCCCTCCATGGGTTGCAGGGGTACAGCCTGTGTTCTCACCACGGGCTGCAGAGGGGTCTCTGGTCCAGCACTCCTCCCCTTTCTTCTTCTCTGACTGCAGGTTCCACATGATCACCTCCATCTTGTACAACTGCTCCATCTCCTCTTCCAGCTCAGATTTCCCTTCTTGAATAGTGATGGGGGAGGTGCCAGATTGGCGTGGCTGGGCTGGAGGTGGATCTACCTCCTAGGTGGGGAATGTTTCAAGAACTGCCTACTGGGACAGCACTGGAGCTCCCGCCTCCTCTTACCAAGCACAAAAGCAGCTCCAACCAACTAATTCTTTGATTCTATGATACCAAAGTCTCTGAAGATATAAGAATTCCATTTATTTCTCAGCCCCCAGATTGACACCTGAAATCATGTTGGTGGCATGGTTTAAAGTTTGTCTACATCACTGTGCCTGCTAGATACTGAGAAACTACTTCTCCATATACCAACGTTTTCTGCCTTTAAACTACCAGTGATATAACCATGACAGCTCTCAGGAAGACGGAAGGCCAGGTTTACTAAAGTTAGATATACCAGCTTGCAGGAGCTGTTTGGCATCCATTAGGTTTAAACATACACGTATACAAGGAATTCTTGCTGCAGAGAAGTCTCTGAAGCTTTCAAGTAAATTTCCTGTTTCTTATGAGTTGCATGAATTACACCAGGGACATTCATCAGCCCCAGTAAATATTTCAGCAGTTTTAAACTTAAAGGTCAGTTTGAAAAACACATAAGTAATGTTTTTCTGCAATATTTTTATGCTAAGAAGTACTATTCCTTTGCTTTCAGCATTTTATCTGAAAAAGACATTACCATTAGACACATTGACTTAGAAAAGATAATGACTAGGAAATAAACCATGTATGTCGTGTACCACTGAAATGCATCAGTAGGAGACAAACTTGAAGTCTACTGCAAGCATGCAAATCCTGTCTCCTCATGAATACCTGTGATGTAGAAGCAAAATTTAGGCCTCAGCAATTCTGTGCAACTTGTTACACTTGGTAAACAGTGCAATCTCACAGTTTCCTTCTGTAATTGTGGTGGGCATTTCCACATTCATGACTCCACATCCAAGATACACTTTAAGATAAACCTCTTCTGCCCAGCAGATCTATCTGAACCCAGCCCAGTGTCAAGGAGTCAACAAGGGTGTAGATCTGGCTCACACAGTCCTAACAGAGACTATTCTCTATGGGGAACTCAAATGTTAATAGTGCACCAGTGTTGCAAGTCAGGTCTCTTGTCTCTGCAAAGCTAAAAGAAGTAAAAAAAAAAAAAGCCCACCAACAAAAACTCTTTTGACCCTGTTAGCAGATGTGGCTTATTACACACACGTAGAAGTTGCGCATGTTACATCCTAGAGCTGAAGCAGACACAGAAACAACAGGGACAGAATTTTTGGCAAATCATATACAGCAGTGTGTACTAGATGTCTAGATTTCTGAGCCCTTTAAGTCAGTACAAGTGGTTTACCAATATCTCTACAAACTACCAAGACACCTGTGAAGGGTCACCAGCTATTACAAATTAGCAGCCTTTCATGCTGTGTAATCATAAAAGTTGTTGCTTGGTTCTCATCTTCCTGGATGTCCTCTTTCTTTTGCTGCATCAAGGGAAAGAAGGGCCTATACTGCAGTCCCATCTACCCCATCCCCGTTTGCTTTTGTGCGGGAAGGAAATTGCATTATAGTTTTTCTGTAAGACTAACAATATGGAGTATTTGCATTTTCCTGCCAATAACAGGAAGAAAACAGAAAGAAAAAGAGCAATAGCACATAAAAACAATAACAGAAAGAAAAAGAATAAGTGCCAGGGTCTGAATCCAAAGCAAAATTGGTGTCTAGTGGGAAAAGGAGACTCAATTCAGGAATGATATTGGAAGACAATCAACACATGAGCAGGAAGAAAGATGTAAGAGGTACCGAACACCCAGAAGCTTGAGTATATTCATTAAAGGCTTTGATATCTTCCAGTCTTAAAAGCATTTTAACCCACAGTCCAAATAAGCATTATCCCTGTAGGGCTAAATCCAAAGATATTGCACTGCTTCCTATCCAGAATAATTCATTGCCAAGACCAGAATCTCTCCCTAATTATTATTCATAAATTAAAATTCAGCCCTACCTTGAGATACACAGAGGAATAGACTTCATTCCTACATGAGCACCCATGCTATTGCTCTTCGGTTTCCCAGCCAGCTAGTAAATTACTGCTGGTTTCAGTTCTAAGATTTGAGGTATGCTGTGACATCACTGTACCACTTACAAAAGTTTAGTAGCGCTTTTCAAAAACATCTACAAAATATTTGTGTGACTAGTATCTCCCAACTTTGTAACTTCTGAGCAGGGTTAAGCAAGTAGCCGAAAGGAGGATGTCTGGCTCCACTATAATGCGATGATTTTCAATACAGCTTGAACACATCTGGCCATAGATTAAAGGTTGTGTATATAATCAAAGTATTTAAAGGAGAGATCAAATAGTTCCCACCAGTTAGCCAGAGCTGTCTGGATAACATCTGTGTAGAACAGAGTTTCTTCTGGACTTCAAGATCTCAACCAGAGTGTAGGTTGGCACACAGGTGTTCTCTGCTCTGGCTTAGTTTGGCAGGAATTTATCCTACAATAGTTAGGCTACAATCTATTGGTACAGAGCACTACTCTACCCATACAAGTTTTCCTCAGTTTATATACTCTCGCATTCCTTGCTGCTAGTGCGAGGTGCCACTCCCAAGGAGCCTGGCACAGCTAACAGGAACACAACTTATCCTGGAAAATTGTGTGCTACTGGTGGATTTTGTTTTGTTGTTTTTTTTTTTTCCCTTGCCAAGCTGATCAAATCCTAACTCTGACCGACCTACACAAAGCTGCAACATTTCTCTTAGAAAATGACTCCTACTAAAATAACACACTACCAGAAATAAAACTATGCAGCATACCTTTTTTTACTCCTAAAGCTGAGACACCCTGCCTGATTTTCAGGCACTTCTGGGTAATAATAAAAGAGCCTTAGGACAGGAGCTATTTTTTTTTAATATAGCTACTTCAAAGAGTGGGTTGATATTTTTAGTTTTACTGTACTGTTTAAAATCGTGTTATTTTGAAATAACCTCTGCAGTACCACATTCCAACCCGTGAAAGGAAAATTGAATTCAACTTCACATATTCAGTGTTTGTATAAGTCTGATGCTTCCTACAGAATGTATTGTGCATCCAACTATCCTCTCCAATTCCTCATGTGATGAAAGTGTTTCCGATAATTTTCAGTTTTAACCCAAAATGACTTATGACACAATGTAGTTCAGAAAAAGGAAACTGAATGTAAACATGAATATAGACAGGCAAAGAAGGATTCTTACCAAAAAATCCCATGTGATTTTGGCCAGTAGCCAGCAACACAGAATTCTTTCTACAGGACTATATGTTGATCCCACAGGAAAATTGATTTCACCCATTGTTGAAATACACTAGGAGATATTGCAAGCAAATAACAGACATCTGGTGACCATGCAGCAACTTCAGATACCTGGAGTCAGATCCTACCTCTGTCAGCTGTCTCATATAGCCTTGGATAAACAATTCCCTCTACCTGCTATGTGTGTTCATTGTGTAATATTTCTTTACCCAGGGAAATGTCACTAAGCAATAAAGTAGAAAGGATTGTGATAATGTCAGGTCAGATACATGTTATAAACAATGAGGATCATGGAAGTCTTCAGATGGGACGTACCACAGTGGACAACAAAACAATAAATTTTATCAATACCCTTGAAAAGTGTAGTGGGTCTAACAGGTTTTGTGGGGCAGACCTTGCTTTTCAAGGTCTGAAAATTAACAGTTTCTTTGCAAGCTCAGAAGGCAATGGGACCTGATGGGATGTATCCAAGAGTGCTGAGAGAGCTGGCTGGTGCAATTCCTAGGCCGCTCTCAATCAGGACAGGAAAGGTACCTGAGGACTGGAGAAAGGCCAGTGTCACTGCAGTCTTCAAAAAGGGCAGGAAGGATGACCCAGGAAACTACAGTCTGGTCAGCCTCACCTCCATCCCGGGAAAGGTAATGGAACAATTCACCCTCACTGTGGTTAATAAACATATGAATAAAAAGATGGTTATCAGGAGAAGTCAACATGGATTCACCAAGGGGAAATCCTGTTTTACCAACCTCATAGCCTTCTTTGAGGGCATAACCGGCTGGCTAGATAAAGGGAGAGCAGCAGATATCTAAATAGACTTCAGCAAGGCTTTTGAC
>WBNH01012500.1:118066-190424 GCA_013401255.1 Urocolius indicus
GGGAGGTTCTTCTCCCCCTCTACTCTGCCCTGGTGATGCCTCATCTGGAGTCCTGTGTCCAGTTCTGGGCTCCCCAGCTCAAGAGGGACAGGGCACTGCTGGAGAGAGGCCAGCACAGGGCCACCAAGATGATCAAGGGACTGGAGCATCTTCCTTATGAGGAAAGGCTGCGGGAACTCGAGCTGTTTAGTCTGAAGGGGACATAACTGAATGGTAGATTTCAGGAGGATGGGGCATCACTATTTTCTGTTTTATCTAGGGACAGGACAAGGGATAATGAGAAACTGGAACACAAACAGTTCCATTAAACATAAGAAAAACTATTTCACTGTTGAGGTGAGGGAGATTTGTCACAGACTGAAATACACAGAGTCCTGGTACAGGGTGCAGATTCTTATCTGGAAGTTTTCAAAACCTGCATGGATACATTCGTGTGTGACCTGATCTAGATGGACCTGCTTTAGCAGGCCACCTCCTCACAAAGTCTCTTGCCCGTCCGGGTGCACTTACCCAGAGTTGCTGCTGGCTCTCAGTCCTGCCATTGCCCTCCATGGGTTGCAGGGGCACAGCCTGTTTTCTCACCACAGGCTGCAGAGGTCTGGCACTCCTTTCTTCTGACTGGGGGATCTGCATTGTCATCTCCATCTTGTACAACTGCTCCATCTCCTCTTCCAGCTCAGATTTTCCTTCTTGAATAGTGATGGCAGAAGTGCCAGATTGGCCTGGCTGGGCTAGAGGTGGGTCCACCTCCTGGATAGGGAATGCTTCATGAACTGCTTAACTGCAGCTCCCTCCTCTTACTGTGCAAAAAGTAGCTCCATATAAACCCATGACAGTGGACAACTAGTGCTATCTCACTAAGCTAGACAAGTTAAATACTGATGGAATTTTACTTTCTTCCATTGGATGTGCAGACAAGAATCCTTCAGAAGCACATCTGCTCGTAGTGGATTAGCATCTGTAGCACACAGCTTTTATTCTCTCGGCACTTTAAAGGTTGGAGGTTTTTTTGTTAGTCATGAAGCTGATATTTCTGCTCACTAGTAATTTGCAGTTATCATCCATCTGATAATCATATTGTTAAAACAGAAAGGATCAGTCCAAATGCCAGCTAGCCAGGCATCTTTCTGACTTTGCCTATCTGCTCTCAGCAACAAAGAGCAGAGCAAACATGGGTTTTGCCATAAGTCCCTTCTTTCTTCAGGGATTCTTTGACCATTTCAGAGAGTATTCAAAAAAGATATCCAAGGACCTACCCAAGGATACTTTCCTAATGTTCATGGAATCATTTTGGTTTAAGAGACTTTTAGGATCAAGTCCAACCACTGACCTCACACTGCCAAGCCCAGCACTAAACCATGTTCTTCAGCACCTCAGCTACATGGGGACTCCACCGCCTCACTGGGCAGCCTATGCCAGTATCTCACAACCCTGTCAATGAAAGTTCTTCCTAATCTCAGATCTAAATATCTCTCCTGGTACAACTTGAGTACAGAATTTCTCTAAAAGTGTACAGAGGAAAACATTTCTAAATTGAATAACTAAAGAGATGTATCCAAATCTTGCCTTTTCATTGTTAAATTCCTGTCTCTGAGAGGATCCTACAGAATTGCTAACAGAGAAAGTTTTACAGCAAAGACTTATAAACCCAAACTGCCAGGAATAATTTGGATTTAGGGGGTGTCTGGGACATATCACAGAACATTAGCAGAACAGAGCAGAGAAGCTGAGCTATTTCTAGCAGGCAACAAAGGTGAGAAAGGAAGAAAACCCTGTCAGTACAATACTGCTCAATTTAATGCATCACATTATGAATAGAAACCTAACTTATCCATGCAGCTACTTATTTTTAAGTTTGCCTGTGTCTAGATAGAGAATCTCTTATCTTAGGATGTCACAGAAAATATCTATACTTGAAAGGCTGTTTACTACAGGAATTATTTTATATAGATGTTCTTCCTCAAAGTCATTCTGTGTAATCCATTGTTGTCATTACTAATCTACTATGTCTCATAATACTTTCCTAATCAGGAAGTGTCCTATTTTATGATTAATCCAAGGGAGATATTTGGAAGTGGTTTTCTTCTGAAGTACAGGTTTTTTTCCTAATCCTTCCTCAAAATGTTTTAAGTATATCACAAAAGAAAGATATAGAAGTGAACAAACTTCAGATTCAAGACTTGATTTTACAAAGCTAACTTGTTCATAGCTTGATAGTCTTATTTGGGGTTATGGTGTACATTCTGGATTATACCACCTGGTTACTTCAACACTTGCTTCACGAGTTTTTATTTTCATGTCTTCAAAATTGATTAAGTTGGGAAGCTTCAAGTATTTCGTTGTATCTTAACATTTTGAAAGCTTTCTTCAGTCCTAAATAAAATACCTAAGTTGGAGATAAGCCTATTGTTCAATGACAACATTTACTTCAACATTTTTAGAGACTTTTGCTAAATGTAGGCAAATAGCCAGACCAGAAATATATAAAATATATGCTGTTGAAGTAAAATGGAAAACACTGACATCTTATTACAGATATTTTCCTCATTGATACTCTGAGTTTCCTTGATTATCTCACATCATGGCTCTAGCTTGAATTTCAGTCTGTTTCAATAAGCTTGAATTGTCTATCTTAACACGTAATTTACTAAGAAATTCCAAATCAGAGCAGAGGATGCCACTGCCATTTCCTACTTTCATATATATACACAATTCTTGGACTTGATATGTTCTAGAAAGCTCAAGTTGAACCAAGCTTGTTGTGACTTTCTTTGCACAAAGAACTGTCCTGGAGTTATGGCTATCATGCAAAGTCAATGACAGGAGGACAACGGAGGCAATGTTATAACAAGAATAAGATATTCTCCAAAGTTCAGAGCAACTTTTTGCCAAAAATCCCCATAATTTTTAAGCAAACCTAGTTATTACAAACTCTGAAGAAAGAACCAATTTATCTCAAAGAGAGGGTATTTAGAAAGAAATACATTGTTCTTAGTCTTGGGGGAAAGCCTTTAAAAGTTATCTCTGTAGAGCAGCAGAAGCCATCACTCAGGTTGCATGAGAAAGTGTTCAAGTGATCCTATCCACCACCCAGAACATCAGCACACAGTCATAATAAACTTATGTAGGAGTCAAGAAGAAATCTTTCAAAAGGTAAGAGTACATGCCTAGTGGATTTGACTGTCACTGGGCCTTCTGACTCGATGATGCACACGGGTACATACACTACCAAATATCCTGTAGTATCTTAGTGATTTAAGCAAGTTTATCATGAAACACTGAACACAAGTCACTGATATCCAATTTCAGAAAAACAGCTTTGATGTTGTTCTGCATCTACTCCATTTCTCTCTTGAGTATTCCCACCACAGATCCACATCCTGTAAATAGCAGTCACATTCTGCTTATCCCAATTGGACATTTCATTATAGTGTTGGGAAAGAAAACACCAAGTGAAGGTGATAGCTTAGAAGAGTTCTGGAATGCCAGAAAACTTTGGAAACTCAGGTGGAAAATGGGGATGATCTATTAGCACTAAAAGGTATCGAGCTTACAAATACTACATACTAGTGAAATAGACACAAGTAGAAGTTCAGAAACCCAACAGAGAAAAATGCACATTAGTCCATGCTCAGATGTAAGCAGATTTTAAGTAATCTTGAGTTCTATAAAAGCAGCATTAAAACAAGTTGTACTCAGCTACACATATACAATAGAAGACAGATGCTATGTAAGTACAGATCACAGTGCCTCTTAGGTGCAGTAGACTCTACCTACATTTTCTGACCCTATGGCACTTTAAAGCATCTCCAACAATCAGCTGTTTGGTCGATCTGGTGTCCAATGGGTCAGCAACATTACATCTTAAAGAGTTAGTTGTGCTTTAAGGTCCTTTAGAGTATTTCATAAGCATGGGTAAGACAAAAGCATATGGCAGGACAGCGGAGTCATGTCATGATTAACAACAAGCCCCAATTTCCTTGACAGTTACATTTGTTACAAATATGCATAAATATCCCATAAGCAAAACTTTGAATCCATGAACTTTCAAAGCATAAAGACTTCTACAAGCAACCAGCTATTCACCAGGCTTGCCTGGAAATTCTTAAAAGTAATTAGTTTTCTTCAAGAGCAAACTTTACAAGAAACATCTCTACAATGCCTGAAGGTGAACATCTTCTCATGGAATAGCCAGGCAATCCCTTTCACATTAGCGGCACCTCTGGTCCACTTCTATAATAGCATTTTCTTTCATTTGCTACTTCAAAATGTCTCTACAGAGGCCTGTTCTACAATTCTCTATGAAGATGAAATACTGGAAGAGCTTCACACTCACCCTCCTGAAGATGTCCGATCACTTGAAATAAGAATTATGTCCACAGGAGTCCCACATTCAATAAAAGGAAAAGGAAGAGCAAGAGAAGTATCACAAGGAAAAATAGGAGGGGGAGGAAATGAAGTCCTTACACAATTTTCTTGAATCTATCCCTCATTTAGGAGATAGCACAGTTAGGATTCAAGTAAAAAATCTTGGTCATAATTTGTCATTTTCAATGAATACAGTTAAGTATTCCTCAATAGGAAGCAGTAAATGGGAAAACCTACTAACACAACTGTAAAACAAAATAGTCCTATCTGTTGGTCATTAGGCTGACATTTCAAGATGAGGATTAGGAGTAAGATGTTTGAGAACATCTGCTATTATCATCCTGTCAGCTAATTGACTGCAGGTTAGATTGGACTCTAAGTAAAAGGCAATCAACATCAAGAACCTGTTTTCCTGGCAGAATGTCATTAGAATACTATGTAGGCAGGTGACTTGAGGTCTGCATACCACACAAATCTAACTACATGAAGCAATCTCTCCCCTTCATTGGGTTCTGCCATCCTTCAAACCAAGTAAAACTGTTACAGCACAGCCCACCCTGTGCTGATGCAGAAGATTTTCCAACAAACCTTCCTGACACTCCTCCTTAACTTTCCTCTCTGAAAAGTCACAGACTAGATACCTCTAGGCCTAAGACTTGCCTACTGTTACTCTGATACACATGAAGTCAAACTAAAAAATATAATGTTCAGATTTTAGTATTTCAGTAGTTATTTAGGGCAGAATAAGTAAGCATTTTTATACAAAGATACCACTTTGTAGAAGTTCATTCCAGCTGGACAAGCTGGAACAGAAATTGAGACTAGCCAGCCCACAGATCCTTAAGATAATGGATGGCTGTGAAGTGCGGGTAAGCAGTGGTCATGTGAGGTTTGGTGAGCATCTCAGACAGCTTGAGTATCCTTCCTGTAAGTGACTGTTGAGGCACACACTGTATCCAAAGTCATGCAGAAAGTTGGAACAAGAATTCAGTTGTAATTCTCAAATTCCCCAGCAAATTCATTTTACTCAGTACTTTAAAGTCAGGCAGTTTTGAAGTCTTGAAAATATTGCCTATTCTAGACATGTTTCTTTCTTCCTTCTCTACCTTCAACACATTCTGTCTCAAACTTGGGAGATGTATTTAATTCTGGTTTACAGTGTAGTATTGCAAGAGGTCATATAATTTTTGAAACAAAACCAAATCCTATTCCTCTCAAAATGAACTGGTGCAAACAAAAGCCTGGAGCGTAAAGGGACCTAGGTTACTTCATCAGTGATACCTAGAAGCACAAGTTGCAGAAAGCCTCAGGACTTTATCGGTCTTAGAACATTTTCATGAAGTGCAACAGCTCATCCCCAGCAGTGACAATTTAGATATCAAGTTTCTGCACAAACTCTCTTCCAGACTGAGGAGTACAGGAACAAAAACTGTCTTCTCCACCTTGGAAAGTCCTCCTTGAGCATAAAAAAATAAAACACGTGCAACTTTCTTGGAAAATGGAAATAGGATAAGGGGCTGCATGACACTGCATTATGTGAAAAATAGACTTCAATAGCTAACAGCTTTCAGAACTATGGAGTCTGCTCTAGTTTACGCTTGAATAAATCTGGATGCAGCCTTAACACTGTAAGGTCTATTGTTCCCTAGAGCAGTTCAAGTGATTTTTGCCCATGTACTGCCTACCAAAGGTGTACTGATGTGAAAAGAACCACAAGTAATCTATTTTGACAAGAGCTGCTGTAACAAGTCACAAGTTCTCTTCACACCTTTAAGCCACACCATTAGCTCTGGGATACACTGTTTTTCAGAGTGGTAAGATACAGCCCACACTTCCACTCCTAGCTGCCTTTCAGAACGAAAAGATTCTTCCTGTTCCTCTTTGGCAAGATTATTTTAGATATGTGCAATCACTAAAATCAAAGCTACCCTTCTCCACTGTGTCTGTGCTTACATATTGGGCAGGTATTCTGCTGAACTGGTACTAAAACTCAAAATGTAGTGCCTGAAAATATTTAATTATTCCTGTAGAAACCTTGATCTGGCTTCTTGATGGATATAGCAGCATATCTTTACTTTTTTTTTTAATGGAAGGGGCATTCCATTTTTTTTAATGGTACCATGTAGCTAAATAACAATATTTTCATTGTAATGTAATTTACCAAGTTTAGTCTTTGTTTTTGATAAAAGTCATTCCTGACAGACTATTGCACATTAAGCCAGGACCCAGTTTTTCAACTATCACTAGTTACTTTGAATGTCCTGTGAGAGGCACTTAAAAGGATCCTTTATAGCCAAACAGGAAGCCTTTCAACACTATATACAAAAGCACTAAATCAGACACTTTTGAAAACCAAAGTCATGTGAAAGAACTACCCACCTTAAGCTTAATCATTTTTGTGATTTCCTTCTTTAGACACTTTTATTCTTAATCAGCTTTTATGTGTTACTGATACCTTTGCAATTCTACTTATTGCCTGTAGCAGGTCTCTCTTCAGGCATAGTGCTAGGAAGAAAAAAAAAATCATTCACTTATTTAGCTGGATAGCATTAATCAGGTCCTTCCTTGGCATCACATACATAGTTGGAGTGGAACAATGTGGCTCACCTCCATTAGCCTAGCACTATCCTACATTATTTGTGCCAGGATTGTAGCAGTCAAGGGCCAGCCCAGTGAATTTTAACAAAACATTTAACCAACCAGGGACAGATTCATATACTTAGATCTCACCACTGATTAAACATGGAACAGTAGTTCAATGGTGTGTTTAAGCACATAAATGCAGCATATTACTTTGACATTCATTTTGTCACTCATTACTGCAATCTTGTATAGCACAAGGTTGTGTTTCTGGTCATGTCTAAAAGTATTCAGGCCCAAAGGCATTGTTTCCTGGAAGAGCAGTACAGTTAGGCAAGCCAGTGACCCTTTTGTGGCTTGCACAGCAATGACAACAGCTGTGAGCTTCCAAAAGTTGGCTTTTTTGGTAGCTCAGTAACTTTCATTCAGTTTTTAGGTACAAGAGGTTGATTAATAAAAAGAGGGTTTATATGGACACCTGTACATTTGGTTTCTGGAACTTTTATGCCAGAAGTTACATGAAAAGGAAGAGATTTATTCTAACATTTGCTGTCATGAAGCAGAGCTAAGTGATGGAGTAGGCCAGTGCAGAACTCAGTAGTTGTTTTCCTTTCCTAAGAACATTTCCTTTGTTCTAATCGTACTACAAATAATGCACATTTATAGCAGAATGGCTCTTGCAAACAGCAAAGGTGGGAAGTGACCAGACTGACCCAGCTACGTGAGCAAAAGATAGAGTTGCCAATATCAAAGGAGAATTTTAAAAAAAAGCATTTCAAAACCAGAATAAATTTGGTTAGAAATCCAGACAATTCACTTAAGAAACTACCATGATGCTCTATGCTTATTGGGCCAGTTCTGAAACTAGTTCATTAATGGAATTAGCAATCACTATTAGCCAAGGATTTGTCCTTTTACTTTGATTTAAATAGAAAGATCTCAAGTAACACAATTTCAGTTTGGATACAGACTGTGAATTTACATGTACAGTATTAGAGACTATGCAGATCAAATCCATTTTCAAGAACAATTAGTTGCGTTTTTAAAGTCACATTTCAAAAACAGACAGCCCAGGAAGCTAGTTTCTATTGGCAGAAGAAATAGCATTTGAGAAATGTGTTCCATTTATATATGAGGATTTTTGCATCTCATTCTTTTCCTGAAAGAGTTTGTGCTGCCTCTCTAGCAGTGGGCCACTGCATTGTCTTCCACTGTCAGAAGCTATCTTATGGATGACATCTACCATCTAGGCATGCTGGGAGTGCATCTGTGCTGTTAAGATCCTAAGGACAATCACACCAGGTCAAACAGTCACCTCTATCTTGGTCTTCCAGCAGTGGCAGATGTGCAGGCATGGCCATAGATTTTTCCTCTAGACCTCAGAGCAAGGCATTATCTTCCACTACTCCCTCTGTGCCTTGATAATCACATTATCTGCCCTACTTCCCAGCTGCTATCCTTTCATTGTGCTGCCTTCTCTCACTCTTTGCTTCTCCCAACAGATCTCTTTTCAATGGAACTTCAGAAAAGCAGTATAGAGAGCTGCTCCTCTCCACCACTTTGCTCTTATGACTTGCTCATGGAAAAAAGTAGAACAGACAAATACACAGTAAGCCTTTCCCTAGTGTGCCCCCCAGGCAGTAAGACAGTCAAAGACTTTGGGAGCTGAAAGAAGCCTGTGTTGGCACCATTATGTTCAACACTTGCAATAGGTCTTGTTCTCTTACTCCTTTTCTTAACCCTTTCTGTAACTCTAGCCTCTACAGCATTCTCAACCAATGAGTTTTGCTTCCCTCCTATGCCCTCTCTGGAAAAGTACTTTCCTTTTTAAAGCTACTCTCCATCAGATGAGATTGATTAGCTAATGAGCTGACATTCACTGTCGACACTCCAATCCATCCATGACTAAGCCACATCATTTCTTCAGCTTGAGAGAAAGAGGAAAGCTCATACTTTACCTCCCTGAAATTGAAACAATTCTCTAGCAATCCTGAAGAGCCTTCCTCATGCCTTGCCAACTGTCTCAAATGAGAGGGGTGATAAAATCTGCAGAAAAACCTGCAGGCATACCACAGTTAATCTAATGACAATTATATTTGTTGTGTTTGCTCCCAGCTCCTTTCCCACCAGTCTTACACTTAATGTGGTTTTTAACCACCTCTGACACTTTGAGAAGTCTACAGGGTAATACTTGAGTAGTAATTATTACGAGCTTATTTTTCTTGCAATACATACACTGTTGGGATTTCCTCCTTATTGTTTTCCCTATCCCAACAAGTCAATCAGTTTTCTGCTTTCTATCTGTTCTTCTTCTAGTTGTCAGTGGATTAAACTATTCTTAATTTCTTCCCTAAGTTGAATAGTCAAATCTGTTTTACCCAGAACCATAACTGGCAGTGAGTCCTCCCTGTCCTTGTCTTGACCCACAAGATCATTGGTTACTGTTTTCCTCCCATCTCACTGGGGCTTCTGCCATCCCAAGGAAGGTAGGGATGTTTGTGGGAGGTATGCCAGACACTGTGTGATGCTTTGTTGTTGGCTAAGCCTGAACTACAACAGACATCCAAAAATGACCAGTCCTGAAAAAGTCACTGCAAAAGTGTCTAACATCCATCAAAAGGATCTGAGTTCTTGTAAGGAAAGCCTCGGATGCATTTGAACAGCAGAAAGACTCCTGTACTTTATAAAGTGCCCAGATAGTTACAGCATTCACCCTGGAAACAGGAGATCCAGATCCTTTTGGACTTTAATGACAGCATTTGCAACCACTTTGCCCCAGGCTTCATCTGAGCAGGACTAGGCACAAGAGGACAGGGCAATGCTCCCTGCTCCTCCAGAGGAAGCTGCAATGCAATGCACTGATCACAGAACCACTGAGGCAGAAAGTTGAGTGACACTGTGGTAAGAGCACTAAATTAAAGACGAAGACTCACGTTGCAGCCTCAACTGGGATTGTTCTTCAACTGAGTATTATTTTAGTGCATCCCTAAGCTTCCTGCTTGGTAGGTGTCATATCCAAGAGATTAGTCATGATTTCTCAATCATTTCCCTTCCACTAGCACCTCTCCTGACCTTTCAGAAGGGAAAAAAACAGTTTTTAGAGAAAGGTAGTTGCATGGTGACTACTTTGGGGGTGCCAATCAATTAGGGTAAGTGAAACATCCAAGCTGGAGGATTCAGAGCTGAGCCCTGCACATGACACATCCTATTGAGTGCCTCCAGACAGCTCACCACAGCAGCAGTCACAAGCTGCTCCTTGCAGCACAACCTTCACCTTCCCTGTGCCAGACACATGCCATGTCCCATTGTATGGCTTTAAAATACTCCAGTATCTGAGAACTCTCCTCCTACAATGCATGCACCTCACCCAAAGTGGACAAAGAATATTTAAGATCTTGTTACAAACCCTAAGAAACTGTTCATCTCTACTCCTGCTTGTTTTACAAAGTCTTTAAACCTTCCTTGAGCTGTGCACTGTACACATCTGCTGCCAAACACATGAAATATATTTGGTTTTGCCATCAGAATGGCAAGGCTGATAAACTTCAGTAAAAATGACTTTTTGCCCACCTAACACATGTTTCTCTCCATCCAAGAGCATTCCTAATCTTCCTCTGGCCAGAGATTAAGGACTATGATATTGTGCATAATTCTCACACTGTAAATCAAAGATTAACAACCTCCTACTGTTCATCTTTGTGCCCAACATGGAAACAGGCAGTGAACCTGATACTTGAACTCACCATCCAGGCTACCAGACTAGCATAGGCTTTCATGTTCAAGAGGAAGAAAGATGTTCCTTCTCACTTTTAAAGGGGTGATATGAATTAAAGATCAAGGCTCTCCCCTCTGGGTTTTATTTCTTCTGTGAAAGACCATATTAGTCTTCAAATAGACTAAAGACTTTATAAAATAATGACCAAAGCCTTCCAGATGTCTTAACAGAGGATGTAAAACAAATGGGCAGATTACTTAGCAGCATGAGCCAGGTTGGTAACAAAAAAAAAGTAGTACATCTGTGTAGTTTGCTGCATTGTAGAAGTGCACATTTTCATTTGAAAGTTCAGAAAGTTTAGCCAGAAAAAGGGATCAGAAAGTTGGTGGAAGTTGTTGTCTATTTAAATGATAGAAGATCAAAGTATTTCTCAGTGAAACATTCCCAAGTATCAAGAGTAGAGAATTATGAATTTCATTCTGAAATTGCAGATCATAAGTTATCCATACAAAGGAATTAAGACTAGGTCTTAACTGTAAGTAAAACAAGTAAAACTGATGGCGTGGAAGAAAGCCAGGCCCTTGACACTGTATAAACTCTGGAACTACTTGAATGAACGACAAAAAGAAGCAGAGATACTTCGGTACATTAAGTCCCAGTGACACTTGAGATCCCCATTCTTAAAGCTTAAACTTTCCATCCAATGTAGTATTTCCCATGGCCTAGCAGAGGAAGATGTGTTGAGAGTGGCAGCTTCCTCGGAAAGCCTCTCCCATGCCACAGAAGCATTTGTAACTCAATGGCAAACAGCTCATAAGATGCTAAGAAAAATTCTTGTTTTAAAAATAGCTTCTAAATCTCCTTACAGCTCATCTTTAGGTAGATTTAAGAAGTCTACCAAATGCAATTCCTAAATATCATGTACTTTTAAAAGGCAGGTGAAAAAAAATATGCTGTCTTCTTTCAGCCCAACATTGTTTGCCTCAGATCTGACATTGACATTTCTGTGGAATTTCACAACCATAGAAATCTAGGAAAGACGGGTCCCACCCTGAACTCTGCAGCTTGGCCACATACTGACTCACGTGGGCAGTTTTCCCATCCTAGACTTCAAGCAGTAGATGTGAATTCAGGTGGATAGTTGATACCTGTGGTTTGGCTCTGACATTTTTTCAAAGTCTTAAACATTTGCAGATTTTCTTAAAGATGCATCTCTTGCAGAGAAAACATCTATCTAAGGGAATTTTTTTGACCCTTATTTACAAAAGAGAGGACAGGACAATGCTAAGTTAACATGACTTATGGTCTGAAAAATCAAAAGTCAGAAAAAGGGGGAGGAAAACATTTTTACATTCACTCACGATTTCTAGGGCTGACTTAGTGCTTTGATAATCGTATTTCAGTTACACTGCTAAATCAAGCATTTGTGAAAACTAACTGTAAGGAACAAAGAGAAACTACTACTGGTGAGTTTTTTTGGTGTTTGATTAGACTGCTTGAAAGCATTCCCCTTCTCAACTCTAGACATTAGATTTTGTTTCATCAGAATAAAAGCACAGCTTTCCATCCCTGAAAGATTAGCAAGTTCTTCACACAAACATTTAGTAAAGAACCAACACTCTTACCTGTCAGTTGTCTTTGCCCTTTCCAACCTAGCCCCAGGGCTACTCCTGGTATTTCCGATCTCTTCATCTTTGCTGGAAAGAAAACCAGTGGGAACATTTTGCAGCCTACTCTAAAGGGTACTCAGTTTGCTTCCAGATGCTTCACTGCAAGCAGCAATTGAGATTTTCTGTCCCAAGTCAGACATTTTATTACCCACAGTCTACCTCTCTGGATTTTGAGGTGACACTCCAGGACCTTCTCTACAACCAACACTGGATAGTCTGTCCCATTCTCATGCCTTTGAGGTGTTGATGCAAGAACTTCACTGGCAGAATTAGTCCTCACTGCAGCTGTGGAGGCTGCACAAGGGAACAAAGGCAACACATGAATGAGGTTAGCCTGAAGCAGCTCCACAAACTCATCTGCAACACTGCTTCATGTAGCTGTGAAATAAGGCCCCAATTCAAGTTTTGCACACAAGTTACTGGGATAAGTTCAGCTCTGATAATTACTGCTCCACAAACTACTGTCCAGGATTTAGCCCATCTGATCTGGAACAGTATCTCTGACTGCTGATTCTTTAAGGAAAACAAATTAAAAACTTAAAAAATACTGCATATGAAATGACAGAGGAATCCTAGTCAGAGCTGGATTTTACTACTGAGCTCTGCTTGGGTAGAGATTGTCCTCTCTTATTTAAGTATTGAGATAAAGAATGCAGCATCTGCATGCCTTCCACTTACATAAAATAGGTATTCATGCATCTCATCTCCTGGAGACCAATATTTTCTTCTTCCAAGTATCTTTAAGTCAGAAAACTGAGAATAGTTTTAACACAATCACATGCCTTTCACAGCAGTTACCAGACTACTGTGATACACAGGTACAGCAATATCATTTTAATTTATTAGGAGTCCTGCAATAAGGAGCTGTCAAAACAGAAGATAAAGTATCCAGCAAGACTTAGAGATGTCCATAGAGTGAGTGACCTCTTCAGGCGATCCTTTGGGGTCACAGGATATCTGCCAGCACATCCAAAGAACACCATAGAATTTCAAGGGGTGGAAGGCACCTCAAAAGATCTTCCAGTCCAACTCCCCTGCCAGCGAAGGATCACAGGATCTTATCCAGGTGGGTTTTGAATGTCTTCAGAGAAGGAGACTCAATAACCCATCTGGGCAGCCTGTTCCAGTGCTCCCTCATCTGAACAGTGAAGAAATTTTTCCTTGTATTTCTTTGGAACCTCTTCTGTTCCAGCTGGTACCCATTGCCCCTTGTCCTGTCATTGGCCATCACTGAGAAGAGCCTGGTTCCATCCTCCTGACATTTACCCTTTCATTACATCCACATCAAATTATATTGCATCCACAGGAATCTGCACATTCCTTATCGCACCACTCAAGAGGGAAACCTTTTACCTTCCATGAAGCTTAGAGTGCATTGAGTAATGCTTTGAAATTATTAATGTTGATGTCCCTTCTCCAGAAACATATCTCAATTTTCTTTCATATTAGCCAAGTACATCTTAGCTGATGAGTAGGAAAAAAAAAAAAAAAACAGAAAAGCTGTTTAAAAAATTCAGATATTAGAAATAAAGCCAAACCTATGTGAGGTGATAGGTGAGACCTGGCAGGTATTTAATCACCAAGTCAAACCAGAAATTACTGCAAGTCAACAGGTCAGTTTTAGGTTTCCAATAGCCTGAGTATATTCAGCCTTTATCCACATAAATACTGAAGAGATCTCTCCCACTCCATTTTTATGTGAATGGGCCTGTTTTAATTTTTATTTAATTTTTAAACCCTTATTAACAACTCTTCTGTGTATAAACCATGTTCTATGTCTCTGAAGCTGACATCTTTGCAATTATAGGAGTTGGGGCAAAAACCACATTTTTAATCATCAAGTTCTTTTCTCCCCAGTCAAGCCACTGGAGCCACCCAACTGGCCTATAGCCACTGGATCCACCCAGATCTAACCTGGGGAAAAAGATGGACTAATACTCCATCTCATCAATCTCTATCTAGATCAGTTGTATTTTAAGAAGCATTAAGTGTTTTATTAAGCATATCCCAATATGGAACTTAATATGGTTTTTTTTGTTTCCTCAATTAACACGACTAATGAGGTAATTCTCCAGGAATACATAAGCCCACATTGTAGCACCAGTTGCTGGGAAGCCTGAGGAGGAAGGGATATGTGCTGACTGCCCAAGAGAAGAGAAGATCAGTCCTCTACTCTCTAAAGCAGATATGACAAAAAGCAATAAACAATAGCACCCTGTTCATTAGGATAGCTCTCTCCCATAGACTGATAGGTCTGCCTTGGCAGATTTAGCAGACACATTAGGATGTCAGACTTCACTGGAGGAATGAAATGGACACATCCATTCTACTGGCCCAGCTCTCAGAAGGCTATGTAGACAGACAAAGCAACAATACATCAGATGGACACACACCCGGCAGAATAGAGGCCTAGCAGTGGAAATAAATCAGCAAGAACAAGACTTGGAGCTTTAAGTTAAAACCTTGCTAGAAACTAGCAAACTGATTTGAAGTATCAAGAATCTGTGAAGAAACTAAATATTATAGTTCAGCCAGAGTTTCTACTTCTGTATTTATCATCCATAAAGTACACAAGGACCAGGTATAACTGAAACAGACAGAACCTCTATCAAAACCAAGGACCATTTCACAGCAAAATAGTATCTCAAGACATAACTTTGTATTAGCAAAGTTCTTGTTTCAGTGTCACACAGAAAATGCATCTACCTAAACACAAGAACCAAAGCTATGCAAGAAGCCCATATATCTGTCCAGGCCTAACCATCCCATGTTGTAGAAGCCCACAAAAGTCTACAGAACTTTTGCAAGGCTGTTTTAGAAAGGACACACCTAAAACTTATTTCACCTGAAAGACAGTGGAGTGAGAAGCATACTATGTACCAAACAGTCAATGGCCTAGCAACTACCTAGTTACTAGCAGTGTTTGTGCCTTGTCTAGTCGACCAGAAGCCAATTCAGAAACTGAAGGCTAATCCGTGAAGCCCTCTGCACAGTAGTAACCACACCAGACTCCGTGGAGATCTTATGTACTGGACAGAACAAGGCTCTGCTGAAGAGAACCAGCAGCCACATTATTGAAACAGGGAGTAGAGTGAGGTTTCAAAAAGCTGCACAAAGGTCTAGGAAAGTCTTGCAGCAGCATCCTGAACTGTAGCACTATGGTCAAGACACTAGCATATACAAAATGCTGACCTCAGCTACACTCCAGGGTTAGATGCTTCTAATCATCATCTGAACTGTATGATCACATCCCTTGTGCTTAAGTCAATTACTTGTCCAAATCATCCTGCTGTGCAACCTAGATGTCACAATAGCAGCAGTCAGAATAGACCTATAGAGATCTAGTCCAACTCCCCTGCTAAAGCAGGTCCACCATTATCTGTTCAGATCCACAGTGTTGCTGGCACACTAAAACAACTGAAGCCTACACTTGGTCACTATTTCAGACTAATGACTTTCATAAGTCAGGCAAATACAAACAAGTGACAGTAATTTAATACAAGACAGTCATGAATAAGGAGCTCCATTTTCTCATTGCAAGAAATGGGTAGATGTTAAATCACTTGAAGCTTACAAGATAACGGTAAGACAGGAAAACACTTCTTGCAACCAGTCCTGCTTGAAGTGAGGTCTCTAGCAGAGTTCACACATCCTAGGGGCATTAAACAGGATTCTTAAAAGTCTTCAGATTCCAGTTCAGTATTCAGCAAATTATGAAGTTTACTACAGCACAAGTGGTGCTGGAAGATGATCTACAGACAGATCTACAAGTTGTTTTGTTTCCTCTTCATAAATAGATGTCAATGCAGGAGGCATTGATGGCTGCTTGTGATACAGAAAGTAGAAGCTGTTTTGAAATGGTAAAGTGATTTCTTCAAAGTACAAGATCTTCAGATTAACTCTTATTTAAATCTCCTTTCACTGTGTTACCACATTGAAAAAATCTTGCACTAAGTTGTCATTTACAATAGCAGTTTCCCAAATTTGTTCTTAAAAATGACAGGATTCTTAATTGAAGTTCAAAAAAAAAGCAGGCTGTCTGGCCGTATGTCCCAATTTAATAACAGCTCTTAAATTAGCACTTGTAGCAGAAGAAACAACTATGAAATTAATAAATCCAGAAATTTATGAAATAACTATAGGCTTTCTGAAAAACAGTGTGAATGATTCATTGCCTTAGTTAAACTACTTACCATAAACTCAAGAGGCAAAAAAAAAAAAAAGAAAAAAAGACAACAGTAGCTGGTGCTTTAAATCTTAAAATAAAAACAAGGCAGCATTTGATCTCTTAGGGGGAAAAAAAGCCCTTAACTGCACTGTTCCCTCCTTCCAAGGATTCAGCTGTTAAAACCCCAAGAAAAACACAGTCTTCTGGGAATGCCTAACTGTGCATTCTTTTACTAAGCCAAAGTTTTTACTTCATTTAGGTTAAACTGGGAAATTAAAACACCACACATCACATTTTCATTCTCTGACTTTAAAATATAGTCTGTAGGTAGCGAGAAGGGAAAGCGATCACTCAAAATCTAGGACCTTACAGAACAGAACTTACTGGAAAGCTACAAAACAGATGCTCAACATCCAAAGCAGCTTAGAGCACAGAAAAGTAGACATTAGAAAACCCAAGCAAGATGCTTATAGAGACTATCACAGTTCTGAAATCAAAGCCACTTTTCTCCTCTAAGGAGCCTGAAAAACCCATCATTACTGTAGATGTTCTTTCTACCTGTTGGTACTGGGCCAGTAGCTTAGGGAATTTCATCTTCCTAGTACACGACACCTATTCTATTGTACTAAATGTCCACATGATTGGCATTCCACTTCATTATCCTAGCCAAGAAAAATCTTTATTTCTTGAGAGGTTTGACTTCTGAATAAAAAAAGCATTTTAACTATTTTGATGCATTGAAAGAAAGTGCTTAATTTGATAAATGCCTGCCTTCCCCCTCCTTCCTCAAGGGAGATCTTCTATATTTCTGCAGGAAATTTCAATTAAAAGGCACAAAGGTAAAATAGACCGAGAAAAGAAACATGAAAGGAAGAAGTAAAAAATGCATAAAACCAATTAGCAGGTATCCACTGTTAGATAAGCGTTTCATATTCAGCATTAGCCTAGCACGTTATTACAGAAGCACAGAATCTCAAGCGCTGGAAGGGACTTCAAAAGATCATCTAGTCCAACTGCCCTACCAGAAGAACTCATCCAGATGGTTTTTGAGTGTCTCCAGAGGAGACTTCACAACCCATCTGGGCAGCCTGTTCCAGTGCTCCCTCACAGTGAAGAAATGCCTCCTATTAACAAGAATCTAAGCAACTCAAGTTATATAAACCAGCATTTCCACATGCTTAGAAGCAGACCAAAGAGAGGCCAGAAACCACAGTTAATTTGTTCAGTTCTAACCCACTTAGCACTAATTTAAATGTTATTTCACCTGGCCTTCCGCTTCACTAGGTTTGATAATTCACAAACAGCTTGTAGGAAGTTGTCTCTGAAATTACTTGTCTGCTAAGTTTAGCTATATCAGTTCAGGTGTTTCTTAAACATTATTAAGAGATAAATGGAAAAGGGATAAACATCTTTGAAAACTGTTTAAAAAAATATCAGAAGAGCTCTTATGTAAACAAGAAATAAGTCACATCCTTAAAAGAAGCTGATAGAAGCACTACATCAGAACACAGAAGTCAAAATCCTGTTTATTTCCTTACACAGAGCTCTGAGGCAAAGCTTAGAGAATTCCAAAAAACAAGACTACTTGACTGAATGGTTCCTAAGATATTTACATCAAATACTGATCTCTGCCAGTATCTAACATTACACAGGTGTACACAGTCATAGGCAACAACAAAGCAAAGATGAGGCAAAAGGACAAGTGAGGCATAGCATCCACAACCAGGACAGAACAGAGCTACCATGTAGACCCCAAGTCTGTCTAGAACAGAGGACCAAAAGGACACATAACAACAAACTACCTGCAGCATAGAACCAGAACAGATGTAGAAACACCATCCACAAAACAAAGATCAAAAATTGTTACCCCTAAGCTTAAATAGGGCTCTTGGGACAATGGGCAGAGGGTTTGTGAGGAGATCAGGTGGGGCTTGTCTGGGCTGTAAACACTAATCAGGTGCCTTTGGGGCCTAAACTATACTCAGTCCTAATTTGCTTTCTCTGTGTCTCTCTTCCTTTTGTTATAGTACAGATCTTTGTTGTCCTCTCCCACCATCATCTCTACTAATACCTAATCATAGTCTACTAAATCATTCTTCCTGTGAAAATTGTATGATTGATTGTTCTTCTCACTTCTGAGCCTTTTCCAACTCGACACCTTCCTGAGGTGAAGGAAGGAGAGCAGAAGGAGACGAGACAGAGATATTATAAATGTATATTACAAATTCATACAGGACATAATTATTGCCTGATGTTTTATCCTTCAAGTAATTTTAATAATTCCAAAACAATTGGATTTTGCTGATTTAGTCACTACTGAGCACTGAACTGCACAACAGGGCTGTCTATTGAATCACATAAATATCCTGAATAACAAAAATCTAGCATTGTTTTTTATGGACAAAGTTAGGATTGCTTTACTTTCCTCTGCCTTTCATGGCTGATATGGACAGTATGTTAAGGTCCTTCTGCCTGTCTTCCTAGCTAGCCCTCTTCTGGTACAGGCTGGGGTACTCATAAAATGACATAGTATCTTCACCCTTAACTGTGTCAATCTCCCTCTATATTTAGCTAGAAATGATGTGTCTGGCTAGCAGACAGAGGTGTAGGAAGGAGACAGTTTTGAGCTCTGCTATATATAGCACAAGTGTGAGAAATTGTAGTTATTCCCTTGTATTCAGAAGGACATTGAGGTGCTGGAGAGGATCCAGAAGCAGGTCACCAAGCTGGTAAAGGATTTGGAGCACGTCTCACATGAGAAACAGCTGAGGGATCTGGGGCTGTTTAGCCTGGAGAAAAGAAGGCTCAGGGGAGACTTTATCGCTCTCTACAACTACCTGAAAGGAAGCTGTAGCAGGGTGGAGGTTGGTCTGTTCTCCCTAGTAACAAGCAATAGAACAAGAGGAAACAGCCTCGACTTGCACCAGGGGAGGTTCAGGCTGGATCTGAGGAGGAATTTCTTGAGTCACTGTCCCTGGAGGGGTTCAAGATATGGGTGGATGTTGCACTTAGGGAAATGGTTTAGTGGTTGATAGGGTTGGGACAAAGGCTGGACTTGATGATCTTAAAGGCCTTTTCCAGCCAAATGATTCTATGATTCTATTAATCCCAGCAGCAATTTTCCCACGGCAGGGGAGGAGAGAAGCTTGGGAGCTGTGCAGTTCCAGAATACAACACCCTCCCACCACCCCTTTCATACTTGCTTGTAAACTTTGAGTTTTACTTTAGGTTTCACTCTGGAGAAAGCCTGCTCCATGTCTCCCATTCTCACCCATCAACTTTCTCTCCATTTACCTACTTCTTTCAACCCTTGTTTCCATGGATGAGTGTCTTTGCTGTATAATCTAGCAGGTATTTACAAGTTCTGGCTTCTATATGCAGCTCACCTTATCCTCCAAGTATGAACACATGCAGCCTCCCTTCTAAGTTTTCATATCTTCTTTTCCAAATGAGGATTCATCCACACATATTATCATTGACAGCAACGAAACACCTACAACCCCAGCTCCCAGCCATTTCTGTTGTCCCTGTAGTGCTAGAGACCTTTTCAGTGCTATTTTAGGAGTGATTATTATCCCCTCCTGGGTTTCCCATGTCTTTGAAGGCAGGCACAAGGAAAGGAACAGATCCTTCCACTCCCCCACAGCTCTCCTTTGCTCTTGGGCTTCTTGGAGTTTTCATGCTTTTGCCTAAGTCCATTTTCCTCCTCAGTCTGGGCAAATAGGCTGCTGAATACTCCCTTTTCACCATAGGGTGCAAAATGCTTGCTGATCACAGCCCAAACCCTGTAATTTACAATTTGTGGTCAAATACATCACCAAGAAACAGCTAAAATATCATGTTACCCCCTCACCCTCACCAAACATTGCCAGTAGTCATGCTTCTCAGCTTATCTTAGCTGAGCACTGGTAATTGATGTTCATAACATCAAGAGACAAAGAATATAACCAGACCAGAAATCATAGGCTGAAAAAAGAGAAGGTTAATATGCTGCTTGTCACTTAGCTCTCAGGCAACGTACTCCTGCCATGAAGATGATCTGACAGGTCATTTCCTTAACGAATAACAACAGAAATCTTTTTACTGGTTATCTCTTTCCCAATTCTGGCAATGCTGATCTGTTTTAATAGTGCATATGCTCAGACATCTAGGTTTCTTCACTCTCCTTCAAAAGCTGCTTCAAGATTAAGAAATATTGCAGAATCTCAATCTCTATTATATTTTATGAATTTATTTTTATATTTCCAAGTTTTACATCACAAATCAACTAAACAGAGCATCTTCCATATAAATGGGTACAATCTTCACATTACTTCTTTACCTCTCTTGCTAGAGCACTATGCTGTACATACCGAATGCTTCCAATAGAAAAGATTTAAAGGGAATTTAAAATAAAAAATGTTGTAGGTATTGAAAATTATGTTTTTGTCTTTCATAAACTGCCTGAAGTTTAAGCAACATTTCCCAGTTGAAAAATATAGGTACTATTAGTGCTGCAGGTTTGGGTTTACTTTCCTATTCAGAAATTGGAGCATTAGAAGGAGTAGGAAGAAACTCAAACATGATGTTGACTGTTATCCTTACATCTGTTATCAGGAGTGATGTTTTTCATGAAGCAAGTAAAGACTTGTTTGTACACAGGGCTTATAGACACAATTTCTATCCATGCATCACCATGTTTATTATCAAGTCCTAAAGAAGCTGTGAAAGAGACATATTTCCTTCCATAAGCAAAAAGTTACATAACACTTAAAGCTAATTCAGATGGTCTCTAAAATAGTTTCTGGGACTAGAGAAAAAACAAAGTGAAACTCTCCAGATCTTCACTTTGTTCTCTGCTTCTGTTGCAGCCACTTTCCCTTTAGTGTGGAAACTGAATTACAGGATGGATGCAGAGGAGAAGAGAATAAGTACAGGAGCATCCTCTTTCTTTATTGCAAAACAGTAAGGTGGTACCATCCCTGTGGAGCTTAATGTCCTCTGTGACAGACACATGAGAGTAGACATTAACTCTCAACATGCTACCTCTGAGCAACCAGCCAGGTGGGGATTTCACTGGCAGCTTATGTTCACCTATTGTTCATTTGCTGAGTAAGCTGGCAGAACTATAACCCTCTGATGCTATGAGCCACACTAAGTCAAAAAAGTCTTCTGCTCTAAAATGAAAGAAGGAGGAAGTATTTTCTTGGTCTTCACTTGCTGATAATTACTTTTATTTCAATTATATTTTCTAAAAGGCAAACATAAAATTGAAAGGCAAATTTGTGCACTAAGCAGCTGCAGGACCCATCAAATCATGAGTGAAATTCAGGCTACAATCAGTTGGAAAAAGCTAGGAATGGCTCTGTGTACCAGCATCAGCAGAGGAAACTAATAGAGCAGAGGCTGTAAAACCTGCTGAGAGCTTTACCACTTCTTTAAACAAAGGCTGCTGTTTGTTTATTATGAACACAATCCTGCAAGACAAAAAGTATCTTCCAAGGTATGTTAAGCACATTCATTATCATCGCTATGCTATCCAAATTTCTCCCCAGTAGGTTTTCTGGGATCGAAAGAGATGCTACCCCAGTAAAACAGAAAAGGGCAAAGTTTATTCCTACAAGATGGTAAATGTCACAAAAACTGTCTATCTGGAGTGTCAGCATCAAGCTGTGGAGAACTGTGCATCCAAAACCGAGTCTTGATGCTTATACCTCATAGCAAATTCAATTAAAAGTAGTAATTGTAATGTTTTAAGCATGCAAACAAAAGTAGATCTAGAGGTAGACTTGAATGCAGATATCCCAAAATAGCCTCCATAAGATTGTATCAAACTTTTCAAGCTGGCTACAGGTATGTGATGACCAGTAAATAGCTGAATAATGCTTTAAAAACCTCATGGGAGTTCTTTGAACTTTTAAAGGCTGTACTGACACTACTCCTGTAAGTGTTAAAACATAAGCCACAGGATTTAAATGTCAAATATATCAGTAAGACATTTCTGAGTGCTTTGTGGTCCAGCAGTTCTTTAGATCCAACCAATTAATTGTGAAATCAGTCAGATTAATTGCAGCACAAACACATGCAGGCTTACCCTTTGCTTTTCAAAATCAAAGAAATATGTAGCACAAGAGTTTATGAATCAGTCACAGAAGTGAATGAATGCTTATCAGGTGAATCCACTTATCTTCGGTCTTGAAGTGAAACAGTAAAGACTCATCTTCCATTTTCTGTGGCACTGTCTCTCCCAGCTAAAGATAGAAACAGCCTAGCTTCTGGATCTATTCGTAGCACAGTCAATTCTGAAAAAAGATTGACTTGCAATTTTCAGCCTGGATGGAAGACATTTGCCTTCTATTTTCACCTCCAAAATAAAATTTGCTCTGTAATTCCAAGCAAATCACTTCACCTAGATTCTGTCTTTATCTCCTGCCAGACCAAACCAAAACCACACCGGCATCTTCCTGTCACTAGGTGCCACTGCAATCCTCAATGTATTTTTTTTGTGCTTCCTGGGCCCTACCTACCATGTTTCCTAAAAAGCAAAGGTTTTTAAGTTCTTTGACAAAAGGCCAGGAAATAATAAATAATTGTTTGTGATTAAAGTCCAACGTGTAAATGTTTTATTTGCAACTGTGAGCATGTGCAATTCCATTCCTCAACCTGTTAACCTACGTTATTAACACAGGCATGCAACGTCGTGGCAACTGACTGTGAGAACAACTGTGTTCACCAGTAAAACAAGAATGCATGGAGACTGTGTCATCAGTTATGGTATATGACAATACGATAAATAGGTTCTCACTATTTATTCAAAATCATACAGACACAGATAATGTCAATAAATTCCAAAGCACAGGGTATCGGCCATGTCTTTCAAGAAAAGACTTCTTGATAGTCTCACTCTTAAGGATCACGACAGTTTTACAGGGTAGGAACATGCCTAGCACAGCATTTTACTCAGTGACTGATACACTTTGATGAGGACATCCACCAGTTCACATGTACTTGCTATGTACTTGTATTTGCCTTCATGCCAAGGTAGAGGTTGTCAGGAAAAGAGCCAGAAAAAAGGGAAGTGTGAAGGAAAGTTCTGTGCTCTATGTCCTGATCTTCTGAGTCTGGAATATGGTTTCTGTATACATACATCAGTGGGCACATTGTCATTCTTCTATGCAAGAGCACAGAGGGATTTCTCCTGTCTTCTTCTCCCATTCAGCAGGAGTGAGCTTGTTTTCAACCATGTGTGACACATTGAAGCACACATACCTACAAAGCACCTGTGTGTATTTGAGCTGCTGCCTACAAATTCATGGTCTGTGATCATGGTCTTCACTCTACTGAGAAAGAAATAGCCCCCACAGGGCTTGAATAATAAAAGTAAAAATAGGTTCATTTGACAGTGTTCTTGCACTCCCTCCATCAGCATGAAGCACAATTACATTACAGCAAGCAATAGTAACATCTCGGTCCCACACTCTGAAGAAGGGTGAGAGGCTGCAGCTTGAGCAGGATGTCACAAATGAATCATAGAATCTTAGAATGGGAGGGTTGGAAGGGACCTTTAGAGATCATCTAGTCCAACCCCCCTGCAAGAGCAGGTCCACATAGAGTAGATCACATAGGAATGTGTTCAGGAGGGTTTTGAAGACCTCCAAGGAAGGAGACTTCACACCCTCCCTGGGCAGCCTGTGCCAGGGCTCCCTCACCTCAACAGTGACACAGTTTTTTCTTATGTTTAAATAGAACTTCTTGTGTTCCAGCTTCATCCCATTACCTCTTGTCCTGTTGCTAGACAACATCTCTGTCTCTTGGGAATGATCAGAATACCCATAAAAAGCAATATATCGACATTCCTGGAGACCAGAGGTTCATCACTTACTCTCTATATCAACTAAAGCACAATCAATATGATAAATTGTATCTTGCGAACGTGAATATTAATAGGTTGTCCATACCAATTGTCTTTATTCTCCTCCACTTTCTATCCTACAAGACTGCTATGAACAAAATTTTGCAGTGCACATTTTGTCGAAGCAGCATTTCCCCACTGGAAATGAGATGGGAGTCCTCAATTCCTTCTGGACAGGTAAATTGTTTTAGCTCATGCCATCACGAGCTCCATTCAAGATGGCAGCCTCAAAGACCACATTGTATATTCTATTCAAATAGAAATGTTTAAAGCTCATTAAGTCAAAATTTCAGTTTTGTAGATTCAGGTACTTTTAATAAGAGAAATCTGAAGAAGTTTTTCCTCTCCTGTCTCTCATTTCATGGCTTGTAATTTTGCATTTTAATACAGTCATAAATATATGGTAATATAGTCTATTGAAAGAAAATATAATTTAGCTTCTATTTCACTTAGAAATGAGCAGATCAGACATACAGTCTGCCCCAGCATAAGTCACTGGAGCTTCTGAGGGTGGTTGGGACAGTCAGATTTTTCCCCTAGGGCAGCCACAGATGCCAGTCTGCAGAGCACTGGTGACTTCAGACTCCGCTAGTAAACCCTGATGGTCTTTACCAGACAGTGACTCACAGGTTTTGTCTGGCAAAGGAGAGGAGGAGTCTGGCTTTATGCTTTGGAATTGCATACACTAGCCAAGCGGTTTTCTCAACTGTGCCTGTATGAGGCTGACACTAAGCAGACAGGTGCTGTACCACATATGCTCTTGAGTTACAGCCAGCTCAGTCCCACCACTCAAATCCAGCTCATTTTCTGAGTATACATTATATCTCAACATCCATGTGTTTAACCACTGGCACTACTTCAGTGTATAAACATGAATTCTCACTAGCAAGGAAGTGGCCAATACAGAAATAATTCACAGAAAAATGATGTGCAGGCTCTGATAGCCAAAGGCACATTTTACAGAAAAAGCATTGCAGGTACAAGGAAAGGATCTATTTCCTGACCATTTGTAATTCATGTGCAGTAAAACTGGTGAGAAAGAGACAAAAAGACCATGCACACTTCTCCAAACTAGCTGCTGTCACACACTCTGTATTTATAGTAGGTTATTTTGGCAACATAGTTTTTCATTTTGCATGATGTACAAGGTTTGAAAGAGTGGGCTGAGCATGAATACATAGCCACATACAGGGATGCTCTGACTCGTCCCTGATGAATATACCATGCAAATCATCTATGTTAAAACGACATTTGCAAAACAGTGCTTCATTTTCCCATTTAATGAATGAGGGATGATGGTAGTTCTCAGCAGCCTGACTATTGTGGTTTTGCCCAGCCCAGTAATGAAGCACCACAACAATCTCTCACTTGGTGCCCCCCATTCACCCCTACTCCTGTTAGGATGGTGGAGGCCCCAGAGAGATGGGAGGAAAAAGATAAGTGAGGTTGTTGTGGATAGAGACAAGGGCAGGGAGGGCTCACTGCCAGTTATGGTTCTGGGCAAAACAGACTCCAGTACTCGACTTAGAGAGGAAAGTAGGAAAGTTTATTCTACTACCCACAAGAAACAGAATGGAATAAAAAGCAAAAACACAGCAGGATGATGAGAAAATTACAACCAGCACTTTAAGATTTCCCTTCCCCATCCCTCCTTTCTTCCCAGGCCCAGCTCACTGCTCCCGATATCTCTACCTCCTCCCCCCTCAACAGCTCAGGGGGGCAGGGAATGGGGGATGTGGTCAGTCTCTCACAGATGGGCTCTGCTGCTTCTCTCTGCTCAGATGAGGACATCTCCTGGCATTCTTTCCCTGCTTCAATACAAAGTCCTTCCCACGGGACACAGTTCTTAACGAACTTCTCTGGTGTGGGTTGTTCCCAGCAGCTGCGGCTTCTGCTGATACAGGGTCCCACATATGAGACAGCCTCCTCTGGGCATCATTTTAATGAACTTCTTTGGCGTGGGCTCTTCCCCACAGTTACAGCTTCTGTGAATACTGGGTCCCTCACACAGGACACAGCCTTCCCTGGCCATATTCACTGCCCCTGGCACAGGGCATTTAATGAAGTGAGTCACTGCCCCTGCGGCGGGGTCTTTAACAAAATGCAAACGAATCTCAGCTTCACCAGTCCTCTCTACAGGATGCAGCAGAGTCTCTGCTCCAGCACAACTCCTTCTCTCTTCCCTCACTGACCTTGTAGTCTGTTTGATTGCTTCTCTCTCTCTTCCAACTCCTTGCACCACCACCAGCTGGAAAAGACAAAAGGAAGGAATAGGAAGAAGCCTCCTCTTCCAGCTTCCTCTTAAACAGTGATCGTGGAGGTGTCTAATGGGCTCAGCCCCAGCAGTGGGTCTGGCTCAGAGCTGGGGAGAGTTTCAAGAAACTTCTTTCAGGAACCATCTTCACAGTCCCTTCCCCAGTACCAGAAACAACTCCACACAAACCCATGACACTGCCTTACAACTGGAAATGAAACAATAACCTGTTTCAGGAGCTTTAAAAGGACAACATTGCTTCTTATTAGTGACTATGCACTGGAACATGAGTGTCGCTTTCAGTCACCAGAAAAAAAATGGAACTATGAGACATTTGCAGGTGGTGTTATTTTTTCCTCAAATGAGACTTGTCAACAAGGTATTAAGCAGCACACCTGGTAGCAAATGATTGCTGGATGAAGTCCTAGAAAATATGTTAATTTTAGAGTGGTTTTTTTTCATGTTTTAAACTGAGAATTACCCTAAAACCAGGTGTCCTGAAATACTGGCTGGGAGGAAAGAAGGAGAAGGAAGGTGTGCATCAGGTCCAGTTTAAGCCAATAGTGCCAGGCTTTATATAAGGATGCAAATCGGATTGAGAGCAGAGTTGATGTTGTAAAATAACAGTATTGGTGCTACATTTACCTAAAGGTAAGATGCATTGCAGAAAGGTAGGAAGTTCAGCTTTGCAAATACAGTACTGACCTTGAACTGATGAGGCCACACCTCAAATACAGCAACAGTACCATATGTGCGGTCACAACATGCATCATGGCAAAACTGACAGTCTAGAAATATAGAAGAGCTAGGATCTGAAGGAGGACGTCACACATTTTATTAGCCCAAGAGATACACTTGTAGGAGGAGCAAAAATCAACAAAACTTCTGAACACGGAAATCTGTGCCTATGCCAGCCTGTCAAGAGTCCCCAGTGCTGTGAAAATCATGCAGCTGATCAGGGCTGTGACACACAGACTGCAGGTTTATGGCCACAACAACCAAATCTAAGACAGCTGGTCAGGATTGTTGCTTTGCACAACCAAGGATCCAGTCAGTTCTCTAAAAGGATAGAGCCCAAATTGGTGGAAATCCTTTGCTTCAGATAAAGGGGCAACAGCCTCCATAACTGCAAATGTGGTAGGGGACAGGGTGGAGGCTCTGTTGAAGCAAATAATGGCTTTGCAATGATTTTAGTACTTGTGCATAAAACCAATCTACTAAAATCTACTAAAATGTATCGCCTCTAACTAGATTATCAGACCCTTGTGTGTGTATACTATGAAAGCCTCCATCATTTTAATTACTAAGGGGTTGTGGTGGTTTGACCGTCTGCATGCCAAGTGCCCACCACGCCACTCTATCGCCTCCCTCCTCAGCTAGCTAGGGAGGGGAGAAAAGATGGAATCCTTGTGGGTTGAGATAAAAGCAGTTTAAGAAAGAAGTAGCAAAGCCACACTCGTGAGAAGCAAAGCAAATAAAGCTGTTACTCTCTACTTCCCATCAGCGGTGACGTCCGGCCACCTCCCGAGGAGCAGGGCTGCAGTATGCTTAACGGTTGCCTTGGAAGACAAAAGTGAATCACAAATGCCTTCCTCTTCCTGCTCCTTTCCCTGAGTTTATATTGCTGAGCTGACATATGGAATATCTCCTTGGTCAGCCTGGGTCAGCTGTCCTGGCCGTGTCCCCCCCACAGGATCCTGCCCACCTACAGCTACTGGTGAAGGTGGGGAAAAGGAAGGCTGGAGGGACAGCCTTGATGCTGCACAGGCAGTAGCCAAAACATTGATGTGCTATCAATACACGTTTTTAGCTACCAACAGAAGGCACAGCACTAAAAGGGCTGCTGTGGAAAATCACCAGTACTTCAGACCCAATACAGGGTCACATCAGAGGATGATTCGGGTGAAAAGAGTATTTCAGGCAGAGGAAAGATGAATTCTCCTAGTTGGGGGTAGGAAGGTAAGCTTAAACACAGCTGTGTTTTGAAAAAGAAAATCTAAGAAAATCTAAGAAAATCTAATAAATGCAAAGGCAGGAGGCCAATTGTCTGTTCTTCTTGCAAGGCTTCATATAAAATGCAGTGAGGGGAGAATGAAGTAACAAAACCCACTACACACAATTACGGATTGTGCTGCGAACACTGGAAGTGTTATTAGCCTGCTAACCAAGCATGAGGGCTTTCATCTTTTATGTCTAAGCAGAGGGAACAAAGTAATTTATCTGATTAAAACCCAAAACTTGACAAGTTTTCTTGAAAGTCATGAGCACTCAATAGCACCTCACACAGTTTCAGTAGCTAAATTGCCTCAGTAAATAAAAAGCTTTTAAAAAGTCACAGGCAGGATAGCTTTGAATTTTCAAGCTGTCCCTATAACGTAAGAACAAAGCAGATCTGAAGCAACACGATCTTGCAGCTTTGAATTTATTTCTTCAGTTCAATTGGTGTAATGTTCATCTCTCCTTTGTACAATCCTCTAAAATCCATAACTGGGTGACATGGAAATTTAAGTTTCTTCAGCTCTGTCCTTTTATAAAAAGCTTCTAGTTCTACCCAGTAAGGTTGACTGACACTTGGCATTATAGGCTACGGTTGTTTCTGGCTTTGCCAAATGTGCTCCATTTTGAGTCATACCTCCTCTGCTGAATGTTTGCCTCAGGCTGAGTAATAACAATAGTTTTTTAAAAAAAAATCAGTCAAAATGGTTCAACTGTTTCTAAATAATGCACTAGAAAAAAACCGCTGCTTTGGACATTAGAGGAATATTTTTTTTTCTTTGGAATGTTAAGGTGACTTGCTATTTTGAAAGAGAAAATTGAAGTTTGGCAAAGAAGGCTTCTGAGTCAGGTGAAGATGAGAACCTGGCCAGGTTCCAGGCATGAGGAAAATAACATATCGTAAATTCTAATTGCTAAAAATTGCACTCTTAACTGAGCACACAGTGCCCTGGTGTACAGCCAAGCTGCCTGAGTGCCATCCTCTCACAGGATTACCAGGGCAAAACTGCTCTTTCCCTTAAGCCCACACCAGTGTGGAGGAAAACAGTGGAGCAGAGCCTGGGCACGACACTTCTTGGGAGTGGGAATTTCCTTCCCAGAGTGACCTGACTTAGGTGGACCTGCTTTAGCTGAGGGGTTGGATTAGATGATCTCTGGAGGTCCCTTACAACCCCTATCATTCTGTGATTCTGGGTAGACAGCATCCCAAGAGTATCCCAATAGAGCATCCCATTCCCTCCCAGGGAAGGAGGGAGCCATCTGGTCTAAATGCAGGTAACAAGCTGGCTCAGGTGGGAACTGGAGGAGTGCACTAAATAAAGAGTCAAATAAGGGCTAGGAAAGACAAGCCACAGTTCAAAGCCACAGGGAAAAATAGACTGTGCAGGGCTATATGGGCTTAGGCTACAAAAGTGCAGGCTGGACCAGACACTGCAGTGAGACTGGGGTTAGTGTTAATGACACATTAGGACTCAAACAAGTCATTTGATTTCCATTGCTCATAATTTTACTGAGTTTGGATGGATGTCAAGACGCTACCTAACATAGAGGGCAAACCTTTTGCCTCTCCTACCCTGTCTGTGTCTTCTGAAGAGTCTGCAGGGATCCAGTGCAGCACTCCAGTTGAGTGACTCATCCCACCCTGTTTATGTAATAGTGATGATATCACACTTCCCTTGGTGCACAATGGCTCCCAGCTCTTGCTGTTTGCTGCCCATGCTGTGTGCATTGGTGTAGATGCACTTCAGATGGGTTATTGCTCCACACACCTTTCGGGGGGAAGAAGTCCTGACCCCTGTGTGTCCATTCTCAGGCATTTGTGTAGTCTCCGACACATTAACCCTTGCCTCCTTGCTGCCACAAAGATCTCTATCTCCTGCCTCCACCAAGGCAGCAGACCCAAGGATGACAGCAGCAGACCGTCCCTCAGACAGCAGCGTGCTGCCTCCAGACTTACTTCTAGCAAGCTTGGTTTTGCCCTTTTGCCCCTTCAAATCTAGTTTAAAGCTCTCCCAATGCATTCCATAAACTCTTGACCCAATGTCCTTTTCCCTCTTTGTGAGAGGTGCATCACATCTCTTTGAAGTAGCCCTGGTGCCCTGTGAACTGCCCCATGATAAAAAATTCATAATTTTGTTGGCAGCACTGGGCTTGGAGCCAGGTATTCATCTGTTTCCTCTTCCAGGTATTTACCTCACCTTACCCTATAACCAAAGGGATAGAGGAGAACACTGCTTGTGCTCCTGATCCCTTAACCAGGTATCCTGGGACCCTGAAGTCTCCCTTGATAGCCCTCAGACTTCTGATTGCTACAACATTGCTGCCCACCTGAAAAATCAGCAGCAGATAATAGTAGGATAATAGTCAAATGGCTGTACCAGTGTTGGGAGTTTTCTCCTCACATCTTCGACCTGTGCCCCAGGAGGCAGCAGACTGCTCTAAGAAGCGAGTCAACTCTGCATAAGTCGTGTCACGTTAGAAATCCTGAGACCACTTAGCTAGCAGATTATTTTGTCCCAGGTCCATTCATATTATGACTTTTTTACTATTTGGTATGCTTTTTTAACAAGTTTATGTAATACGACCTTCCTGTCACTGTTCCCTTCAGACACTTTGAGGTTTTAATAAAGACATACTTCAACAAAATGCATCAGATAGAAGCTTGAGGGTACAGACATTTTAAGGACAGAAAAAAATTAAATGAAAAATTACACATCATGACTAGTGTGGACAGAAAAAGGAAGAATAGTTGAATTGTTCAGAAAACAGAGCTCGGGAGCACAATTCCCAGGTATCTTTGGGTAATTTCTCAACTAGAAGAAGATCCTGCTCCCCAGCCAAACAGTTCCAGGAAGCTAAAACAAAAGAGAGTACTGATTTACTTTTCTACAAGGGCTCATGTAGAATAAATACGATTTTGCTCCAATCCATACAAAGGAGCAGGTGGACTTAGAGGTCCATCCCTGTCATTCTTGGCACCATGTGTTAAAATGATCTGCCAAATTTAGCACCTTCCACTTCCCCATCAGATAAAGATTATCTTCCAGGTGACAGCCAACAGCCAGCAGGCGCTCAGGTTGTGCTGTCAGTATCCATCTCTCATTAACAGCCTCTGAACCTTTTGCCCAGAGGAATGCACCTTTCCAAAGCAATTAAAGTATTTAAGAAAAACAACATGACAAAGCTGAAAAATCAAAATTAGCAAAGTGCTGAGAAGAGAGTGCAGAGTGTGTCTGTCCTCCAGTCGTGGGGAAGAGAGCGTGGGACTCAGGGCAACAGCAAGTGCGCAGATGTTCCCTGGCTCTTGGTAGGACACAGGGAACAGGGGCACATTACTTGAACCAGGGAGGGAGGAAAGAGAGAATTTGAAGAGGAAGGCAAAGGGCTGAAATCCACAGAAATTTTGGCTGCATGAACTGCACAGCTGACAGAGTTACTTGTTTTTCAATACAGGCCAATGAAATTTGTTTCATGTGTCTTTCCAAGCAAGTGTAAAATACACCAGGCCTACAATCAGGTATTACAGAAGCACAGAATGTTGGAGATTGGAAGGGACCTTCAGACCTTGTCCAGTCCAACCCCTTGCTAAAACAGGTTCCCTTCAATCGGGGCACAGGAACATATTCAGATGGGTTTGGAAGCCTCCAGAGGAGACTGCACACCCTCGGTGGGCAGCCTGTGCCAGTATTCTTGGAAGGATGTGCACCATACACAAATGTGTTGCTTACAGGGGCACAGTGTGTTACAAATCTCTCTGATCATCAGAAAATATTTGCTCTGATCTGAGTACTTGTCTCTCATTAGCAATGTGCACTAAAAGAATCAATAGTTCACCTAAATTGTTCATAAATATCTCAAACTCATCTGAAGGAAATACTTCAATTCCTCTCAAATCCTCCTGATGCCGTTCATAACCAAGAGTTCATCGTAAGGAGGGATGCTGTACAGGATAGCTAACATCATTTAGTAAGATTATGCTGGTGCCTTCATCATGAACTCTTGTCTTTTGATAGCTACATTAATATCTTCCCAACTCACTGCTCTTGTAGACAAGTTATTTTTCAGCAATAAAAGCAGTGGGTTATTTATTGACTGCTCTCCAAATTTATTTTTGCTTTCTATTCATTTTTAAAAGCAGTGCTTCAGCACATTAATGCAGAGAAAATAAAAGCATCTCCCTCCATTCCTCCAATCCTGCTCAAATGTAACCACAACTTTGGATCTTAGGTTGTTCCTGAAGTCAGATAACAATGAACTGCAGTCAGCAGCTAGGAGAGACCACACAGGCTCCCTGAATGGGTGCAAAGCTCATTTGCAATTGACTTTACTCTTGTAAGAAAAGGTCTATCAGACAGTCACTCTCAACCCCACAAAAATTTCTTAACTGAACTTTACTCCCTCCTGACCAAGTACTTGGGTAATTCATGTGATCACAATATATAGTCTGTGGTAAAACATACACTTCTCCTTACAAAGATTTTGCTAGGATTTTCTTAAAGTGTTTAGAGGTTTTGGTTATAAAAACATGCAAGCAGATCAAAGCGACAGCAAGACCCATAAATGAGCTCACGTGTTAGGTCTTTCCTATGCTACAGTCACTTGGTATAAGGTATTCCAGTGTGATATAATTAAAAACTTCTACCCGAACCTCAAATATTTTTACAGAACTGCAGCGTTACACAACACTACCTTTATGTTAGGGGAACATACTGTATTTTCACTAAGCATAGCTAAACTGACTATTTGAAGCAACAAGCCTTCTGCCTTACAACTTTCCCCAATGCTGAATAACGTCAGCAAGGGTAACAACACAGGAGATGCTTGCTTTTGTGTCCCTTACTCTCAATACTTTCTGCTTTTTATCATGGTTAAAATATGCTCATTCCTTTCTGGGACTGAATAAGGCATAAGTTATTTCTGCAAAAGTGTAGGGGTTTAATCCCACTGATTACCTTCCTCCACCTAGTCATCATTTATTTCTATATAAAAACTGTAAAACAAAGCAACTTTCACTGCACATAACGTTGTTCCATTCCAGCCATGAGAAAATATTTATGACTCCTAAGACAAGTGCACAGGCTTTACCAACTTACATGGTCTGCTCAAAATTTAGATGTAGAGGTCCAGTGTTCCATCTATTATATTTGTTACATCCTCCTTACCCTTTGGTCCACAAGGGATCAAAGACAGGAGACAGTCAATAAGGCAAAAAATGTCTCCACTTTGGAAAAATATTAAAGAATGCTACTTCTCTGTTATAATTTTCAGCTCCTTCCCCTGCAATTAGCACTAGCCCAGTAAGCTCATCAACTAATTAGTGCAAATAACCAAGGAATAAAAAAAATACTTAAAAAATCTTTTTTTTTTGGCTGATCTTGAATTTCACAGAGTCCAACTAAAAGCTGGTTGCTGCTTTGATGAGGCCAATTTATGTTAGTGATTTAGAAAAAGGAGTAGCTCCTCTGCAAAGACCACCAGTTTCAAATACAGCTTAATTCTTCATGCATTATAATTAGTGCATGAGTTGTGGCACAGCAATGAAGGGAATGAATTAGTTTTCCCATGCCTGCGATGCTTCTTTAGAAGATTTTACCAAGGTATGACTCCTTGAAAAATCTCTGACCCACTCTCTGTCAACTTGCAAGGCAGATCTATAATGCTAGCAACTCTAGGACCCATTGGTGAAAAACAGCCTCCAGGTTTTGTACCATCCTGTCAGTTGTTGAGGCCACTGGTTACCAACTCTTTTGATTCAATGCTTCTGAAAAATTTTCAAGGGGAAAGAATGAGCCTCTGAGATGAACTTGTGCAGACTGAGACAGCAGGCTTAAAAATCAGTGAACTATCTTCTGCTAAATCTTTTAAGAGTATTCCATCAGACTCAGATTTATTAATATTGATTTATACCTCCTCTGGTCATGATCAGATAATGTGATGATACAGAGTATTAATGACAGTGATGCTTCAACTGCAGAGCGAAAATTACAGAGATGATTGGTGCAAACACATATAGGGAATTACACTTTTGGATTAGAATAAGATTTTGAAACTTCTGTAACTTGACTGTTGGTGGGGATACTGTGTTTAAATGGGAGAACATTTAAATACTATATTTAAACTGAGAATACACAAATCACACTGTCTTGTGATCAAGTTTGCTGCAGAAAAGATCACTTTGCTTCAAAAAGCTGTCTGACCAAAGCCTCCTCCTGATAGGAGCAGAAGTCCTTCTTGTAGCCAGCAAGCTACACACTTTCTGTGACCAGACCACAAATCGTATGGTAGAGAAGGATGTACCCAAGCGTGTGAGCTCAGTCGCAGATACCAGGCATGCATGGCATTAATGTCTGTAAGTAATGAAAATGTCACCAGAACAAACAGCGTTGGCAGCCCTGCAGCTACACCTCACTCAACAGCTGCAAAATGCCCCTGCTGACAGCCACATGTATGCAAATTTTATGTTGTCTTGTGCAGAGACAGCCTTTTTCTGGTGTCTGAGGAAATGTTCAAATCCCATCTCCATTCAAACAGAGTCGGAGGTGAAGAGCAATACTTCTGTGTCAGAAAGGGAATCGTTGCTGCAGAAAGGAGGGGAACTGTATGATTGTTTTGGCTGTGCTGGGCACAGGCCAGGACCATTTTCTAAACGAAAACACATTAGGACATGCAATGAGACCTGGACAGGCTGGAGAGTTGGGCAGGGAGAAATGTGATGAAACTCAACAAGAGCAAGTGTAGAGTCTTGCATCTGGGAAATAATCACCCCATGTACCAGTACAGGCTGGGGAATGAACTCTTAGAGAGTAGAAGAGGGGAAAGAGCCCTGGGGGTCTTGATGGATAGCGAGATGATCATGAGCCAGCAATGTGCCTTCGTGGCCAAGAAGGCCAATGGCATCCTGGAGTGTATTAGAAGGGCTGTCGGCAGTAGGTCAAGAGAGGTTCTGCTCCCCTTCTACTCTGTCCTCGTGAGACCACATCTGGAATCTTGTGTCCAGTTCTGGGCCCCTCAGTTCAAAAAGGACAGGGAGCTGCTGGAGAGAGTTCAGTGCAGGGCCACAAAGATGATAAAGGAAGTGGAGCATCTCCCTTATGATGAAAGGTTAAGGGAGCTGGGGGCTCTTTAGCTTGCAGAAGAGGGGTGACCTCATTAATGTTTACAACTACATAAAGGGTGGGCATCAGGAGGGTGGAGCCAGGCTGTTCTCAATGATATGCAACGATAGGACAAGGGGCAATGGGTACAAGCTGGAACATAAGATGTTCCAAAGAAACATAAAGAACAGGCTGCCCAGATGGGTTGTGGAGTCTCCTTCTCTGGAGGTGTTCAAAACCCACCTGGACGAGTTCCTGTGCGACCTACTCTAGGTGGTCCTGCTCTGGCAGGGGGGGTGGACTGGATGATTTTTCAAGGTCCCTTCCAACCCTTAAGATTTTGTGATTCTTTTGGCTGCTGCTGTTCAAACAGGTCCAGCTTTTGAAGAAGTCTGTGTCCTGGCAGAGGGAGTGACTGGGCAGCACAGAAGCAGGGGAGCTCCTCCCCATCTCAGGATAACACACCTCCCTCCCTCAGTGCTGAGGAGAAAACTACAGGGCCACAAGTGCTCATGGCATAAATTCAGCTAAATCACTTAATTCCTTCTCCTTTCCTTCCTCTCTCCTTTCTTCCCCAAATGCTTTAACAGCTATAATTAGGGCAGTGCCAGTGGGAAGGGGAAGGCTCAACATCTTAACATCATCTTAACATAGGCCAAGTGCTATTATTTGCTGCCACAAACCCATAAGAGAATAGCAGCCTAGGGTTAAAAAAAAAGTCACAAGATTAAGTAAACTCTCTAAAATGTTACTCTACAAATATACATAGACTAGCCTCATACTCAGGGAATTCACACTTCTCTCTTGTCTGGCACAGCCCTGCCATATGAACTAACTACATTTCTATAGCCTGTTAGAGTACAGGCCAGCTGAGTTAAAAACATTATTTAAGCAGCACTGATTTACTAGTGTCTCCACTTTTCCAGTGTCCATCTCTCATGCAGCCAGATTTCATTTGTGTTGCATCTTTTTAAATCACCACTTTGATCATTAAAGTTCCTTAATGCAAGGTGCAGACAGACATTCACAAGCACCAGATTCACAGTAATGTATTTTGTGGGAAAAAAAAATCTATCGATCTCTAGTGATACTATTTTATCCTGCAGCTTTTAAGAATTGCAACTACTTAAACTTACTAATGAAGTACATAGTATAAAATACAAGTAAAGACTATGAGGTGTGTAATAAAGTATATAACTAGTAGGCATTAAATGCATACTAATCACAGAATCTTAATGGTTAGAAGATCATCTAGTTCAAACCCCCTGCCAGAGCAGGACCACCTAGAGTAGGTCACAAAGGAGCTCATCCAGGTGGGTTTTGAATGTCTCTAAAGAAGGAGACTCAACAACAGAATCTCTGTGATATCTTCTTGTACCTATATCATCGCCTGATTTTTTTCCTCTTATATTGTTTCCTCCTTGACACCCCATAATTCCTTGTCCTAGCACAAATCAAACTCACCTGCCCTGATAACCCCTCTCTTTCCCCACCATGCTGGCAGCACCATCTTCTCTCTCAGGCTTGACATTTTTCACCTTCTTTCCCTCATCTTGCACAAAAAAGGGTCACAATGAGGCAATATAATCTATTTGACTTTCTTTTTCAGTCTGTGCCAGCCAGAGTCCTAGAACCCAAGTTTGGTCTAGAAAGTATGTTTTCTACTGTCAACTCAGCATCTGGCCATGGAGTGAACTGAAAACACCACTGTTGTGAGGATCTCCAAAAGCATGGAGTTCACGTGCCTCTCCAGAGATGCAGATGCATGAGTTGAATTTTCTGTTCTTATTTTACGTATGAATTTGCCAATTTTTAAAAGAGCTGAATGGAGAGCTTATGGCCAGGTGCATAACTATGACATCCTTAGATGTCATGAGGACTGTAGGATACATACACTGCAGATTGTTTTCACAAATTGTCCGAGGAACTCTGTCAGTTACAGCTGAAAAATTCCATCTCTACTGCTTGCTGTGCCTCACACATGGTGGCTGGCCAGCACTGCCTGCAACACACTCTTTCATTAACATGGCCAAAAAAGCAGTTTGGATTGCAGTTTATGAAGCAGTAGTTTTAACCTTAGGATCTGACCCCTTTCTTTAGCTACAGCCAACTGAACAGAGCTCCCTTAGAAAGGCGACAGAGAATATATTAGTAAGCATAATAACCAGCTCATGCCTCTGCCCTCCCCCTTCACCACAAACACAGCTTGACTGTGAAGTCTGTTATGAAACTTGCATGTGCTGCATTCTGAGAAGGAAGGGATGGGAGAACATCCCTTTTATTTCTTAAATTAAAAGTAGTGATTGAATTAGCATCACCACTACCCTGCATAGAGTGTGACCGAGCTAGATGCATTTGAACAATAGGCCCATACACATGATGCACAGTAATTCTCTGGCTGAGTTGTGATCTGTCTCCTTGGCACCTGCTGCAGCTGATGCCCCCATCTGTGGTCCCCAGAGAGCTATGGCATGTCAGTACTTAATGTGCTTGGTGTCATGGCACTTCCTTTGCTCTTGTTTTAGATGAATGAAAGAGACTTTGGGGAGGAGAGGTTTGAAGGGGGAAGAGGCTCCCAAAAGTGTGCACACACAAAGAGCCTGAGTTTTAATTGGAAAACAGGTTGGGGGGCACTGACCCTGTGGGCAAACAGTGCAATGCAGAAGTAATTAGATGCACAAATCTCTGTTGTTAACAGACTCTTCAACATCTCTTATCCCCACCACAGCACAAGAAAAAGCCATTTTCATACGTGAAAAGGGCTGCAAAGCTTCATTTTCACTCCTCTTTATTCATGGGCATCAGTGACAATGAGGGAAGAAGAACTAAGAGGATTCAAGATGGGTCAGCCAAAGTATAGGTGGCCCTTCGCCCTCCCTCTCACGCTCTCTCTTTTCACTTACCACATCATCCTTCACTTCTCCCAAACTATGAGCTTATTTTGTTATGAATCTGTCACATGTCTTGTTCTGTTTTTTCCCACTGCCTCACTTTATTATGACAAGTTTCATCACTTTCATTCATTACTGCAACTGTACCTCCAGGCTTCGCTGACAGGTAAAATGATAAACCCTACACCTGTGTTTCATTTCTCTATATATTCAGCTTGCTTGGAAATCTGGCTGCAAATGTGAGATGATCACTCTTCACTGGATATGAAGAAGTTTCTTTTTGGGACCACTTATTTCCTGGCACAGTTAAAAAACCCGCAAACCTTCTCTAATATTTCCATCTGAGGGACTATTACTTTACAAAACAGCTGTGAGGGTCATTCTGGTTACATTAACATTTGAAATTGAGGTTATCTATGATTATAAGGTATATGCATTTTAAAACTGCCATAGGGCTGAGAAATGGTATAGTGCAAATGAAATTATCAATTACCAGATGTCAATTGCTGCCTCCTTATTCACAGTGAGCAATCCCAAACCCCCACAATAGGACCTTTTATCTAATCTGAGAATTCTGCTCTTTATATTCCACCAGAATAAATCAGAAGCATGTCTCCTGAACACATGAAACAATATCAGCTTCCATGAGATCAAACCTACTTCAAGTGGCCATCAGGATTTACATGAATAAATTCCACACTTCTCCCAGTATTTGAGATGATTTTTCCCTGTATTTTACTAAGAAGTATATAAAATCTCAAAGATTTTTTTTCTTGGATTTAGCTAATGGAAGTGAAGTGCCTGCATCTGCAGGTGGGCATGAAAATGAGTGTCCTGCTTTCTGTGTTTAGCTTGGACTTCACAAATAAAGATTAAAAGAAAAACCTGACTCTTCACCCGAAATCTGCCACTGCACCACCTACTGAAACACATGGCAACTGTTTCTTTCACATCAGCAACCCCTGAGTCAGCTTCTGTTGGATCAGACTTCAGGCATGTAGGTTTGAAAATAATAGGGGGTCCCTAAAGGTCACAGAACTTGTCAGGGAAAAAAGCCGAGCAGTCTGTTCTTCAAATTCCTTGTTTCACTGTCACAGAGCAATAGCTTGGTGTGTACAAGTGAGTGAAACCTCCCGTTTATATTGTTCTGCTCTTTGGTTTTAAGTTAGTTATTGGTTTTGTAAGCAAACTGTCCTTCCTAGGCTAAGAGTGGGGATCCCATAAAAGAGGTAAGACACCTTCTATGTGAGAATCAGCTGTAAAAAAGTGTTTCCAAAAGTGCAGAGACACTAGTGTAAGTTCTGAGGTGAGTTCATATGTGACTGCACAATGTGGTACACTAAGGTATGTGAAAGGTACAGCAATCTTTGGATTGTGATGACACTGAGCACTGCTGTGAGAGTTCAGTGACATATCGCAATTGTAACACCTGCGCTCACCATTCTCAAATGCAAGTGTGGCAGCAAATAACTTCTGTAAACTGAGAACTGCTCACGTGGACCCTTTCCAACACAGCCAATGTCACAATTAGGATTGAAACTTTTAACAGAGACTGTTGCACAGTACTGCAGTGATGACTGAACGCTGCCCACAGAACCCTCTACTGTGGTCTATAGGCACTTTGCCCTTGTTTAGGGGATGTTTTCCCAGCAGGAAACCTTCCTTCATGATTCTCTTACAGAACACATGATTTGAATACTGGAAAAGCTGAGTTCAGGCTATCAGTTACATTTTCAAAGCCACTTTATGATATTTGAGAGAAGTGCTAAGAGCATAATGTGAAACCACAAAAGTGCTTTTTTGGCGTTCTTTAACTTAGGAAGAAATAGAATGTGCTAACTTAAGGTTGTTGTAACTATCCTCAGTCTGAATTTCATTCCAGGGAAAAGTTATTAGTGTTTTGTGCCTTTTGGAAAACAAAAAGGCATTTTTAGGTAGCTAAGATGACCTTCATCACAACGAACAGTGGCTGTAACATCGTCATTCTACTGACGGCACACCACACAGAAGGGAGGTGCCTAGGGACTAGGAAACAGAAATAGGAAATCTGGACAATTCAGTCAGTCCTGTGCTTTGCTATTGATGACTTATTTGGCCTCAGGCAAGTGAAAGGAAGTTAGGGAAGAAATTTCTCTGACTCAATTGTCTTTGGGTAGAACTCAAAACATCTTCTATGCATGCTCAATTGACTTCTCTGTGGAACTGAGGTACTGAATACTCCCAGAAACAAATTGATTCATCTTTGCAAAACACTTTGTAATCCTTTGACAAGACTGCTTGATGATTATTGCACACAGTAAGTGATATATATGGATATAGTGATATCAATATCTCTATATATAGATAGGCATTCTTCCCTCTGAAATATTTCCAGATAAAGTATTGATGTTTCTTAATGGCATATATGCTTTTATTAATCAAAAGGAAAACATTGAAGCCTACTTTTATCTACAGGACCATTTTTAAGCTATATGGGGACAACATCAAAGACAATTATATCATCTCTCAGTGAGTCAGTTCCAAACCCACTGCAAACTGGCTTAATGCAGGCTGCTGCCACCAAAAAAAGGCAGTTTCATCTCTCCCTGCCCCCCCATATTTGTCTGCATGCACTCTTGTGCAAGCAGTAAAGCCTGCAGATTTTGAAATCTATCCTCTATTTTTTTCCTCTCCCATGGATATTTTTCAGCCAGATCTGTTAGTCTGCACAGTTGTATGGCTGCAAGGCCAGCAGGAGGGCTCCACATCGACCCTAAGCCAACTGCTATCTCAGATGGCGGCTTGAGGAGTAGGAGATCAGTTGTGAACCAGAGGACAGGGGATATGCACTTAACAGAATATTACCTCAACCATTTGCTAACCCTCCTCTGCTTACAAGCTTCTGAACAGCACCAGGTCTGCCTGCCAGCTCAGGAGCAGCCCAGTCCTCATTTCTCTATGGTGTGTGGGAGCTTTCACCATTATGATGTGAAATCCATTTCTGAGTACAAATACCACATGGAGGAATGTCAACAGGAGACTAGTGTAAAAGGTGTTTCTGCTCAGAGCCCAAATACACACAAAAACCTTAATAATACATATTTTTTAAAGCAAAATTTAAAAATGGCTCATTTTGCCATGCAAAGGAGGAAGAGCTGTTATCCTGGCATCATGTGTTTTACTTATAGTAACAGGTAATATCTCCAAGAACTGACAAATACTGAACAAAACGTAACTGAGTGCAGTGCAACTATTAATAATAAAATTTAACTCCTAGTTGCTCAATTCACTCAGATTCCTTTGCTTCTCCTATCAAAGCAGAAGAGCTAAGCACACTGACATTTTCTATAAATAGAAGAGATCTAAATAATTCAACAGCAGGCAAATGGAACGCACATTTGTACAGAACGTGAGCATATCCCTTGCTAGCTCTTAGAGTCTAAGTTAGCTGAATGTATTTCCTTGTAGGCATCAGTCAGTGCCAACATAAAAGAGCAACACAAGAGCACAGAATAAGAGGGGGTAGTTTTGCCTGCAGTTTTACACAAGGGATCAAAACTTTCCTGATTCTTAAGAGTTGACTTTGCCAATCACTAAGCTTCTCGCTTGTACAGTGCAAATAGCTGTATTTCCCACTTGAAGAGCTCTCTTGCACATTGACAGAATGAACAAAAGGTGTTCAGAAGCAGGAAAACTGGCTTTCCAAAGAGCTTTGGATACTTAGATACACCGCTGAGATGACACAGGCATTCACAAAGCTGCCTCTCAAGTTACAAAAGTTATTCATCATTACTATCTGTATGCAGGGTAAGCTTAGAAATGGAAGATGTACAGCAGTGTATAGGGACTCCCAGGTCAACACACGGTGCTGCTCCAGAAGGCCATAAAGAAGCAAAGTAAAAACGTCACAGTAACATGTCCAGGCTGCTTCCAAGTTCTTGTATTTAGATATGTTTAGATATGCTCAGATATGTTCATGTACCACCTCTGCTCAAGCGTTTGCACCAGCATCTGGAAGCACACAGAACCAAGATGCTAGAAATTTAATACAAGTGAAGGCCACATCTCGAGCTACAAAATACTGTGCAACTGCTGATTTCATCTGTCAGGCTCAAAGCAGGGTGTGTGCTCTCCATGCACTGGTCCCTCTGCACTGCCAAGGAAGCATGCTGAGACCACCACCACCACTTCCTGCTGCTCGGTGACTTAGGATGTTCACCTGGAAGGCTTCAGGAAAAAATGCAGTGTCTTGGCCTTTGGGAGATACAGGTCAAGTGCTTTAGACAAAGGAAGGCTTTTGTACTCTTCTATGTAGGTGAAAGCACTAGCTAACAACCTGATGGCTACAAGAATAAGGTGCAACACTGATTCCTCCTCTGGTTGGCTGCTGGGGTGAACCTTTCTCAAAGAGCAGAGTCCAGACGTATGCCTAAGTGTAGCTAGTTCTTTACAGTGAGCAAAAGAAAACACACGCTGTAATCCTAACATATACAAGGACCAAAATTTCCTCTATAATACACAGAGATGCAAAACTGGCTTTACATAAAAAAACCCAATCAAACTCAAAACAATTCCAAGAATAAAAACCAGTCTCTCTTAAAATAGTGAACCTAATGTGCCAGGATCCAGTATAGCCCTTGAACATATACAAATATACAAATATCTGTAAGAATCAATTTTGACTTTGCTCATGCTTGACATTAATCAAACGCTTCTTGGGATCAGGGACTAAATATTACTCCTGCAAACAAATAACATAATGTAATTCATAGAACCCAAAAATAAATATAAGCTACAACATGGGCCATTTCGATTAAATAACCTTATTATCTGAAAGCAAAGGACTGCATATTTAAGAAAAATGAGTTGAGTAGAATGTGCAATCGCATCGGGAGAATCTATTATTTATTCAGTAGCAAATGCATTAAAGATATCATCACAAGCAGTAGCACTGCCAAGTATGGTTAAGAAGGGTTGCATTGAGTCAGGCTGCTGCTCATGATTTATTAAATGAATGTCTCTTTCTTCATTCCAGCAAACCCTGGCTTCCAAGATTATGGCGTTAGGAATGATTGGGTGAATCATTTTCTGCAGGACAGTTTTCCAAACATTGGTAGTTTTTATTTGCTTCATGTGCTGTGGAAAGAAGTTCCTGTTGTTGACAGAGTCCCCACGGTCCTCAGTGCTGCTCAGCAGAGTAGCCCCAAGCCCCAGCTAGGATCTGGAGGCATTTGGCCTCTGTTGGGTGCTGCCAAGAGCTGTAACCTCCTCCCAAAAAGCCAGCGGACATGCTCACAGTTTTGTCACCTGCACTGCTAGAGGGCTGAAGGGAGCATCACATCAATTCCTACACCAAGCCTAGGGAATGTAATCTCACTGCTCTATTTTTCTGATTTTTCAGGCTGTTTTGAACATAAGCCATCCAACAACCCAGCACAGCACTGGCACAGAGTTCACTACAGCTGCTATAACATATACTATATGAGGACTCCTCTCAGCTGGAGGAGTCCTTAGGCAGCTGCAACCCACCAAGTTTACACTTCCTTTAGCATCAGGGAACCTGTGCAAAATAGCACCTAGGGATCAGAGATTAGGGCCTTCCAAAGATAACTTCTTACTATTTCCAGTAAGCCCGTACTTTTTCACAAGTTCTGTTACTCATCTGAACAGGAAAATGCCTCCAAGCCTCCAAGGGAGAGGGAGTAAAATCTCAGAATCCCAGAATAGTTTGGGTTGGAGGGAGCTTTAAAGATCATCTAGTCCAACCCCTGCCATGGGCAAGGACAGGTTGCTTCCAGCTCCTTTCAACCTGACCTTAAACAAAACTGCTAAGCCCTGGGGACTTACCACCTAGGCTGTCACAGCCAACTTCTGAGCAGTTGCAGAAATTCTGTAGAGACTCTTAGTCTAGTATTACACCATTTTGGATTAACCTAGCACCTTTGCTGTGCAACATTCTTGGGAAGCAGGTCACTTCTTAGATAAACCTGAAGGCACTGGCAGTTCTATAAACAAACATGAGGTGGTCCTCTTGATGGACACCATCAGCTTCACAAGCTCAGAGTGGGATTTCCCTCCACCACCGTAGCACATTGCAGGCTACCATCAATCTGTTCACCTCCCTTGGAAGTTACTACAAATGCATCCATCCACTTTGGCAACATGTCAATGTGTGTGTAAGCTGAAAAGAAGTGCTCAGGCTGCTGCCTGCAAGGCCTTGTGGGTGAACTTGCTTCTCACCACTCGAGATACTGCCTCAAACCCAAAATGAGGACTGTTGCTGAGACCACGAGGGGCAAGCCTGCACCACCACTGTGTACTTTCCTGGAATACGTGGGAAATGGCAGTATAGAAGTCCTCGTATAAACCCCGTAATAGGCACAGACACACACACACATTATTCTGTTTTCCCTTCTAGAAAAATTTGTGCTTTCCCAACACAAAACACAGCACAGTATTATTAAATTATTCAACACAATTATTAAACCAGAGATTCAGACTAATTATTTCTATGTCTTTACACATCTAATACTCTGACAACAAACTTTTCTAAGAGAAAGATGTCTCTTTTTTTGTTCCACACCCCCTTCATCCTTCTTCCAAACAGTCAGTTTTTCACGCAAGCTGTACAAGTAACTGGGTCAGTTGTTTTGATTATGCATGTCTGAGTTTTCATGATGCTGGCACCTGTGGGAAAAGTTCACAGAACCTGGATAAGAGATCTACCTTGGTGTATTGAAAGATGGCTGGCTGAAAGCTACACTTTGTTTTTCTTTCTTTCTCTTTTTAAAAAATAAAACAAAACCTCAGTGAAGACCTAAGACTTAAAGATATTACTGCAAGGAGGGGGAGGGGGGCAGAGACAAAGTGATATGTTCTATATCCTCACCCATCACACATCTTGATTGAGCAGGGCAAGAGGAGAGGGAGAGGGAGAAGAGGCAAGTGTTTTAAATCGTATCCTCCAGGAGAATAAAGTTTGAGTGTAAATTAATATTTTTTGAAGTCCCCACAAAAAGGACACAGCAGAAAGACCACTCTGGATACTTGAAATCAAGTGAAAACAGCCTGCTTTCTTTCCTCATTCAAGGAGAGAATAATTTTAAAGTGGATGATGTTATCTTTGCTTGAGCAACTGGTTCCTAGTAGATGTGAAAGTCACATTGGGTATGGGATCTGTTTCTGTTTATTTATTTTCCCTAGGGGGAAAAATAGAGTATTCCCAAAGTCATTAGTTTGTAACTTCAGAGTAAAAGTACACACTCATCTAAACATGGGGGTTTTGTTTGTTTTCTAATGAGTCACTAGAATAGACTTCTCTCAGGCCTGTGGAGGCTAGTCAGGGAATTTGACTTCTCTTGCATCAGAAGTGGTCACCCACACCAGATCTTGCTCACTCTGTGGTCTGCAGAATGCAAAAGCAGCACTGAAGAGACACTGGGAGAGATGGAGGCAAAAGCTGGCATCAAGCAGTATCATTACAAAATCACATGTACTTACTATTAGCTGGTTTTACCCCAAGGACAGTTGGGCTAAGAGACTAAGGACAATCAAAGCAGAAAATCTAGGAAATATCTGCCTAAGTATCCAGAAGAACAGAAAACAGATGGAGGTCTGCTGGCAGACTTTGTGAGAGACGGAGTTCTCCATCTTGGAGGCAAAGCACAAAAGATCAGAAGAGGCACAACATGATCTGGAGCTGTGACTGCAGGACTGTTGCAACCTGGATAAAAGGAAAAAGTTCTGAAGCTTTCTTATTACAGTTGTCAACAGTTTCATCAAGGGTTCAGCAACTTGTAAGGCTGGTGTGACAGACTGTATCTTTCTTTCCCAAATTAGCACACTGACAAAAGATCAGTTGAGATGTGCTGCTGGTGTGATGTGCCTCTGTGGAGAACAGCATCTCTCCCTTCTGCTGAGTTTGTCTCTCAGTGGGAGTTTCTTCTTCTTGTACATGTCTCCCTCAAAATGCTGTAGGCCTTATGCAAAATCTGCCGGTCTGTAGTTTGGAAACCATGCCTGAGGTGCCTGTATCCCAGCCTCAGTGACTGTAGGAGAGAACCTTCCCAGCCTTCAGTGTCACACACCAGTATGGCTGCTATATGTGAGTTTGATTCAGTGGGAGGTGACTTGGATCTCTATCAGTATCTGCTTTCAGTTCCTCTGTGTTTGCTCTCCTCCATTTCATTCAACATCATTTTTTGGCTTATCCATTCTTTGGGATTCAACACAAATTTTCTTATTCCTAGTGCTTGCTTTCCTCACAAGTCTGGCAGCCCTTGTGACCTGTAATATATTTGGCAGATGGCTCAGTACAGACTTACATATGATTTTGCTGAACAAATTTAGTCTCATCTACTTTTGAGGTGAGTAGTACAGTAACTGTCTGAAATATAACAAAGTACAGTGCCCTGTGTAAACACAGCTTGCCTCTGGTTTATCTCAAACTGGAGAGGTAAAGACAATAAGCTCACCGCAAAAGAAGCAGGGAAGGAGACTTTTGGAAGAGAAAGAGTTGAGGAAGTAATATAGTTTATTTGGGAAACCTGTGTAATTGCCTGAAGCTCTGAGAATATTTGTTTTCAAGACTTTTATATGTCAGATTTCCTTCATAGAGGCAATTTTAGCTTTGCCAAATTAGTTAGAAATTACCTAAGAAACCTTAGATGAGTGTAACTTTTCCACTTTATTTTCTCTTTAAAGAAGTTTGCAGAATCCTTACTAGCCTAGGCAACATGATGTTTGTTATTATATACCTTGGGTGGGGTGGTGGGCAAGCTTAGCTTCTTCTTATGTTGCCTGTCCCATTCCTTACCAACTCACACAATCATAAAATAAACTCTATTTCACCTGCCTTTTAGCTGTCTCTGGCAACATTTGGCTTTTTTTCATTATCAAACCATATTACTGGCATATTGTTACTGGCCATAAGATAATTGCCCAATAAATTATCTTCACTGCTTTCCCAAGAGCATATGGACTGGATCCAACCTGTTGTATGCTCCTGTCATAACCTGTTCAAAAAACTTAAGTCAGAATAGACAAAAACCAGAAATAGGTAACTGGAGAACACAAGTAAAATTTCCAGAGTACTCTACGCCTGTGAAGGTGCATTCCTATTAATTTTAATGCACTTAGACTGTTGCTTTTTAAAAGTCCAAAGTATTTTGTTTCATTACATTCTCTCACCTTCTCCACATCTTTTCACTTCTGCCTTCCTACCATGACCACAGATTTCCCCATGAGTGCTGCCCAACACAGAGGTTTCTTTGGCTATTAAATAAAACTAGGAGCTAGACTGTGACTTGGACCAGCCTCACTATGATACCAGATCAAATGCTGCTTGGACTTAGCCTCAATCAGACTGGCAGAGAGAAGGCTACTTTTGTACCGGAGTGTGTGGAGGCAGAACAGATGGTCCTCCTTTCACTTCTCTGACCCAATGTTTTACGAAGGGAAAGTTACACCAACACTATCTTATTTACACCAACAGTAACTTATTAATACAAGAGGGAAAAAAGACAGCAAAACCAAAAAGGTTCAACCACAACAGATAAGCAGCAAAATATGATGTAGGGGAAAAAAAAAAATTAATTCCCTGGGAAATGCTTGTAAACTATAGTCATAAACTCAAATTTAAGGAGGCAAAGTAGGACAAGATGCATATTTTAGTTTAAGGCTTTGTCTCATAGGAACTGTAATAATTTGAACGATAGACACTCATCACAACTTCATCACAACATAGCTCTCAGCTGTGGAATTATTAAATTCCAGAATTAAAGCAAGCATTTAATAGACTAAATAAAGCCCTGTCAAACCTGACTACCACAGCTGCATTACACCTTTTTAGGCTACAGCAAGACAGTTAAGATTAGCCAAACTCTTTCCAAAAGAAAGCTCACCTAAAATAACCTTTGCTTCATCCTGAGGCCTAATCTTACCAAGCTGAATTACATCTTCCTCACAACTAAAGTCACAAACCTGAAGAACTCTGCTATAATGTCCTGGGTTTGGCCCGGCCAGGAACAAAGAACCACGAGTAGCTGTTCACTCACTCCTCTCCCTCCTCACGGGATGTAGAAGAGAGAATGTGACTGAGGGTGGCTGAAATTCCCTAGGGACAGGGAGGGCTCACTCACCCCTGGCAAAACTGACAAGACTACTCACTTAGGGAAGAAAGGAAAACTTAATTTAATCCTCCAGCAACAAAAACATAACAAACAGAGAACAACACGAAGTGGGACTATGATGAAGGATACAATCAGTCCTTCAGCCCATCTTCCCCCACCCCTTCTCTTTTTCTAGGCTCAGGCATCTGATCCTGTTGTCTTTACCTCTTGATGCTTGTCTCACCTCAGGGCAGGAGGAGTCCTTGTCACTCCTTTGCTCCAGCTCGAGGTCCCTCTCATGCTGCTGTCATGCACAGAACAATCCAATGTGTGTTCATCTCAAGGGCTGCAGCTCCACCTCCTCTGTGGCCTCTGTGGCTCTCCAGCATGGCCTGTGCCATGGCTGCCTCCTCACACAGTCTCCTGCCCATCCAGGCACAGTCACTCCCCCGGCACAGGGTTCTCAGCAACCATTCCCCTTGGCATGAGGTCCTCATTCGCAGTCACTCCCTTTGGCATGCCTTGTGGCATTAGGCTCAATCACTTCTTCTGGGACAGGGCCTTCCTGGAGCTGCGGGCTACTCTCAGTCCCGCCATTGCCCTCCATGGGTCGCAGAGGGACAGCCTGTGTTCTTGCCACTGGCTGCAGGGGAGTTTCCAGTCTGATGCTGTTCCTCCTCCCTTCCTTCTTCTCTGACTGCAGTGTTCACGTGTTTGCCTCCCTCCCTTCCACCTCTTCCTACACATCACAGATTTTCCTTCTTCCTGTGATGGCAGAGGTGACAGATTGGCCCAGCTGGGCCAGAGGTGTGTCCAACTCTGAGCCAGGAGAATCGAGAACTGCTTACGAGGGCAGCACTGCAGCCCCTTCCCTGTTACCAAGCAGAAGTGCTTCCACACAAACCAATCACATACCCATAGGACAAAATTGTGACCTCCTTATCTCTACCTTAGAGGAACTCCAGGTAACAACCAGGAAGCAGTTTCTCTGTCTATATTAATCTTTGCAATAGAGAGGATACTAAATTTTTGCATACAACAGCTCAACATTTACCCTGAACTTTCTGTAAGGGCATGACCTTGCCCTTAAACAGGAGCTCACCACTGCTGCTCCAGAAGATAAAGAATTCCAAGATAAGGGTTTTTTTTTCCCCTGTGGAGTCAGAAGTCAGTCACCTTCCAAACAGCTAGGTGGTTTTATTGAAGGCCCATTACCCATATTCACAACTACTGCACTCGTGCATCAGCTATTTAACAGAAGGAGTGGGAGCAGGTTCTAGGTAGTAACTGAATTTAGCTGTGACATTTCACTTCATAGTGAAACAGATTTTTTTTTCCTAAGAAAATGCTCACATGCTCCCTTCAACTCTTGCCAGTTTAATTGCACCTTCAATAATTCAGTCAGTAGTTGTTCAATCTTCCTATTTAAATTATTAAGTAGAAGAGTGGAAGAACCTGCAACTGAGACTGAGAATGAAGCAATCTAGGAATGTGGCTAAGGTTGAGCACAGACAACATCTGGGAGTGTAAACTCTGGAGTGATTCTCAATCTGAGCCTAATCCCACATCTGTGAATACACAGCATTTCCCTTCCTCTGTCCTTGCTTCCCTCTCTCTCTGCTATTGTGTTGTATTTTTCCTCCTTATTAACATTTCCCATCACCTCTCCTGAACTAAGCTTTTGAGTGTACTTGTGGCTTCTTCAGTAATCTGACTGTCTTTTTATATGCTGAATGGAAATCTCAGGTCCTAAACACACTTTAAGACAAGACATCAGAAGAAGGAAAGGTTTGTTTTCAGGAGCTAAGAAAGAGCATAAAGTACATCAAACTTCAGTGGGGGTAAAGATAAGGGTTTCATACAACAGCTAAAGATGAAAGAGAGAAATTCTTAGAAGAAAATATGGGAAGAAGGAACATGTGACAGGTGGATCAGAGATATAGGAACAGTGAAGCAAAGCTCATAGCTTCACTGGGGAAAAGGAAAATGGACAGCAAGAAGGGTAACAGATTTGGGATTATACAGGAAATGGCAGCAAGAAAGTAAAATGGCACTTGATAATAATACAATTAACTATCCTTTATTGAAGCTTTCTTTCAACTGCAAATACGCTTCCCATATTGATTCTTGGGTCTGGTTTTTAACTTGTGACAAAGTCATCCACTTGAAAAGAACTTTTGAAGAAGGCAATAAAGTCAATAATTTCTCTATTAGAGAACTTGTTTAGCCAATAACAGTTTTTAATATTTTAAGGCATTTTCCTCCTACTTAGAGGAATACACTGAATATGTGTGAATAAGTCACAGAGAAAACTTCACTCCTCAAGGAAAGCAGTGAGCTAAGAAGTGCTGATACAGTATTAGAAAGCTAATTAATTACAAAGTGTGGCTTTCTGCTGGCTTTGAGAAAAACAGTGCATAAATTAATTGAAAGGTATTGCAGCCAGATACCCTACATGGCAGGTGAATGAAAAGCATTGCTGGCCATTCTGGGATATAAAATCCACAACTGTTGGCAGTCCACAACTAACAATTCGTGTTCTCTTTGCATGACTCTATGAGAACAATGCACTTATGATGAGATTTCTGCTTTCCCTACACAGTGCCAGCACTGACTGCTCTCCAGCTGTTCATTCCCCCTCCCCTCTCTACACACATTTCCATACTGCTGCTTTTCTGATAATCTCCTATGGCCTCAGGACTTTCTCTGCAGCTAAAATAAGATATAAAGCCATATTAGTCTCAGCATAACAAGTGATGCATCAGACCTCTACTTCTATACCAAGCCACTGTCTCTCCAGCTGATCAGAAAAAGAAACAATTGGATACACATCTCTCAGGGTGAGTAAATGGGGGATTCTCCTCAGCATGAGCTCTTCGTTGTCATCAGTGTTACGCATTGCTGTCACTGGAGCTGTGCAGACACAAAGCATTCTTTTGTAGGAGATGAATTCCACAAAAGCACAACATCCCTTTCTTCAAATGAAAATACAAACTGGGAAGATTAAGTCAACAAGGTACAGAGAGTCCTCCATGTTGATTGACTGTCTTGGGAACAGAATGGTGAAAGTAATTTGCACCAAGTTGCTCACCAGTTCTTGAGATTTGTCTCAGTATTTTGCTTTATTGGAAAATAACTGTGGCAGAGAGTGGGAATTGTGTCAGTCCAGGATTCCAAACTGAAAGTAGAGAAAGGATAATTAACTTCACCCCTGCATTAATTCATATATTGCAAAATAGTGTTGGAATCTGTATTTTGCTGGAAAAGCAAGTTGATAAGCCTGTGTGATGGAGCTGGGACAGAAACAGCTGGGAACAGATGTAAAAGCTATGACAGCTGTGTAAGCAGGGACTGATTGTGCCTGTTCCTCTTGAGCTGGTCCCAAACTTTGGACACAAAAAGAATTAAACAAGCTTATATCCAGGACATGTCTGAAGGAACATCTCTATATACTTGTGTGGTGAGAACAACTCCATCAGAACCACCTTGTGTAGAGAAGAATCTGTGCCCTTTCAAGAAACCAAGGGAAACAGTCAGTCACCTGTGTATTTGGATGCTCAGAACACACTAAGTATATCCTAAATTTTCAAAATGATAGGATTGCTTTAAAAGTTAGGAAACTTAAGAAAATAATAATATAGGATTGATTTTCTGCAGAGCTGTTTTCCAAATCTTTGCTTCTTCACCTTTGACCCACAACTTAGAACCAGGAAATCTGCTTTATTTAAAAAATAAAAATAATAGAATTCAAACTATCCAGGAGTGAGGCTTTAGAGAAATTCCTGCTGAATATTGTAGGTTAACAGCTCCAGAAAAGCTTTTGGTTTTGCTCTTGTGCTCCTCAGCAGTTTTCAGTTTTTAGTTCCCCATGAACAAAACTAGATCCATTACTGCTACACAGCCCACCTCCTTCTCATTCCTTTCATTGTTTTTCTCCCATTTGGCACTGTCCTTAAAGAATGGCAGGTTAAGTAGGCAAATTATTTGGAAACAACTTGTATTTACTGATCCTTATTCACTGTATCATAGAATCACAGAATGGCAGGGTTGGGAGGGACCTTTAGAGATCATCTAGTCCTACCCCCCTGCAGAAGCAGGTTCACCTACATTGAGTCGCACAGGAACATGTCCAGGCGGGTCTTGAAGACCTCCAAGGAAGGAGACTCCACAACCCCTCTGGACAGCCTGTGCCAGGGCTCCCTCACCTCAACAGTGAAAGAGTTTTTTTCTTATATTTTAATTTTGCTAATATATTATTGAAATACTAAATAACAAGTTCTAAAGATGTAGGCCCCTCTATCACTCATCTGCTTCCAAAACATTTTAAAGCTTTGATGGAGCACACAGTCTTCTGTTCCCTCCTGAGTGCCTAATATTCATTCAAACACCACATTGGTTTTCTTTTATTTCTATTTTGTGTCTACTGCTTGTAAATTGATCCTCATGACTCTACAAGTTCAAGATAGTTACACCTTGACATCCCTTGGAATACCATCAGACCGACTGTTTACAGGGCTTTGTAGTTGCATAAACACAACTGTCAACTAACTGGATATACCAAGCAAACAAAGAGCAACATTGAAAGCCATCTGTTAATTATGAGGTGTAAAAAGAGCTCCACTGTCTTGTTAGGAAAAACTGTTAGGTACAACTGCAATATCAAATAATTCACCAGAAAAGAGATGATGTGCAGAAATACACAGAGAAGCCAGTGCAGTAGTTCTCAGTAGAGATCTAATTAAATTTAGTCAGAACAATGAATTATGAGATATTATTTTATGACCCATAATGACTACTGTATATTTTTCAAACTGAGCAAATTTAGGGGTTTTTTTTGCCGATCTTTTGCTTACACAGGTGCTTGGACCTGACACTACTTCAACGTTCTCCACTAGTCACCTCTAGCTCTTGTTTGGCACCTACAGCAAGGCGTCACTGCTCTGCCACCTACTGATTTAAAGAAGTATATTTTCTTACCAACCTCCAGCCCTTGCTGCCCTAGTGTTTAAAGGAACAGACAAGGGCTGTGCAGAAACCAAATTTGAAATTTTCCTTGCTAAATAGGAGATTAAAGAGCAATTTAGTTGATCAACCTCTTTGAATATTGTAATTGATCCCTGCCAGAGATATCTCCACACGTGCAGATCTTAGTATGATACAGAATCATTCAGCAACTTTCATCCTTGTATTTTAGGGCACTACATTACCTTCATGGTTGTTTCTAAAATGTAAAATAATTTTCACATAAAACCCTTATAGAATGAACATATAATCAAATATAACATGTATTTAATCATACTGACTTTTTAGACAATAAAAAAAAAAAGAAAGCCTTTGTCAACTGCCAGCAGGTTCACAACATATCAAAGTGAGATTCCCCTCGGGCAGAGCATTATGGAGCTCTAAATGCATTCTGGAGTACAGCATTTCTAACCAGCTTGATTTTTTGTTGTTGTTGCTGTTAGTTTTGAGTTACATTCTTTCAAAAAGTGTATTTTTATATACCAGTACTACTGCAACCCATGTTTCTTTCCAAATTGCATAGAAACGTGGTTTATTTCAAGTTACAGACCATAGCACATATTTTAGATGAATTCTGCATTATTTTTTTAAATTATTTTTGTAAAAAGTAATGCAGCTTTATATTGTCAGTGTTAACAGAACAAAGCTATGAAAGCGAGCTTTCCATCACTCTTCTTTCGAAGGAAAAGTCATTCAGTCTCAACTGTTCTCTCACTGAGGACAATTTCTTTTTCAGAAAATGAACGGGTACTACATTGATTGCATTTCTTCATTGCTTATTTTCAATCTTTGTCAATTGTTTCTGATTTTTCTTCTAGAGACTACGAATATCAGTTATTATAATGACTTTCCCCCCTACACATTACTCAGAAACCACTACAAAATATTGGCAAGCCCCTCCTCTTGCCTGGCTTGCACAAACGCAATACTAACATAAGCAGTACAGCTGTGAAATGAATCATTACCTAATCGTGACCTGCTGAGTATCTTAGTGTTTGCCACAGCCTAACTTCACTCATGTTTCAGAAGAACTCTGTTTGTAAAGCACCTTCATTGCTTCACCAATGCTAGAGTTCAATAAACTAATACAATATCCCATCAACTGTAACTGTTACTCCAGTAGCAGAAACCACATATCCTGATGTTTACAGAAAAATAGGGGTTTTTTTCTTCTTTTCAGATGATACCTCTGTGTTTCTGAGACATTAAGCCATGACTCTCAACTCCCAGGATAATTTAGCTTCTCTCTCTACAGAACTTGTCAAAAATATAAATATGTAAAGAGAAACTAAGACAGTATTGGTCCTCTAATATGTGGACAGAGACACAAAAACCTCCTCCATCTCTCACTACAATACATACACCCTTTTCCCTTCAGGACAATGTATCCGTCTTAGTGCTTGTCTAACCTCACCTCCAATCCCAGTTTCACCTCACGCAGCTCAGTCAAAAGGAAGCCTTCCACTCTGTATCCTCCTTGTCACCTTTTATTGGCTTCAGTTTTGAGTAAGTGAAAAATAAACACGACAGGAATAAACCCTGTTTGGACACATTCAAAAGAACTGATGTTGTTTACTTGGATACTGTCAACCAAATGGCATAAATTTACGCTTATCAGCTTTCATTATTCCCTTAGACTATGGAGGAAATGAAACATGTCTGCCAGCATCTGTTCCTACTAGTTACATTTCAGAAGGTGGAATCTTCCCACACGAGCCCACGCTGCAAACAGGCGAAATTGGCTCAGCCATGTACAAACAAATACTACTGTGGAAAGCAGCATGGGCCTGAGTCTGCCACTTTTGCGTTCCTACTGCCCACCTTGACATTTTTTCTGATCCTGACATGAGCCAAGTACAGGGAGCTGTAGAAATCAAGCTGCAGAAAGCCAGGAAACAGTTCTCTGCCAGCATAGCTCCCTGAACCAGGACAGCACAGCAGCAGATACACTCAAGTGCCAAGGAAACCCAAGAGAAACCTAGCCAGGGGCAAAGGCAGGCTCACATGTTTTGGCAGTGATGCCCAATACCAAATAGGACAATTTAGATATTGAATTCTCTACTGAAAATTGAAGCCAGTCTATCTTAAATGCAACAGTGCCACAGAGTGGCTAAAACCAAAGTAAAGATCCCCAGCTAGGTGCTTCCACTGCACTACTGTAGAGATCCAACAGAAATCAGAGGGCAGAGGTGCCCCCTCTCTGCAGAAGACCCATTGCAGGCTATGCTTTGTGGCTTTCCAAGCAATGACCGCTCAGTCTACTTACAAATGAGTTGCCTGCAGAGAACTGGCTTTTGATCCTTGTAAAATTTACAGATTTCCAGTAATCACACTTCCATTTATTTCACTCAAGAAACCACTGAGCATCTCAGGGAAGAAAAACAAAACAAAGTGTCTCTATTTCTCTGTAAGACAGAAAATTTCTTTGTATATTGGCAACAGCAAGAAACTCTTAACCTTCAGCTATACCAAAAGTTTAAATACTTTGTAGCAACCACTAGTTACCTCAAGAACAGAAATATCACCAAGCATCTCAAACAGCAGCAGTGTGGGAAGGTCCAGGTAGATTCTGTTAAGAGCCCTGGAAATAATGAGACAATGATATTTGTCCATGTAAATATCCATTGTATCTAATCAACGTTGGGTTTGATAGTTGGGGTGTTTTGGTTGGTTTTTTTGTTTGTTTGTTTGTTTGAAATTTCCAAAAGAGCAACAATGAAAAGCAGAAAGATCTCCCTAGGAAACTTTACACGCTTTATTTTAAGATTGGAAATGTTTTCCCTTTGTTTTTTTAAACAACCACACACAAAAGCTTTTCCTTCTCAGTCACGAGAGCACGTTGCATGCTCATCCTGCTGCCCACCAGCACCTCCAGGTCCCTTTGCCCTCTCCTACTCTCTAGGAGTCCATTCCCTAGCCCGTACTGGTACATGGGGTGATTTTTTTCACAGATGAAACACTTCACACTTGTCCTTGATAAACCTCGTTAGATTTCGCCCCACTCAACCCTCCACCATGTCCAGCTCTCAAACCCGGGACTGGATCAGACATGGGATTGGGATTCGGTAGTGGGGAAACCCAGACTGGATCACACACAGGATCGGGTTTCGGTAGTGGGAAAACCCGGACTGGATCGGACATGGGATCGGGATTCGCGGGTGGGAAAACCTGGACTGGATCATACACTGGATCGGGATTCAGTTGTGGGAATACCCAGCACAGGATCGGGAATCGGTAGCGGGAAAGCCTGGATTGGATCAGACACAGGATCTGGAGTAAGTGCCAGAATGGTCTTTGGAAACCTTAGAAACTCCCAAACCAAACTATGAGATAAAAGAACTAGACAACTGTACCTTTCCATGTAAGTATCCTAAAACTCTAATCAGCATTGGGTTTGACAGTGGGGTTTGGTTTGAGCTATATTTTCGAGAAGAACAGCAGCAAACCCAAGTTAGATTTCCCCAGGAAACTTAACACACTGTATTTCAAATCTGTGAGTGTTTTCTCGTTGTTAAAAAAAAAAAAAAGTTACTTGCAAAACCAGTGTCATGGTTTAATGTGACAGCCTTTTCTGGTAAGGGGGAAGGGGCTGTAAAGATGGCTCCTGTAAGAAGTTGTTTGCAACTCTCCCCAGCTCTGAGCCAGACCCACTGCTAGGGCTGAGCCAATTAGACTCCTCCACGATCACTTTTTAAGAAGAAGCTGTAAGAGGAGCTTTCTTCCTCCATCTTCTTCCTTCTTCTGTCCTTTCTTCTTCTTCTGGCTGGTGGTGGTGCAAGGAGTAGGAACAGTGAGAGAAACAACTATGCGGACCCCAAGGTCAGTGGAGAAAGAGAGGAGGAGGTGTACCAGAGCAGAGACTCCCCTGCATTCTGTGGAGAGAACTGGTGAAGCTGAGATTTATTTTCGTGTCTTTAAACACTCTGCATCAGCGGCAGAGATTCATTTTGATAAAGCTGACCCCAGACTAGGGGCAGTGACTCATTTTGATACAGCTGGCCCTGGACCAGGGGCAGCGATTCACTTCACTACAGACCCTGAGCCAGGAGCAGTGTTTTCTTCTTTAAAACTATGGCCAGAGCAGGTCGTGTCCCGAGGAAGGGACCCAATATCCACAGCTGTAACTGTGGGAAGGAACCCACGCCAAAGCAGCTCATCAAACCTATGCCCAGAAGAGGCCTTGTCCCGAGAGAGGGACCCTGTAACTGCAGAAACTGCAACCNATAAACTTTCCTACTTTCCTCTCTAAGTCAAGTACTGGAGTCTGTTTTGCCTGGAACAGTAATTAGCAGTGAGCCCTCCCTGCCCTTGTCTCAATCCACAACAACCTTGATCATCTTTTTACTCCCATTTGGCTGGGGCCTCCGCCATCCTAACGAGGGTGGGGGTGAATGGGGGCACCGAGCGAGAGACTGTCGTGGTGCTGCTGTGCGAGCTGGGCCAAACCACAACAGTACAACAATCAGGACAGAACATGAACACACTAACCATTCAGTGTAACGGGTGCAGCTGTGCAAACGCAAGCTAGATCCTGACTCCTCTTTAATTGTTGACTGCTATTCCGTATCACTGAGCAATATTTCCCGCCGCATGCTGCAGAAATGACACAGGACTGCAACACCATCTGGCACCACACGAGATTGCAACACGATTCCCCATAGTTCATGGGTTTTCTCTATCAACATCGAGTGAACAAGCAAGGAAAACACTGCTGAAAAACACCATCTTTCTTGCTGTAGCAACTGGTTGTGTCAGCATTAGTTCTATAGCATCAGTCTTGAACAAACCAAGAGAGACGCTTCCTGGCTCTTTCAATGATTCTCTTGCCTTCATCTTTCTCTGTGGGCTTTTCTCCATCATAAAGGACGACAGTCTCTACAGTTGGAGCATTAAATGGTCCTCCCTCCTTTTTACCCATCTCCATCCGTATCAGTCGAGTTTCTGCTTTGACCTTGGCATAACAATAGCCACAAAGGACATGCTTCTGTTTCAAGTTTCCACACTCAGGGCAAACATCTATGTTCCTCTAAAAAAAAAAAAAAAAAAAAAAACCAGAGTAGAAAATAGTCCATTTTGTAATATTAACAACAAAAAAGCGCAAAACAAAACAAACAACGACCAGAGACCAACCCCACACTACTAAAAACATTAAATGAAACATCACACAAGTTCTATTGTGTTTTCAAAATGCATTCTTCTACGTGACTTTTCTGTCATGTATTGCTACGTGAAATGCTTACTGCTAAAAGTAGCCTAAGAAGTCAATTCCTGCCTCATTATGCCTACTGATGTTTGGAAGGCTTAAGACCTGTCAACTAGGTTAGAAGCACAGAAAACACAGACCTTTCCCATTTATACTAGTTCCTTTACTCAAATTCACATTTTGCTGGCTTGCACCTCAGCTGTCACCATTTCTTTAACCACAGACTGAGGTCAGGTATGAATGTACCCATTACAAAGTATTTTGAAGACATTGGTGAAGATTGGAACATCTTTAAGCTTATTCATACGTTTTGGAAAGCCTTTTCACAATTCTCTAAACGCAGTGAGATGAAAAATGATTGCCTGGAATCTTCCTCCAGCGTGCCTTTTTACCATTAACGGAATTACTTGCAGTGAATGAGGTGGCAAGCCCCAGAGGATGATTTACCTTTACTTTGATAAGCTTATTGGGATGTCTCCGCCTGCAGCGGTTGACTTCAATGGTTCGCCTTTTCTTTGGCACCGCCATCCAGAAGATGCTGTCGAAGATGCTGGGGGCCTCAGCGCTTTCTTGGGTGCCGCTTACTGGCTCTGGAATAAAAGCCGGAGCTTGAACAGCTAATGCTGGTCCTGCAGGGGAAGAAAAAATCACGTCACTCGTGACAAGCCAAACCTGAGGAAACAGGTCGTGGGTGCTACAGAGGCTCCCAAGGTGAGGACAGGAGCGGCTAGCAGCATTCCCAGCCCCGTTCCCTCACCGTCCCCAGCGCCGTTCCCTCACCGTCCCCGCGGCCCCGCGCTCTCCAGCTCCAGCCCCCTTCCTCCACCCACCCAGCCGGTAGCGATGGGCCCGGCAGCCTCGATGCCCCGATCCCCGCCAGCGCGGAGGGGAGCGGGCCGGTGCGTACCCCAGGGCGGGCTCAGATTCCCCGACAAGCCCGGAAAGAGCCGGCGCTGCACGCGGCCCCAGCAGCGCTGCAGGACACCGCGGAGGCGCGGCAGCGGCAGCGGCGGCAGCAGCAGCAGCAGCGCGGCCATGATCCCTCACACACCGCCCCGCTGAGGCGGCGCCGAGCGACACGCGCGCTCCGTGTCCCGGCGCGATGCGCCTGCGCGCCCGCCGCTCGGCCTTCTGGGAAACCGAGTGCGCCCGGCGCTCGGCTGCAGCGCCCGGGACGGAGGTCGGGGCTCCAGCCCCAGCGTTGCTCTCGCTGCCGCCAGGCTGCGGGACTGCAATTCCCAGCGTGCCTCACCGCGCCTCTCTCAGCCAATCACGTCCGCGGCGCCCTCAGCCCGCCCGCTGCCTTGCAGCCAATCGACGCGCGGCGTTCCGGCGCAGGAAGCGGAAGGAGCGCCCGCGCTGGTGGGGGGGGAGAAGGAGGCGAGTGGAGGGCTCCGTTCCAAGATGGCGGAGCGCGGGTACAGCTTCTCGCTCACTACGTTCAGGTGCGCGCGGGGAGAGCGCTGCGGGCGTGGGCTCTCGGCCGGCGGGCGGGCGGGCGGGTGAGGCGGGGGACGGCGCGCTGCCTGTGCGGAGCGGCCTGCGGCGCCGGGGCGGGACGTAGCGCAGACTTTGCAGCGTCATGGCGTCCCCGTTGGCTGCACGGGTCCGGGATCAAGGGGCGGGGGGAGCCCCGGGTCCCGCCTGGTCTCTGCTGCCGACCTCGGGCCCGTCACTGCTCGCGTGTCCTCTCGCTGCTGTAAGTTACGGTTGCTGTGGGACCCAGCCCGAGGTCAGTCTCGTCGCTGGTGGTGAAGCGGTTTGGCCGACTTCGGGCCCCCACGCACATGCTTTGGGCTAAGCAGCAGCTGTGCGGTTATGAGCTGGTGCGTGGTGATAGCAAAGCGATTGCGTCTGGCTTCAGAGCAAGCTTCGCAGGTGTGGGAACGAAAGAACCCTTTGGATGGCTTCAAAATGTTTTCTTTCCTTTCCTGCTGTGCTTTGCAGATGGTACAGTCCTTGCATTTTGTATTCTGCACAGCCTTAGGCATGAGGTGACTGCATGCACAGAGTGGATGTGCTGTTGGAGTGGTGTCTGTTAAACTGATAGACAAACTCTGATACGTGTGTTTAAGAGCAATTCAGAGAAAAGAAAGTTCCTTTTTAAAATGAAAGTATTAGACTGTGTGGAATGGTAATATATGCATAAAAAAGAAAAACTGAATGTAAGAATCTTTGTGCTTTGGTAAAGTGACCTTCTCAATCTCAGAGGAGAGTGATGCTGAGTAATTGCCAACTGAGTTACTAAACTCATGTTGCAGTGAAGCCGGTGAAGCCCTTCACAGTCTGAAGCTAGGAAAAGAATCTTCATGGGTGGATGCAGTCAGACTCTGCTGCTTTACTCTAGTGGGCTGAATTTTTCTAAGGGTGTTATAAACTTTCTGTACCATACAAAAGCATGACACCCTCTGAAACTGGAGGCCACTGGATTTTATCCTTACATGAAACAGAATACACTCACTTGTGCTTGCCTTTGTTCACCTGGTACTGAGAATTATTGATTTTAGATTGTGCTTATTTTTAAGATATTTGGCTGGTATCCTAGGTCACTTAATTGCATAGGAAACTGCTTCTGGTTTGACAGTATTTCGTAGTGGAGAAGCTGGAATTATTACTTTGTCACCTTTAGACGCTGTTTGCTTAATGTATAACTAACTGCAGACATCAATTAGTGCTTGTTTTGTTTCTTCTGACTTTTGAAAGCACTGAGTTACGTAAGTTTCCATTTTACTTCTTCATCTACTGAAACAGCAGTGTCTCAAGTACAGTCCAGTGAGTAGGTCTCACTTGTGAAGTCACATGTCCAATGAGTGACTGGCTGTGTGCTGCTCTTTTCCCTCGGGCCTGAGGATGGACCCCTCAGTCCCCCTTATTCTGCTTGAGTTCATTGTCGAGTTCACACCTGCTCTCTTCTGATGATTCTGCAGCAGTTATTGTAAGGACACAATTGTGATAACGAAATTAGGGAATAGCAGGGGATGGAATGGGGGCCGTTTCCATCTTGTGCTGTTGACCTGATGTGTGCTTATGAGTCAGAGAGTTGTGATGATTTTGCTCAAACCTGTCAGCAATGAACACGAGTGTCTTAAACTTCTGCAAACCACGTGTCACCAAATTTCAGTAGAAAGTCATGATACACTCTAAAAAAATTTTTCCCACTGAGTGGAAAGCTTGTTGAAAATGCTGTAAAGTTGGAGAACAGGCTTGTCATCCTTCAGTCTGTCTGTTTCCTGTCTGGCACACCTTAGCTTTCGTCAGGGTTGCAGGCAGGTCCTGTGGGAGTGTCCCAGGAGCACTGCGCAACAGCAAGTTCTGTGCTAAAGCAGTCCAGCTCTTTTAGAAGCTGTTAAGAATTTTCAGGCATGAGGTTGGTTGTTGTTTTGGGTATGTTTGAGATTTTTAAAAATCTGATGACTGTAGGAAAGATTGAAGCATATCCCAATTGTGTTTGGCTTACTTTTAATTTGCATGTTCGTTTTTCAGTCCTTCTGGAAAGCTGGTGCAGATTGAATATGCCTTGGCTGCAGTAGCTGCAGGAGCTCCATCGGTTGGGATTAAAGGTATGTTCAGAAAATAACTGCTTTAGTGAAGAGTTCAGGGTTCTGATTGTCATTTGAGATTACTAAAGTAGTTTGGATTATGTGCTGGGTCTTTCTTCATCTTGCCTTTTGTTACATATTTTGTTTTGGTTTTTTTGGTTTTTTTTTCTGCAATTCAGTAACTTTCTTTTAGAAAGGGAGTGTGGAGCTCCATGTGAGAAAAAGAAAATTGCTTGGGTGGTTTGGAATACATTCAGCATCTAGAATCATAGAATCACAGAATGGTAGACATTGGAAGAGATCTTTAGAGATCATCCAGTCCAATACCCCTGCTAAAGCAAGTTCTCCTAGATGAGGTCACACAGGAAAGTGCCCAGGCGGGTCTTGAAGACCTCCAGAGAAGGAGGCTCCACACCCTCCCTGGGCAGCCTGTGCCAGGGCTCCCTCACCTCAACAGGGAAATAGGTTTTTGTTAGGTTTAAATGGAACTTTTTGTGTTCCAGCTTCTTTCCATTACCTCTTGTCCTATTACTGAATGCAAAAGAAAAAAGTGATGCCCCAACCTCCTGACATCCACCATTTAGATAGTTGCAACTATTAATGTGATCCTTCCTCAGTCTTCTCCATACCAAACAGCCCCAGTTCCCGCAGCCTTTCCTCATGAGGAAGAGGCTCCAGTCCCCTGATTATCTTGGTGGCCCTGTGCTGGACTCTCTCCAGCAGTTCGCTGCCCCTCTTTTTCTGAGGAGCCCAGAACTGGACACAGGACTCCAGATGAGGCCTCGCCAGGGCAGAGTAGAGGGGGAGCAGAACCACCCTTGACACTCTTCTTAATGCATTCCCTCCAGGATGCCATTGGCCTTTCTTTTTTTAAGAGTTCCTGTCTTTTAAGTAAATAATTCTAACTGTGTGTCCATACATATAGAAATTACAGAAAAAGTTACATAATTGCTCAGTTATGTTGCAGAATCTTTGGAATGGAATGATGGAATCTGTTTGATTGTTTAAAATGAGAAGCCATGTGTTGGGTGGATTCATTGAAGTGTCACTGTTCAAGATGATTGTAAACTGGAAGGGTTTTTTAAAGGGAAGAGCAAAATTCTTTACAGTCTGATAAACTTGTTCTGTGTGTTGACAACTTTCTCTAATTTCAGTTTAATACATACATATATATATATATATATAAAAATCTTGTTCCTTTCCAGCTGCAAATGGAGTGGTGTTGGCAACTGAGAAGAAGCAGAAATCTATTCTTTATGATGAAAGGAGTGTCCACAAAGTAGAACCGATTACCAAACATATAGGTTTAGTGTACAGCGGCATGGGTCCAGATTACAGGTATTAAAACCCCCTCTTTGATTGCCATTTAGATGTTCTTTCATACAAGAAATGTAAGACACAGAAAGCAATTGGCTGTTTCTTTTAAAGCGTGTGGCATAGTATGATGTTATATTACACTGTTTAGGGAGTTCAGTTCTTAATCTATTCAATACCTTGTCCAATAACCTTTTATCTAAAGAATGAATAGGGAAGAAACAGCAAAGTAATGCACCCTTGGTTTCAGTTTAAGTGTTTCTGAGATGAATTAGTTAATAAAGAACCAGTCAATGTCTTCCAGTGTGTTTTCTTTCATTGGTGTTATGCCAGATGAATAATTCCTTAGCATAATATTTTAGTGTGAATCTTCAGTTCTAGTTGTAACAACAAGTTGGAATGTCTTTGACACACCGGTTTTGTCCTTGTTTTTTAGAGTACTTGTGCACAGAGCTCGGAAGCTGGCCCAGCAATATTACTTGGTTTATCATGAGCCCATTCCAACAGCTCAGCTAGTGCAGAGAATTGCTTCTGTGATGCAGGAATACACACAATCAGGGTACGTGCTTTTCTGAACTTTGAAGTTGCTTAGAAAAGTGATGTTGTTTAAATGTAAGAAATATCTACCTGATCATGGAGTTTTTTTTTGGTGCCAGAAAGACAATTAGTTTTTCAATGGACAATGTCCACAGCAAGTGAGACAGCAGGAGGAGCATGGACTGGTAGTGGGTGACACAGGGTCTTTGTGTCCTGCAAACAGAATTGTCAGATGAGGCACTGTGCTTTTGTTTTTATCTCTGTTGACTAGCCATTCCTGATCAAAGCTCTGGACTGGGGGAAGTGTTTGAGGGAAGATAATTAATCCAAAAGAATTTATTCAGGGAAAACCAAAGGTGATTAAGTTTAACACATCAACTGTGGGTGTTTTACCGTTTATGGTGTTGTGTTTTGTTGTTGTTGCCTGCAGTGGTGTTCGTCCATTTGGTGTATCGCTGCTGATCTGTGGCTGGAATGAAGGGCGGCCGTATTTATTTCAGTCGGATCCATCTGTAAGTATCTTCATAGAATCACAGAATGGTTTGGGTTGGAAGGGACCTTAAATCATAGAATCGTAGGGGTTGGAAGGGACCTTTAGAGATCATCCAGTCCAAACCCCCTGCTGAAGCAGGTCAACCTTGATCAGATCGCATAGGAATGTGCCCAGGTGGGTCTTGAAGACCTCCAAGGAAGGAGACCTCACACACTCCCTGGGCAGCTTGTGCCAGGGCTCCCTCACCTCAACAGTGAAAGAGTTTTTCCTTATACTTAAGTGGAACTCTTTGTGTTCCAGCTTCATCCCATTACCCCTTGTCCTGTTGCTAGATACAATAAAAAAAAGGGATGCCCCAACCTCCTGACACCCACCATTTAGATATTTGTAAATGTTAATAAGATCTCCCCTCAGTCTCCTCCAGACTAAACAGCCCCAGTTCCCACAACCTTTCCTCATATGGAAGATGTTCCAGTCCCCTGATCATCATGGCAGTCCCCTGATCATCTTAAAGCTCTTCTCTTCCAAACCCCCTGCCATGGACAGTCACCTTCCACCAGAGCAGCTTGCCCCAATCACCATCCAGCCTGCCCTTGAACTCCGATAGGGATGGAACATATACATATGTGCAACCTCTGCCGGTGCCTTGCCACTCTCATGGTGAAGAACTTCTTACTTACATCTAGCCTAAATCTCCTTCTGTCTTAAAGCCATTACCCCTTGTCCTATCACTATGTGGCCTTGTAAAAAGTCTCTCTGGCTTTCTCGTAGGCCTTCTTTAGGTACTGCTTTTAGTAGTAAAAAATCTATAAATTTTACTGCTTCTATAGAACACCTGAAACTTTATATGTGTTTATGAAATACTTCCTGGGATGAGAAGAATGCAAAGCTTGAACAAAAGATCCCTTAACGTCAGAAGAAGCACATTTCAGTAGATGCTTGGAGCAAGTTGGGTTTGTTCTGCCTGTATCTGTGTTGTTTGAGGGATGGCAGCTGTTTGTGAGAGAGATCACCATCCCTTTTCATGCCTTCCCACCTAGTTGGTAATCACAGCACAAACCAGATGGAAGTTAGGCCAGAATCTGTTGGCATCCTGGAATACAGTGTGTATGCTTTAGTATTCAGTGGCAGTGGTTCGTTTAACTGAGTTTATTTGCTATGTTTGCACTTCTGAAAAATGATCTTTTGGTGCACAGGTGAGTTATGATGCTTTACATCAAACAAACGGTGAAGGTGTAGTGATCATTTACAAGCTTCAGAAGTTTGGCTTACTACTCTGCTCAAATGTAAAAAAGCAAGCTGTAGATGTCTTCTGTAAGGCAGCTTGATTAAGCTGACAACCTCATGCCAGAGGAGAATGATGGCTAAGGAGCCTGTTAATAGCTAAGATAAATCAGATGGCTGATTTGCAACAAATTGTTTACATAATCTTAAAAAGAATATATGGAGTGAAGCTCAGGACAGATCTGCCTGTTTTTGTTCTCAAGGACAAACACGCCATTTCTATTTAAGAAATCTCAAATTGAAACGATGCTAGAGACCTACAAAATCCATTTTTCAAAGTATCAGGAGGAATAAAATAGGTGAAGCTGTGTACAAAGATCTTGGACATTTTTACAGCATAAGTTTCCACATGAAGTTAGTCTGAAGGTGGTTCGAAATAGTCTGCGGTATTCTCAAAACATTCAGCATCTTCATGATGGCTTGTGTACGTTTTACCAAGTCATTGAATATGTAATGTTTGATTAATGTACATGAAGCAACTTAACAGATTGTTGTTTTTACAGGGAGCTTACTTTGCATGGAAAGCAACAGCCATGGGAAAAAATTACGTCAACGGGAAAACATTCCTTGAGAAAAGGTACTTGTCGACTATCTTGACTTTGATACTTGTCAGAAAGGATACTGTCTGTTTCGTTCAGGTTCCATGTAAACAGCCCAATAAAAAGTTCTGTCATTTTAGATTATGAAAACAAAGCTTAAAAATACTTGGGATGCTTCTAGGTTACACATGCACAGGACAATTGCTTTATTTAATCTCTAGTTTTGTGATTATGGGGAATTATTTCAGTGCAATAAACATTCAGTACACTTGCAGAGATATTGTTCTGTTTTAATCAGTGTCAGTAGGAAAAGGAGTGGGTTTGTTTTTAAAACAATATCGTAACTTTTGACTATTAATATTTATATGAGAAATAGGAAGGCTTTAGTAGTGTTCGGGTTTTTGAAGAGACTACAGAATTATAAGGATCTTTGTCCTATGCTGAAATAGCAGGCATTTCTGTTTACAGATACAATGAAGATTTGGAGCTTGAAGATGCTATTCATACAGCTATCTTAACACTAAAGGTTAGCAAAATATTGAAAAGTAAGTTTCTTACTGTTGTGGCATCAGGATTGCAATTTGCTGAACTGTATTGTTCTTTGACAGGAGAGTTTTGAAGGGCAAATGACAGAAGACAACATTGAAGTTGGCATCTGTAATGAAGCTGGTTTTAGGAGGCTCACTCCAACTGAGGTTAAGGACTACTTGGCTGCAATAGCATAGTAGAAACTGAGTGAGACCATGTGATTCACACAAAGGTCTTTTTAATTTTGGCTACTTCAGTGTTTTTGTTTGCTGTTTTTGCATACTTATTTCTACATGGTTTTTTAAATAGCATGGGTGCAAATCCAACTGTCCTGATATTGTAATACATGGAACCTTATTATAGGTAATTCTTTCCCTTGATATGTGGGATTTTGTACACAAGATACTGTACAAAATGTAAAGTTATAATGACAGCTTGAAAAAGGCTAAGGAATAAAACTTGGAGATCATTCTTCTGGGAGAAGATGTCTGTGTGTCTTTTTTTAAATCACAGCTTGTTTATCTGTGTAAAGCTGAGATTTCAGTGTCTTTATTGTTGAGGAAACTGAATTTTCCACGTACAGTCATGATGAGCTCATGTTTAGTCTTTCTTTTAAAGAATTGAAATCTTGAGAGGATAGGATAATTTTTTAACTTCAGAATACTGTTTACATGTTAAGTAACTTCCAGAAATGGTTTTATCTGGTGTAAAACATCATGTACTTTTCCCAAAGAGGCAGAACAGTCTTCCATTTCAGTTGTGAACGGTGATCTACTTGGTCTTTGTGCTTCAAGAACTTGTTTTCTGTTAGTTGGGCTATTTTCATGGACCTAGAAATTGCACTTTTTCAACCCTGAAATATTGTTAGAAATGAAGTAGTAACTCTTATTGAAAACTAAATGCATTTATTACACTAATAAAAATCATCAGTAATTGCAAAGCGAAATGGCAATACGTAATGTAATCACTTTATGCATTGAGTTGCCAAAGTATTCTCCAACTTGGAAGAGAACTTTTAAGGTCTGGTAATGAAAAGAACAATTTATGCATCACAACTCTTACAGATGCAGAACTAGATGTTGGAATATTATTGTGTGTGGGTGTATGTATTGCTACATCGGTTATGTGTATAGAGTCATCCAGGTTAAACAGAAACAAGATTTACTGCAAAAGAAACAGGATAAATCTGTGTACTGGTTTTCAGCAGAAGTAATCTGGTCTACAGTCTTTTAAGTCACTGTTTACAGATTTTACTTGTTTTTTTTTAAGCAACCTGATAGCTAAAATGTTGATAAGAAACCAGAAATGATAGCTGGATCACTGCTTGAGCACATAGAGGAGCAGCCTTGACAGGTAACTAATGAAGAAAACACAAAGTATGAGTTAGTCTGTAGAAAGTAGTGTATGAGCTAATTGATCTGTTCTTTCCAATGTTCTGTTGTTATTAGGTAAATAAGGATTTCTGAAGCATGCCATAAATGAAGTTTTATTTCTTCATGTCAGAAATAAAAGCTGTGTCCAGACAGTTCATTAAGATCAGTTATTTAGTATTTTACTCTGAAAATGAATCCGTGCTCTGAATGTTCTTCTGGAGAAAATGAGCTGGGAACTGAAACGGGAGACTTTATGTGGCTAGGTCTTTATATTAAGCTTTTGGGACATTCAGAAAAGCAGAATGCCACTTGAATATTCACACACAGTTTTTAATGCTATATAAGTATTTAATGGAATTTTATTATATGAAAAAGTGCAGCTAGGTATGCCAGAAAATGCATGAACTGTGGTAGCTTAACTGCCTCCCCTATTAGAAACAGTTGGTGAGTGAAGAACATCCTATAGGAAGGTAGTTGAAATCAAAGCCATTTCAAGTAAATCATGCTAGCTCCCTGCCCAGATGGTAACGGTGAGGCAAACAAACAAAAAACATCTGAAGGTGTGGGAATGTGGTTTGTCTTTGGATTAGGGATTTTTGTTGTTGTTATTGTTTGGGTTTCTTTTAAATAATTGAACAACTTCCATCTCTGTAGAATTTTACTTGTTTTTTACAAGTGCAGAAGGGAAGTGAAAAACCAGTATCTTCCATCTTCTGCTGTGGTTTAACAATTTAAAGATAGTAATTGTTGTGTGTATTGGACAGAAATCTGTTGTACTCTGAGGAAAGTGCTGCCCATCAGATACCTGATAATTGGTATAAATACAGAGGGTTTTTTGCCTGTTTCCCTTTACCCCATAAGGAAGACAAACAGCCATTACCACACAGGGCAGTTTTGCTGAAGTGTGTGTTAGAAGTGGTGTTGGGTTTACTTCGTGTTGTTAAGGACCAGTGTAAATGGATGGCAGCATGAAATTAGTATGTTTGAGTTGGTCAAGTAACGCACAACTTGATGACTATTAAATGATGTCACTTTTTGACAACACACAGAAGTGTGCCTTGAGAAAGAAGAGAATGTTGTCATTAGGCTAACGTAGCACTCAATGTTAGTACATAGTCTCCTTTTAGGACAAAAGAGCCTCAAAATGATGATCAGTTGTAGTTTTCCTTTGAGATTGCTTTCCTCAGGCTCTCTCTGAGGGACGATCTTGTAATCTCTGTCATCACTGCTGTGGTAATATGTAATTGCTCTGTGTGAAACAGGAAGGGTAGGTCTATACCATAGTCTAACAATGTCACTTACTCATTTTGATGAGCCACTGAGTTGGTAATTGAGGCAGCTATTGTACTGTTAAGAACCAATTGCTAAAGCTCCCTGATACACTGAAGCCTGACAGAGAATCAGAGTTCGTGGTACTTGGTGTAATTTGGAAAGAAATATGCATAATATGTTGAACTCAGACTTTATTTAGAGCATTAATTTTTTTTTTCCGTTCAAAGTCCTTGGAATTTAAGGAAATAGTAATTTTGAGATGTATTTCTTAAATAATAAAATCACTTCAGGGGTGAGATGGTACAGTGGAGTAGCAAATTATATTGGTGATTGTTGTCACTTTCAAAAAATGCAGTTTTAAAAATTACATTATTTTAGCTGTGTTTATATTCTGTAAAACCATTCACTGCATAAAGAGACGTCGAGGGAGAATAAGGGGGACACCATTCATTTGTGAGAAATGAGAAATTACAAGCTTAATTGCTTAAGCTGCCCACAAAGTATGATTTTGCTTTATTTATCTTTAGCTGTACACCATGATGAGGTGCAGAAAGCTGACCGTCCTGAGGGAGAATCTAACTGTGGAGGATCCACTTGCAGCCATCCAGGGAAACCTGTCTACTTGAGTAAGCCCCTGTGTCACTTGTACACCAGCAGCTGAGGCCTGGGAAATAAGCAGGAGGAACTGGAGCTGTGAGTGCAGATGCAGGGCCATGATCTGATTGCTATTACAGAGATGTAAGGAGGATGGGAGAAAGGCCGATGTCACTGCAGTCTTCAAAAAGGTCAAGGAGGGGGACCTGGGAAATTACAGGCAAGTCCACCTCCCCTCCATCCCTGGAGAGATGATGGAACAACTCATCCTCACATTTATAAACATGAATGAAAAGGTGGTGTGGTCGTTGAGCCTTGGCTGGGTGCCAGGTGTCCTCTAAGTCATAATATCACTCCTCCTAAACTGGACAGGAGAGAGAAATATGAGCGTGTTTTTTTTGTCTGTGTTAGGGACAGGAAGATCACTCAGCAATTAGTATCACAGGCAAAACAGACTCAAATCTGGGGAGAAAAGGGCTTGATTCATTAGTGAATCATCAGAACAGGGAGATAAGAAATAAATCTAAATCTTAAAACACCTTCCCTCCACCTCTCCCTCTTCCCAGGCCTCTCCTTCCTTCCCCCCTCCCCCCAGTGGCACGGGGAGGGGAGGTTGAGGTCAGTTCATTATAGATGAACTTTGCTGCTGCTTCCTCTCACAAGGGGATCTCCTCACACTTCCCACTGCTACACTGTGGGGTCCCTCCCACAGGAGACCGTCCTTCATGAACATCTCCAACTGGCGTCCTTCATAGGGGCTACAGTTCCTCATGAACTGCTCCAGCATGGGGCCTCCCACGAGGGCAGCTTCTTACACAGTGGCCCCAATGTGGGTCATCCGCTGGGGAAACAGTCCTTCAGGTACCAACTGCTCCTGTGTGGGTCCCTCACAGGATCACAAATCCTGAGAGCAAACCTGCTCTGCTGGGGGCTTCTCTCTGTCCTCATGGGCTCCCAGATCCTGCGAGGAAATTGCTTCAGTGTGGGCTTCCCACGGAGTCACAGCCTCCTTCAGGCATCCACCTGCTCTGGCGTGTGTTCCTCCATGGGCTGTGAGTGGATCTCTGCTCCCCTGTGGCCTCCATGGGCTGCAGGAGCACAGCTGCCTCACCATGGTCCTCACTGTAGGTCACAGGGGAGTCTTTCTTCCAGGGCTTAAGCACCCTTCTCCACTGACCTTGGTGTCTGTGGAGGTATCTCACCCTTCATTGGACATCTAATCACTTAATGTTGATTTGCATGTTCTGGAAGATGATCTGCTCTGAGGAGCTCAGGCTAGTGTGACATCTCTGAGAACAGAGAATTCCTTGAGGCTTATATTTACCTAGTTAGAATGGGAGCTGAGAGCAGCATCACCATTTCAGGAGGCTGTGAGTTTAGGCAGGTTCCACTGTGACAGAAGACAGGTGCAGTAAGCCCCTTACAACTGGCCTTGACTTACTTTTTCTTTGCACATCTTGTTTAATCATTTAGACAAATAAAGACAATGACTGTAGCAGAGGAGGAGAAGACAAATTTCTCTGCTGTTCGGGAGTATTGTTGCCACCTGGAGCGAGGTTAGAGACCATGCAGATGGCTGCTAGGTGGAAGAAGGAACCGCTCAGTGTAAGCAAGGAGAACGCTTGCCTCGCATTTAGCACCAAATGCTTTAGTAAGGCCCATTTTTGTTACCCGAACGTCATAAACCCAACACGTATTTATTCAGCTGCTGGAGTAAAAGTGCAAAGCCCGCCTGGAACGTTTTCCTGTACGACCTGATCTAGCTTGGACCAGCTTTAGCAGAGGGCTTGGAGCAGATGATCTGCAAAGGTCCCTTCCAGTCTGCGATTCTAAGGCTGACTTGTCTCTGAGCTGTCTGACCGCAGGTAACGTCTGTGAGCCTTAAAGAACGGCTTTTCGGGATAAAACACTGTAAGGTCCGCCGGCAGTCCAGCAGCAGCAGCAGC
>WBNH01012500.1:190936-261564 GCA_013401255.1 Urocolius indicus
CGCCGCCGCCTCGGCAGCGTGGCTGCGGGCGCTGGCGGCGGGGAGCGGGCTGCGGGTTCGTCCGGGCAGAGACGAGGCGGGTGGTGGAGGTGAGCCGAGCCCGGGCTGGACGCGCTCCAATAGTGGCCGGGGGGGCAGAGATCAGGCTCCCGCCCTAGCGGGGGAAAGGCGCGAGGGCAGGGCGAGGGCGAGCAGCCGCGGCGCGCCGGTGGCGCCGACAGGGACCGGGGCGAGCGCCGCGGGCGCCGTGCCCTCACCCAAGATGGCGCCGTGCCCCTCCCGGCGCCGCTCTGACGTGCTGGCGGAGCGGGGCCCCAGGGCAAGGCGGCCGTTGATTCCAGCGGCACTTTGGCGCGGCTGCTGAGGCGGGGCAGCTGGGCGAGGGGGGGAAACAGGCCTTCCAGGCGGTGCGCTGAGGCCAGCGGGGTCGGGGGTTTTGTTCTGGTTGATGATGACGAGGCCGCCCGTTACATGCGGTTGTTGGTCATTGGAAGGCAGTGGGCTTAATTTCACTGAAATAGTTGAAGTCAGCTTTTCCCCTGAAGCTGCTGTGATGAGGGAGTGCCAAAGCAGTGACTCTGGGGTCTTGATCGTTGCTTTATTTGTAATAATAAACGTGTGGCGGTGGGGAGCGCTTCTGTGGGCAAGGGCTGATCTCCAGATCCTCCTGGCTCTCAGACTATGAGCTGCATGTCTGTTGTGATTTTGTGTAACGTTGAACCTTTGCCCGGAGGTTGTCTGAGCCTCGTGCATTGCGTTGTGCCACGCGCGTTGGGAGCTGGAGAGGACAGAGCTGTGCTACCTGTAACTGTAAAGCACAGTTCTGTGCTTTGTTGAAGTCATTGTTGAGAGCCACGCCTCGCAGTTTCTAGGTATGTCTATGAGCACGGTGGGTAGCTTTCATCTTTTGATGGTGGCTGTGGGGAGAGGTAGAGACAAGGTTTACTTATGGCATTAACAGGGTTTCTGATTTTGCTCTGGATGGCAACTTTTGCAAATGAGCTGTGAGAACTGAGATCTGTCTAAACGGCTAGCTTGGTGAAGGGCTCATTTATCAAGCGAAGATGCCACAAACTTAGGAGGTGCATGGCAGACTTGAATGCTGCTGAGAATAGAGATCTTCTGAGGCTGTAGGTTAGATCCCCAGAGAAGGAAAAAAATTGAACTCTTTAGCAGGAGTTGTGCTGAGGTTCCTGATGCTTGTGCTTTACCATACTAGTAGCTGTTGCACTAAGTCCAATGCATACAGTTGCAAATACTTCTTTTGACTGTATTATTGACTATGTTAATAGCAATCTAATCCTCTTCTTTCATTTGATAGGAATAATGTTTCCAGCATGTCTGTGCAACCACTACTTTGTGAAAGAATTGCTGTTGCCAAAGAATTGATCAAGAGAGCAGAAGCCCTTTCCAAGTCCCAGAAAAGGAGAATAGAAGGTGGGGCAAAACTATGCGGCAAACTGAAAGCTGAGCTAAACTTCTTACACAAGGTGGCAGCAGGGAAGGTGGCTATCAAAGAATCCCATTTGCAGAGTACAAACCTTACCCATCTCCAAGCCATTATTCAGTCAGCAGAGAATCTGGAGGATGTCGTCAGTGTCCTCCACGTCTTTGCTTATGAGGACAGGTTTGGAGACAAGCAAACACTGGTGGTAGATGTTGTTGCAAATGGAGGTCACACGTGGGTGAAGGCCATTGGTCGGAAGGCTGAGGCCCTGCATAACATCTGGCTGGGGAGGGGCCAGTATGGTGACAAAAGCATCATCCAGCAGGCAGAGGACTTCCTGCTGGCAAGCCATCAGCAGCCAGTGGAGTACAGTAACCCCCACATCATCTTTGCATTCTACAACAGTGTGTCCAGTCCTATGGCAGAGAGACTCAAGGAGATGGGAATATCTGTGCGAGGAGACGTTGTGGCTGTGAACTTGCTGGCAGAGCCATCTAAAGAAAACCAGCACCTTAGTGGCAGTGAATCAGATGAAGAAGGCCCTGAACTGCAGGTGACCAGAGTAGACCGGGAAAATTTAGTGGCCAGCATTGCTTTTCCTGCCCAGATCAAAGTAAACGTGTGCAACAGAGTTAACTTGGACATCACTACCTTAATAACTTATGTCTCTGCTCTGAGCTATGGTGGCTGCTACTTCATCTTCAAAGAAAAAGTGCTAACAGAGCAAGCGGCTCAAGAGAGGAGGGAGAGAGTCCTGCCTCAGCTGGAGGAGTTCATGGAGGGGAAGGAGCTCTTTGCCTGTGAATCTGCCATCAGAGATTTTCAGTCCATCTTGGAAACGCTGGGAGGACCTGGGGAGAAAGAGCGAGCTGCGTTGCTGCTTAAAAGAATTAACGTGGTGCCAGATCAGCCGTCTGACCGTGCCTTAGGACTAGTGGCTAGTTCAAAAATCAACAGCCGTTCTCTTGCCATCTTTGGGACAGGAGACTCTTTAAAAGCCATCACCATGACAGCAAACAGTGGCTTTGTTAGGGCAGCTGCTAACCAAGGTGTCAAGTTCAGTGTTTTCATCCATCAGCCGCGAGCGTTGACGGAAAGCAAAGAGTGTGTTGCCACACCTTTGTCAGTGAGCTGCACTCCTGATAACGGACTGTCAGACATTAAATGAGTTAGAAACATTGCATGTGCTGCAGGAGAGGCATTTGGACAAATGAGAGTCATCAGAATACATTTCTGGGTATGTGTCAGTGCAGACAGTTCAGTGTAGCAGTGGAAGGGTTCCTCAAGGGATTTGCAATATCTTTACTCAATTCCTGCTTTTTGGGTTCAGCTGACCATGAGTTTATTCACTAAGGTAATAAGAGTTTAGTGATAATTGTTAACTGGCTTATGGTATGTTAATGCTATCCATCTCTATTAAAAAGTTCAGGTAATGCACGATTGCCTTTGTGCCCATGTCTTTTCCTTTTCCATTTCAGAGACATTAAGTTCAACACCTTAGGTGCACTTTAGAGAAACTTAAATCTTTCTTTCACCTGTTGGTTCAGAGTTACTTTGTTTAGAGACCTACATCTTTTTGTGAGTTTGCTCTTCCCTGAAGACATAATTAGTAGCCACGAAGAGAAACCAAGCTAAGCCTTCCTTTCTTTTCAGAAAGGAACTTCTCTGCATATACCATGTTAGACTGAATTGAGTAGCAGATTTAAAATTCCTGGAAAAAACAGTTGAAAGTGGAGTCTGTTGGCACTAATACAACTCTTAGGTCAAACTGGACAGCCAGTGATAGCAGAACAGGAGGCAAATCTGCTTCCCTTTTCAATTAGCCTTTTCCCAAGTGCAAAGTCTTGGCTGGGTGCAAAACACAGCTTGAGCCTTCAGGTAACAGAATCTTCCTAAACTGAGCCAGCATCCAGGTAGCTTTTGATGCTAGTGAGCTCTCTACTGAGGACTCATGGTGAACTTGAATTTGACTTCGCTCCTTGTGTTTTAGCTAGAAAAAAAGCCTCACTGAGGTTCTTTACTGTTGATCCAGTGGAGGAGGTGGTTGTGGGCTATGTTAAATGCTAGTTTGCCCTGTGGTAGAGAGAAGCTTTTCATTAGTGTTGCCACTGATGGCTTTATTCAAAGGGTAGAGTAAGCAGCAATGTATTCCCTTTATGTTATTTTTTTTTTCCAGGAAAGATTTGCTATTTTAGAAGACTTTCTAATGTTTTTCTTTGTCCTGCAGTGACAGCATTTGCTCTTTGGTATTAATTTGCATCAGGTTCCTAGTGGAAAATTTTGAGATGTGAGAGTGGACCTCTTGGCCCTGAGCTATACATTTCATCAGGTCAGTGAAAGAGATATCCACTGAATATTTTATAGACTGTTGTTCAACACGATAGAATTATTATAGAGCTTAGAGTCTGGGCTAAGAACATTTCCTTCTCTCTAGTCACTTTGCTATTACATTTTTTTCTTACAGTATGAAGTAGCTGCAGTGCTTCTCTTGGAAATAAATAGGTAGAGACCATGGCTTTCTGCAGTACTCTTGTATACTCCAGCACTGGTGTAAAGATACTGACATGTGAGCAAAACCACTCTGCATGCCTCTTCCAGCTGTGTAAGTTGAACTCCAAGGAGCAAAATTGTACCTTTCAACAGTATAACTTGCTCTGCTTTGTTCTTACTATGACTGTAGAGGAACCTGTTAGGAATTGTCACCAGTATCCACATGCTGTTTATCTTTACCTGCAGCTTTTAACAATGCAGAGGGCAGTCTCCTTTTCACCTGTCTTTTTTTACTGCTGGTCACTGATGTAGTTCATGGGCTTTAGTTAAGATGAGTGTAACTGGATTTTGGGTTTTGCTGCTTCAGCATCCAGTCTTTTACCTGCCAATTTTTCAGGTCTCTCTTGGTGAGTTTCATCTAGCTTGTTCTTACAGTCTGATGCTGTGTAATGAAACCTCATGGCACGACACATCTTCCACTCTGTCTATCCATTAATTTTCCTGCAAGGTCTTCTGAAGGGAAAGGAAGACCAACACTATGAAGACATATGAGTGATATGGTGACTGTCCTGCAGAAATGCAGGTCTACCTCTGTAGTTAACAATGCAAGCTTCATTGTACAGGAGCTTAGGGAGGCCATGCTTTATCTTGGTATGGTGAATTTACCAGAGCACAACAACAGATGTTTGTGAAACATTACAGTTCTATAAACAACTGGAAGGACAGTTGTCTTCCATTTCTGCCACAAGAGCTCTTACTCTGGACACCTGTGTGATATCTTTTCTCTGCAGTAGGTGTGGGAATAGAGGTGGGAGAGGCTGTCTGTGGAGAATAAGTACTGAGTGACTCAAGACTTTGTTTCTGTTTGATATTGGAAGTCTTAAAGTACAAGAAACCTCCTAGAGAGTGGTTTATGAACAAACACCTGGGAGAAAGGGGAATATTTTTGTTTACGACTTAGAACTTTAAAAGCTGAAGGTACCAACTGGCAGCTTACTGTTTATCATGTATATTGATATGTTTTGCAGTTTTACAGAGTATTCTTAAAGCCAAGTGCATGGTAACCATGTACTTCTACATGATAATTCATTGTGGCCTTTTAAGGACTAATGCTTTGTGTTGATTAAGTTACTTTTCATTTGCTTGCAGCCTTTCTCTGCTGCTGAGCGGTTTAAGTGAATAAATGGGAAAGAGCTGCTTTATTCCACTCCCTTTTGTGACTCCCAAGAAGTAGGTTTCCATAACTTTCCTTGCTGTATCCCATTCAATACTCTTGAATTTCCTCTTGGGCACCCTCTAAGCACCCGAGGTTTCTCCAAACCACAGATGAAAGGGCAGTGAGCAACCCACATTTCATACATGGTAGATGACTTTGAGAAAGTAATGAAAAGCAAGCAAGGGCTGGATTGTCTAGATGAGAAACGGGCAAGCTCTGTTTGCTATATTCATTCACTTCTGCTGCTGCAGAGCTAGCTGACTGGTTTTGGAGTGATAGTTTTGTATGAACATTACGCCTCTGTTTAAAAGCCTCTGTATCTGGAGCCACCGTGTGGTGATTTTCTTCATTACCAGTCATTATTGCCCAACGCAGTATTTGTTACTGAATCTGTTTGCTTTCTCTTACCAATTTCTGCTAATCACATGAGGAATATTTTATGAATGCAAACCTATCAAATATATCTGTACCACTGTGCCATTTGAAGAGCTTTTATTGTAATTCTGTGTCTCCTTGATGCCATAAAAATCTCAGAATGTGGATCATCTACTTTTCCTTTTTTTTCTGTAAGCTATTTTTACCTTAAGTGGTTTTCTGGCTTATGGCTGAAGCAGAGTACTGGCTGTAAGAATTGCTTTGTAGGATGAAATTTGAAACTGATTGCCAGCTAAGAACCAAAATCTGTTTTGACTGGAGTCCTGTGTCCAGTTCTGGGTTCATCAGCTCAAGAGAGACAGAACTGCTGGAGAGAGTCCAGCACAGGGCCACCAAGATGACTGGCAGACGGGAACATCTTCCTTATGCGGAAAGGCTGTGGGAACTGGGGCTATTTAGTCCAGAGAAGAGGAGACTGAGGGGAGATCTTATGAACATTTACAGTCTGGTACATATAAAGGATGGGTGTCAGGAGGTTGAGGCATCACTTTTTTTCTATGTTATGTAGCAACAGGACAAGGGGTAATGGGATGAAGCTGGAACACAAAAAGTTCCACTTAAATATAAGAAAAAACTATGTCACTGTTGAAGTGAGGGAGCCCTGGCACAGGCTGCCCAGAGGGGTTGTGGAGTCTTCTTCTCTGGAGGTCTTCAAGACCTGCCTGGACATGTTCCAATGCCACCTGATCTAAGTGAACCTGCTTCTGCAGGGGGATTGGACTAGATGATCTCTAAAAGTCCGTTCCAACCCTACCATTCTGTGATTCTATGATGTTGTGGTTTGATATCTGTTTTATTGCTCTCCAAGACACTGGTGATCTACCTATACAAACCAATGTTCTGGTTTGAGGAGTTTAGATGGCTTCTACATAATATTACAAGTGGAGGATTAGACACCGGACTTACCTTAGTTAAGACTTTACAAAAGAGTAATGAAATGATTGCAAATGATATTTGAAAGTAAGTTGGAAAAAAAATAAACCCAGTACTGCTTATAATTATTTCCCAATATCACACAGCTTCTTTTTCTGCTCTACACTGGGCACTCAAGGATATGGAGACATCTCACTTGTTCCCATGGATTTTGTTTAGGGTTTATTTTTGTGAGTTTTTCAGCATGAAGTTGGCAAGGTGGATTCTGAAACTGTTTTGGACAACCTTATTCTTCTAGCACTTTTAATTTCTTTTGCATGTTTTCTGTGTGGTTCTATAGTCTTATTAGGCGAGCCAGCATCTGTTCTGTGCAGCAGTCAGCTTGCTCCCTTTGCTCCAACAGTGAGAATACCAAACAAGGAATGCTGCAGTTGATGCCAGGCAGTAGAAAGCACTTGGATATTGTATTAGAAATAAATAGATAAGGTTAATTGTTAATCCAGTGATGTTTCTAATTTGTCTTCTGCAGTTTTGTCAAAAGCAAACTAATTTTTGAACACAGCTGTGTATTTGCTTACTGTTGTTCTGGCTGACAAAACTTGCAAAGAAATTATTTGGATGGCATTATACACATAAGCTATGAAAGTACTCAGAGGTAGTTTTGCAGCCACAGGTGTGTGCAAATTTTGGGGTTTGGTGCTAAATAGTGGTTTGTGTTTCAAATTGTCCCTTCCTCTTAAGATGCCTTCAGCAAACTTAAAGTAGCCCACTGAAGTCTTCTGCAGCCTGTCTGAAAGTACTTTGACAACCCTGTCCCTAGTTCCTGAAAACTGAATGTGGGCTTGGTCACAAAGGTTAAAAAGCAAGAAATCGCAAGTATCAGTTCTTTGAAATCACTTTGAGGAGGGCCTAGATAAAAAGACCCTAAAGCCTTTTTTGTTCAAGCAAGGAAAGAATTTACAGTAATAACAAATAATGTAGTTGCAGTGATATTCTTTATTTCAGGTCATTATGCAAGCAGAACAGCCCAGGTCACCCGATATCTAATGAACTTGTAAAGTAAGCAAGAATTAGGCTGGTTTCCTAGACTGAAGCCTATGGTTATGGTTTTCCTACAAGCTGAAGTTTTAGAAACTGCTCCACCATCCAGTTTGCCACAGGCACCATTTGTGTGTTCTTTTCATTTGTGAAGTCAGCTGTGTAGGTAACTGGCTTTTGCCTTTCCGTCAAGATTTAATGTTGCCGTTTATTCTAGAATAAAAACAAACAGAGTGAGTGTTAAACTACCACCCTGAGTGACAGAACTAGTTGGAATTGCAAATTTGGGGCTTCACAAATTGTTTCCTACGGAGACTGTGGAAAATAAGATTGTTTCTACATAAACTGTTACAAAGAGCAAGCAAACAAACCCTCCTCAAGCCTTCATTGCTCAGAAGATGCTTCTGTCCATTTAAAAGATCCTCACTTCCTGTCTCTCACAAGACTTTCCTTCCTTAAAAAAAACAAATGAACAAAAAAAAACCCAAATAAAAAACCTTCCACAAAACCAAAACAACCAACCAGCCACAGGAAACTGAAAAGAATTAACAACATCTGGTAATGAAGCTGTATCCCTCTATTTATTAATGAGGCTGAGCACATGATAAAGCAGCTCATTGTGGTGATAAGACACTGCAGGTACCATAATCCAGAGACTAGAGGAGTGAGTAGTATGAGTGCTCAATAGTTCTGAGGTGGTTTATTTTTCCCTGTGGTTCATCACAACCATTTACTGAAGTGTTGGAAGCCTCAACTGCGCTGCACTGGTGGAAATGGTATTAAAGGTGGTAGTTCACAGCAAGCTCAGTAAGTTCAACCCAAGCACTTCCTTGTTACTGTAGTAGTAGTGGTGCTGACTAGTGCTCCACTTTCTGAAACCACCCTGGATATGATACTGTAGCTTCCAATTTTCTGAGCACAGGCATGGTCCTAAATGCCATTGAAGTAAGTGGGAAAAGCAAAGCAAAAGTTGTTCAAAGGAAAACACTCTCAAAAGATAAGGCAGGTGATATGAGAGTAAAGGAATATGGAAGCTTAAGTCAATGTTGGATTGTCTTACTATCCAGGCTAAAAGCATGGCAGAAATTAGTGAGAGTGGGGGAAAAGTAATTCTTTGGTGCATCCCCTTCCATGCCTTATGGCCTGCTGTGTGCTTTGGAGAAGCTGCTGGTAGCTCTTAGGGATAAAGGGCAGAGCCTTCCAATATAATGCTGTACAAGACAAGATATTCGGGTGAAGGTTCCATATGGATGACGTGACAGAGCCTCTTCTGGTTTGTAGTCACTGAATTTCTGATTCCTCTCCAGGTTTTTATTTTGTAGGGCATAATTTGGCTCATCTTTATGGAGCCAAAGTTCACCAGAGTGAGATGTCACTCAAGCAGACCACAGGCCTTCATAACAATGAAACTCCACTGTATAAACCGATGGAGATTTTTAGGGTTTTTTTATTCTCCACGTTAAGAATGCACGTGATAAACCAGTATTAACCCACATGAGAAGCCTCATTCATCCAAAGGGGCGGTGCAGCTTTCTATACAGCTATAAAAAGCACTCATCTGTAATAACAGAATTCATCTCAAGGATTCTCACCTTCTTCTCTGTTCCTAGCAATTTATTTATAGCTTTGTAAGGAGGAAAGGAGCAGAAAGTGTCTAGATCTCTGGTATGTCAGATACCCTGCCAGAAAAAGACTGCAAGGAAAAGCAGTATTTTTGATGTCTTGTCCCATTAGTGCAGGAAAAGTAGGAGCACTCCAGTAATAACATTGAGATAAAAATAATGTGGAGAATCGAAACCAAAATGGGTCTTACCAGGTATTTAAGTGGTTGTCTCTTGGGTTGTTTCTTTGCTTGGCTCCGCACTCGACTTGGGGGTAGAGTCAGTACTTGGCTCTCCACTCAGCTCCCAAGTGTCCTGGTTGTCTTCTTGCACTGCCGTGCTCCCAGGTTGTGAGGTGCCTTCCTGTTTGTGTGGGTCTCTGCTGTAGTCCAGAGGGAGCTCTGTGCTTGGTTGCATGCTGGGATCTCTGCTCTGCTCCACACTTGTTGCCTCAAGCACATGGGTAACAGGGGTACCTGCAAATAAAATTAAAGGAATTTACATGGATGAGTAGGATGGTTTGAAAAGCGAAGTGACTCCCAGGAGTATCTAAACATGTACGTAGTGGCTTTTATGGATCAGAGAGCCAAGGAGGAGTTTGAGGAGGGGAAAAAGAAATAAATCTAAGGATAAATCCATGCTGGAATATGAATCTTAAATTGACAACGATTGCTGCCAATATGCTCTTGACTCACCTTGCACCTGTAGCAGATGGACCATAATCAGAGCCAGCAGTGCTGAGAGGATTGTCTTCCTTTTCAGCATGGTTTCCTAAAAGCCATGTAAAGCACTGGTATTTGCAGTGAAACTTGAAGTACATAGCTGACAGAAAGCCCTGGGTATTTAAAGGCAAGCTCATACCTCTGTACACTTTGGCATCTTCCTGAAAATAACAGATTGCAAAAGCAACACCCAAATTACATTCTTCAAATGAATTTAGAACCTGTCAGGGATTGTAATCAGTCAGTTCCTGCCCCTTGCTACGGGGTTAGATAACCTTTGCTCTGTGCAGTAAAGGACATTGGGGGCAGAGAGGTGGGGCAGTGGTGGCCCCAGATGGCAGTAGCACCAGTATGGTGTGTCTTTGTGCCTCTGGTAATGCTGGTTTCTCATGGCTATTGATCCTGTTGGTTTTGAATGAGGATCTTTAGAAACTCTTTGATATGACACTTGACAAATTGAACGTGCCTCACAGGAACAGGTGAAAGGTGAGGTGCAACTAAAAATTGTGCAGCTGTCTTCTGTGTTGTAAGAGAATCCTAACAGTGGGAAGGAGTTGTGGTGTTCTGGTCGAGGCTAGGTGATGATTTCATTGGGAAGCCTTCCTTCTTCATTGTTGAAAACTTGGATGTTTGTGCCTGTGTGTATCTAGTCTGTGATATCTCAGGCAGTATCTCAGCCCCAAAGTGATGCTTTTGAAAGGTTTGGAGAGAACCAGACAAATCTCCAGAGAGGAGCCAGCTCTTTTGTGAGATTTAGTCAGCAAACCACGTTTGTTGTTCCACAGGCCATTTCTGAAGGTGCTCTGTCTGTGTGTGTGCAGTTCCCCATGAGCTTCTCATCACTGCTCACCAGGGAAATGGATCATGGTAAGACACTTCAAGATCATGGCAAACGTAACCAGGACAGTTATGTTTTGGCATCTGCCAGGGCAGCAGTGGACCTCAGGTTTGTGTGTTCGACTCTCTGTGATGCAGTTGGAGAACCGTGGGCACTATATTCCATTCAAATGAGTGAGTGGTGTAATTGTTCTAACTGGCAATTCTGCAATAATCAACAGGATTAGGTTAATGTCTGATCAACGTAAAGGAAATCAGAATCTGGCTTTTTGAGATTCCTCTCCACCCCCTGTTTCTGTGATTTCACTTGTTTAATATTGCATCAACTTAGTTTTTCCACACAGTGTTTCTTTCAAGTTGCTTCTACCTCTAGGGTTTGCCTGAGGCATTATACTTCTAATCAAGCTTTTTATGGTGCAACAGAAGGATTTTATTTTTTTCTTGAAGTGGAAAAGAAGAGCTGATGCCCGTGAACACCTACAGATGCATATCTGCTGCAGTAGCTTTCTCCTGTGTTACAATCAATGGTCATGTGTACCATCTTTTTTTCAAGTGTGAATGGAAGAGTTTGTCACTGATTCACCTGTAAGAGGTAACTGCATGATGCACAGGCCAGACATCTGCTGATAACTATCTGCAATGAGCGAGACTCCTCAGTATAGACGAAGAATGCTTGTTTTTCATTCTTGAAATCATTTTTCTAACACACAGTTGCCTTCCGGAATTGATGAACCTGCTGTTTGCAGAGGAAAAGCAACGAAATATACCAGAGATTCTGTTACTGCTACTGAGTTACTGCTGTGCAAGGCAAGAAGAATTGTAGTGACTCCTCAGTGAATCTCAACTTTGTTTCTAAAGTACTTATTTTCCCGTGTCAGGAGGCTCACTGGGCAGAGTTGCTTATCTTGCTCTTCCCAGATCTCATCTACTTGTTTTGTTGTTACAGTTTCTAGCAAATTAGAAGCAGTGGACTGGTCACATTCTGAGGCAAGACTGCAGGTTAGTTGTTTGTGTGGAGACAAAGTTAGAGTTGCTGGTTTTTCACTGCAGCCAGTTACATTGTTAAGTATTCTTAAGGAGAAATGTGAAAAAGTAGTTATCAAGGGATAACTTTTGAGTAGGAGTTCATACTGGTTTGGGATTTGGGTTTTTGGTTTTTTTTTTTAGAATTAGTACAGAGCTTGTCACTATTCAACATCTTCAGTGATCTGAAAGTAAATACAGTTAATATTGCTGAAAGAATCAACAGACGAGATGAGATTCCCAAAGAACGAATAATGGTGAGGACACAGATGTGTTAGAGGTTTGTTGCTTTTAGCCACATTTTTTTTTTCAATAGCCAACAAGGCAAGTTACATGTACAGGATGAACAAAAGCCATACTTAAGCAATGGAGGCTGCATCCTGGAAAACAGTCTTTCTCCAGTTGCTTCCTTCCCCCAAATTCCTGAACGTAGCTGTCAGTCCAAATATTAACAGCCATTATAGAATACTACCAAGTTAGAGAGGGTAAAGAAATAAACCCAAAATGTTTATTGCTAGAAAAAAATCCCTCCCTCTGAAGGGATAAATTGTTTCAGATGCCCAATCCATTTATTTTATTAAAAAAAAAAAAAGTAGAAAAGCCACAGGAGTGACTTGTGGTTTGTAGTTTCCTTGGGGAAATTATAAAAAGAAAAGGAAAAATTTAGATCCTAAAGCAGTCATTAATGGCATGGACTGAGGCATAACCAGGGACTGGGGATTGATGCCAAACCAAAATTAATGATTTGGGTACTAATCACAGAAGTTAAAAACTCATTTTTCATTTTAACCATCCAGCACAATCCAAAGGTGTTCTGTGCAGGCGAGTAGACATGGTGCTAAGGCATTTCAGCAGCAAGTCACACTAACTGAAGCACGTTGTGATATGTAGCCTCCCTTCCCTCTCACCTCTGAAGTGGGAAATGTGGTGCAAAGGTATTTATTAAAAGGGTTTTCCTGTGCTAAGAATGTTGTGAATAAGTGAGACTAAAATACTTTTTAATAAAGCATTTATTTTCTTTGACAGCTGATTTTCTTTTTAATATTTCTTTCACATGAAAGCAAGCTGAGGCCATGAAATGAAGGTCAGTGGAGCTAGGATCAAAGCAAGGGGTGTTGTTTGTCAGAGTTTACACAGGCTCAAGAGAAGACTACATTTAAAACTGAGAGTAACTAAATACATGGAAGCAATGTCCAGCCCAAGAGATTATCAGATGAAAAATAAGATCCTAGGACAACTGATCTTGGAAGAGATCTCAAGAGGTGTCTAGTCCAATGTCCTTCTGAGACCAGAGTCACCTAACTCATACTGGTTTATTCAGAGCTTTATTCAATCTGGTTTTGAAATCCTCCAAGGCCAGAGCCTGCACAGCCTCTCAGGGCAACTCACTCCAGTGCTTAACAGTCCTAATGGTGAAAAAGCATTTCTTTATATTCAGTCTGAACTTCCCTTGTTTCAACTTAGACCTATTTTTTCTTGTCCTATTGGGTGACACTATTAAGCCTGGCTGTGGATAACAACAACTGGAAAGTGAGAGATTATTTCTTGGAGGCTGACATGTTACGTGTCCTTATGTGCACATGATATAAAGGCCTCTAAAAACCTTTCTTTTCTCTGAGCATCATCTTAAGGCCACTTTTGCAAACAGGGCACAAGATTTCCCTGGAGACACCTCATCCCTGGTGAGACCTCACCTGGAGTCCTGTGTCCAGTTCTGGGCTCTCCAGCTCAATAAGGACTGAGAACTGCCACAGGGAGTCCAGCACAGGGCCACCAAGATGATCAGGGGACTGGAGCATCTTCCTTATGAGGAAAGGCTGCAGGAACTGGGGCTGTTTAGTCTGGAGGAGACTGAGGGGGGATATTATTAATATTTAGAAATATCTAAATGATGGGTGTCAGAAGGTTGGGACATCCCTTTTTTTCTATTGTAGCTAGCACCAGGACAAGGGGTAATGGGATGAAGCTGGAACACAAAAAGTTCCACTTAAATATAAGAAAAAGCTATTTTACTGTGAGGTGAGGGAGCCCTGGCACAGGCTGCCCAGAGGGGTTGTGGAGTCTCCTTCCTTGGAGATCTTCAAGACTCACCTGGACACGTTCCTGTGTTACCTGATCTAGGTGAACCTACTTCTGCAGGGGGGTTGGACTAGATGATCTCTAAAGGTCTCTTCCAAACCTGCCATTCTATGATTCTATGACTTGGTGGATCCTTGGCCAGGCTGGGTTACATTAAACATACTGTCTCGTATCCTTTGTTGGACTGGTGTAGGAAGGCAAAAATAGCTACAACACACTGAAAACTAAACGTAGCTGGTTATTTTTGTCGCTGTTTGAACAATAAGCAGATAGTTACCCTGTTATGTTTGTTTGCTGTTTTCTCTTTTTTAGTTGTTGCAGAATACTTTTTTAGGCAGAATAATGTTTAGTTTTGTGATCTTACCAAAGGAGGTCATTTGGGAAATGGTTTAATTCACAGATGTTGACTCATTGCTAAAGACATGTGAGATTAGATTGCACAAGATGAGACAGAAACTACTGTTTTAAAAACAAGCTTTTTTTTTTTCCTTTTTTAGCAGCAAAGACCAGATTTTCTGGAAAGGTGAAGGATGCTAAGACTATTTCATTCTTTTCTTGTGAGCTGAGGACTGTAAGTGCCTCAGGGCATCTTGTGTCAGATATAACTATTTATGTTTTGGGAAAAGGATCTGTGGTAGCATTCCTTCAAGCACTTTATTTGTATTTTGTAAAGAGTTTTCTTCTTTTTCATGCAGATCAGCTTGGGAGAAAACCAAAGTCAAAGATTCTGTATTCTGAGTCAAATTCCCCAGGAAGAAGACTTTTGTGGGCTATACTTGGTGCTTAATGTTCCAGTAAGAATCTTCATTGAGCTTTTTGGTTTGGGCTTTTTTATTTTTTTCCTAACTGTTTGTCAGTAAGGCAAATCTTTATCTAGATAAAGATAGGCTGAGTTACATATCAGAAGCTCTAAATATAACTGCTTGAAGTAATGGTTTGTCAGTCAGGCCAGACTTTCAGCACTACTTAGGACAGCCACTTTTCCCCCCAGAAATCCAATGAAATTTATAAAGGTGAATAAGATTTATCCTTTCACAACTGAAGATACCAAGGCACATACAAGACTACAAGACTGAATGAAGGTTAACCTGTTGCCTTCTCAAGGGTATCTCCAAATGACTTGACTTATCTCAGTTTTTCCAGAGATGAAGACAGGGGGAAGAAGAGTTGAAGGAATTCATGTGAGAGAGAAAGATGGTATGGAAAGTTAAGATACCTGGGGGATGTCAAAAGGAGTTGGTGTTTTGGGTGTGTATTCTTTGTAGGCTATGTCTGCGGTTCAATGTAGAATGACTCAGGAATGGTGATGTTGAAACAAGTCCTCTTGAGCACTCACACAAAGTTGAGGTCCACTTTTTTCACAGGGACAGTAAAGAAGCCATATAGTAAGCTGTTATTGGACAATTTGCTCACAGAGTGCCCTTCCTTCAACACTGATTTGGTAATGTGTTTAGTAGGAGTTGCAGGCTTGGGGATTTTTCCTGCTTTGATCAACATGATAATTTCCATGCTCTACTTTGTATTTTTGTTCCATGTCCTTTCAGCCTTTCCCTTTAGAAAAGACCTCAGTCTTTTATAAATGCTCATTTGTCACTGTTTTGTGAGATAGCTTTTAGTCTCCCTTCCATGGAAAGTCATCTGAAAGAGATCAGGAAGGAAGGAGCTCACCTGAACTTTGTGAGGATGGAGTCTATAGAAATATTTTCTTATCTGTAAAACCTCAAGCTCTCTGCTTTCTGCCAGAGGGTAAAAATGCTTACTCAGAGATAATGTGACCCTACTCAACTGTTCAGATCTTTGCCTTACTGAGCAGCATATTTGACCCCATAATGTCACGGCTTGCCAGTGCCTTTGGGAGCTTTTCTGAAATGGAGTGCTTCATGTAGGGAAGGATCTGTGAAAAAACAAGAGCCAGCACAACACAGATACCAGAGCTCACCTGCTCTGTAAAGAATGTTCACTGTAGTATCCTAATTCCACCAGATTTAGAAAAAAAAAGGAGAGTACTTAGCACAGGCACTTCAGATCTTCTGCAGGAGCTATGGAGAATATCTCTGTTGACTCTAAAACAATTTTGTTATTTTCTTCTGTGGCTTTTTCAAAATGTTTCAAGATTCTGAAACTTTCTGAATGATTTTTAAGCTTTTGTCTGATGCATCAAGTGGTAGCAATATTAATACAACACAGCAGCATTGCCTGCAAAAATATCACTTCCACTCTTGAGAGGAACTAGCAGAAATATTGCTAGAGATGCTCTGTATGCTTTAAAAATGGTTTGTGACTAGCAGAATGAAGTAATAGATTTAAAGTACAGGAGGATCTTCCTTGTACCAGGGAAGCGTGCTCTGTTATGAATTGTTTTCCCTTTTCTAGGAATCACAGAATCACAGAATCTTAAGGGTTGGAAGGGACTTTGAAAGCTCATCCAGTCCAACATCCCTGCCAGAACAGAACCACCTAGAGTAGGTCACACAGAAACTCATCCAGGTGGGTTTTGAATGTCTCCAAAGAAGGGAACTCCACAATCCATCTGGGCAGCCTGTTCCAGTGCTCCCTCACCCTCACAGTGAAGAAGTTTTTCCTTATATTTCTTTGGAACCTCTTCTGTTCCAGCTTATACCCATTATCCCTTGTCCTGTCATTGAACATCACTGAGAACAGCCTGGCTCCATCCTCCTGACACCCACCCTTTACAGATTTGTAAACATTAATGAGCTATTACTAAAGATAGTGGCAGCTGTGTTATCAACATCAATAAAAGCAGCTGTGAGGAGTGCCAAAGCTCTCATTTTCTGCCTTTTTCAGTCTTATGTGAGTAAAGAAGTCATCTTCCTTCTCTTTTAGAATACTGCCCTTGAGGTAACTATCACACCAGTAATTGGGTTCATCCGGCATTTTTTATTCTCCATGAATACCTTAAGGGTATGTGCCTTTGTTCTAAGTTCATAACTTCATTGCTGGGTCACTTTTGATAAGTTTTCCATATCCACAGCCCTTGAGCACAGCAGCTATTGGAGCAAGCCAGAGCTTTCTTTAAGATATTGATTATTATCTTGAATGTGGGCATGGATATCCATGGATCCTGCTCAGTTTGCAGTTATGATCTGTGCTGTTGAGCTTTGTGAATGCAGGACTGGATGGGTATAAAGGATGTTTAACCATTGAAAGGGAAGAGCTTACACATATTCAACACACATTTTGTGAAACATCTGTAGTGGCCAATCAGAAGAATAGGGTTACTTGAAATAAATCTTTGCCATTTTCAGCACATGAGTGAGAGACCTTCTGCTCAGGATGTTCTTGTAAGATGCAGGTCATCTATCTTCAGATCACTGCCCTGACTTATGCTGTATTTCAAAAAAAGGTTTTGTTGTTTGTTTTTTTTTTAATTTGAGGAGGGGAGAGATGTTTCAGTAAAGAAGTCAATGGTCATTTCTTTTGAGACATTTCCCAAAAAGGCTATGCTAAGGCAATGACAGATTGTGCACAGTGTTGAGAGCTCTGTTTCACTGTCTTTGGTCTGGATAGTCAGAAAGGTTGCAATTGCTGTTGCTTGTTCTTCCCTTAAGTGTAGATATTAGCTCTTTCAGCCTTGATTCTTTAAATGCTTCTGTTACTATTTGTCTCCCATCAGTGAAATGGTGGGTGGCAGAGCTGACTTTCTTTTGGGATTAAGACACTTTTAAACTATTTTAGAGCCAGTTGAGTTTTTTGTGCAGAATACTTTCCTGCTGGAAAATACTACTTAGCCAGCACTGAAACATTCAATGTTGCTGTATTACTGTGTCAAAGTATGTGATAGAAACCAAGGAAAGGGGCTGGCCAGCCTGCATAGTTTTTGGCCAGTCTGCACCCCGTTGCGTCCCTGGAAGAGCCTTTGAAGAGCTTTTCTGCCTAAGCATGCAAATAACCTGCTGCTGACTTACAGCCTCCCCACACCAGCTCCCTCAGTTCCTGATTGTCCTATTAATCAGGGAGCTGAAGAGTTCCCTTTGTTAGAAGGGACCAGGAGAGCCTGGATTGTTCAACCTAACAAATACAGGGCAGGAGCTGACCTATTTTGGTACTCGTGAACATGTCAGGCAGGTGACTGCCGCAGTTGATGTTGGCGCAGTGACAAAAAGCTTGATGTAAATTTACTCTGGGAAAGGAGGACAATTTTGCAAGAGCCTTCAGAGGGGAATAGTGAACCAAAAGGACATTTTTTTTTTAAGATGAGGAATGATAGGGATATGAGAGGGGTGATGGGGTCTGATAGGGACAACTGGGGCTCGATGCAGTGATCCAAAATACGTCCTCTGACTTTGTCTCCACCCACCCCCTCCCTGAGACAGAGCAAACTGGGCAAAAATTACTCTTTCAGAATACCTTTCTCTTGTAATTTTTACTGCTTACGTCCTACCTTCAGATGATTTTCCTTTCTCATTCTGCCCACAGAGGAAGAGAAATTGAGTTTTCACAGAGGCAGGATTACATTTTACAGCCTGATCTGAAATCCAGTGACACTGAGAAGGGTCTGTCCCTCTCTAGGCCCTTCTCGTTCTCCATTATTTAGTTACATCCAGTTTCCCTATTTAACAGCGTGAGGCCAGGAGTGGCAATAATGGGCAGGTTTGTACCGTGGGGCATCCTCCAAGTGGTTCATACTCCTAGGCAGCATATATTCACATCCCAACTTTCTTTAGGCTCTTAGAATTTTATATAAAAGCTTCTGTTATACCTGTATTTTAGTCTGTGGTCATGCAGTTACTTTTAAAATCTAACGTAAATAGAAAATGCTGCAAATATCTCCCCAGCACATCCCTGTGCCTCACTTCTTGTTCCCACTCCCTGACTTTTGCCTCTGGGACGTTTGTCAGGCTATGCAGTCAGACAAGCTAGAGGAAGTGTTTTGCTTAAAAGAGACTCAAAGAGGTTGATCTCTGCTGGATTTGTTTCCCATCCTGGCTCGTTGTGCAGCTATCTGAATGCCCAAGGGGAAAGGGTAGCAATGCCTATATGAAGACAGAGGTATGGAGGACAGACTACACTGTTCAGCAGTGATCTGGGCTTATCCCATGACCTTAAAAGCAACTGAGCTGCACTGAAGATTGAGGGGCATGGAGCAGAACAGATGCCAGAAGTGAAGGCAAAGCCTGCCTTCCCCTTGTCAACAAAGGAGCTATTTGTAACATAAGATGCTGACTCCCACAGGGGAGACAGGAAATTCTGGTCCGATGCAGTGTTCCTGGTACTTAGTAGGTAAAGCTGTTGTGATTTGTGGATAACTTGAAAGGGACTGTTAGCACAGCAATTGGGATTTCTGTTAAGAAAAAGCATTAAGGGACTGTATTAAGAAAGAAATATTCTTTCACTGAAAAGTAGGCGTCAGAGGATCAGCTAGGAGAGCTGTGGTTGTCTATGTCTTTTCTTGTGACTGGAAACTGAACCCCTAACACAGGTGTAAGTATGTTAGAAGAAAATCCTGATGAATTCTGCTGTTTGTGTGGTACTGAAAGAGTTAAGAGCAAACTCTTCCTCTGCTCAGCCTAGCAGCATCCAGTTCAAAGGATAAAAGCACCTCTCAGCATGAACAGGCTGCAAAACGTATTTGAAAATAAATTCTTTAATGCCAATTGTCATTACAAATTTATTTTCAAATACATTTTGCAATTTGCTCATGCTGAGAGGTCCTTTTATCTTTGTAACTTCCAGACTGTGGGACTGAACAAAATAGGTAGCTTTCCTTTTAAATAAAGTGGAAAATATCGGAGCAAGATTTTATCTGTCACAGATTATAATATTTTTATGTATTTCTCATCAAACCCAAGCTCCCCAGAGACTCTCAGATTCACATGAAGTCTCAGTCCTGGGATTTTGCTTCTAGGTATGTGATTGCTTTAATAGAAGACCCATGCTCTTTGCATTTACTGAACCGACGCTGCGTTACACTCGGTCACATGAACATAAAAGATGGTCTAAAGCTGTTTATAAGGAAAATACTTTAGGTAACACAATGAGTATGTGTCATGATTCAGCCCTGACACCTTGGTTCCAACTTGGCAGCCCTAGCTATGTCTGTTATGATTTATTAGCAACCTCTTGATTAAGAACTAAGTACCATAGCTAGCTGGTGCTTGCATTCAAGGGTGGAATGTAGTTTTTTGTGTTTCCCTGGCTTCTACCATTTTTTGGACAGCATTACTTTATGTGTTTGAAATCCTGTGAGTCTTGTCTGTGCTGGAAAATTGTGAATCTTTTTTGAATTCTCCAGAAGTGCTAGGGGAAACGTAAAAATCCAGACATTTTTCAACAACTTTGTGGAACAAATAAATACTGAAGCAAAACTTGCACACAGTGTTGGCTTCTGGAGGGTCCCAGTCTAGCAGATGCCTGCTTTGCTGACATCTGTGGGAGATCTGGAGTCCTCCAAAAAGTCAGGTTTGTCAGGTAAATGTTTAATCTGCTAAAATCTTGTATTTTAAAATATAGTTTTCCTTGTAGCTCTACAGAAAGACTTTCTTATCTATACTCACACCTGTTGTTTTTGGGCCAAAACGTGGATACTATTCGAGTTTTACCAAATCTTTTTCTAACGTGGCTAGAGTGGAATTTCTTACATAATTCACTGCAATTATCTTCAAACAATATTCTTGGCACTTGAGAAATTCTTTGTGAAGTATCTCTGAATGTGAAGAAAACGAAGTGGAGTGAGCATTCAGGATCTGACTGCTTGACAAATGAGTGACTTGTGGGGTGTCTGAAGTGCTCTTATAGACACTGGTATGATGCTGCCTAAGGAAAGACATGCTGTGTTTTTGGCTTACTCATTTTGTAGGAAACTTATGAACCGAAAACTACTCATAAGCCATTCACAGGTTTGCAAAAGTTGTGAGATGTCAGAATTTATCCTTTCAGCTTTACTTTGACTCCTGGTTGTAATGCTATCATTTAAATACAGGATAAAAGTTAGTTTTACTGGGAGATATCAACTTCATTTATTACACGATGGGAAGGGAGTGGATAATAATAATATGATTAATAATTTTGTTGCTTGCAAGCTTTAAGAAACTTGTCTAATGTATTGCAACACATGGCAGGAAGATGAGAAAGAAAAGATTTGGTGTCGGGATTACTCAGCTGAATCTGTCTCAAAAAAGAAAGTTCTTTCCTTGTATCTGCAGAAGGTACCTTTGAGGACTGATCTGCAGAAAGCCCTCAAATGCACAGAAAGCACATTTAAAGAAGCACTTGAATTGAAAGGCGTCTGTGCTTTTTATCCAGTACTCACAACTCTGGATCTCTGTGATAACTCGCACGTTTTCATCACCTCCCTATTTCTCAGCTGTGGAACAGAGAGACTGTGGTGGTTTAGCCCTGGCTGGGTGCCAGGTGCCCACCAAGTTGTAATATCACTTCCCCTCCTAAACTGGACAGGGAAGAGAGAAATATAATGAGAGGTCTGTGAGTCGAGATAAGGACAGGGAGATGGCTCGGCAATTAGCGTCACGGGCAAAACAGGCTCAACTTGTGGAGAAGTGGTGTGATTTATTAATGAACAATAAAAACAGAGCAGGGAAAAATGAGAAATAAAAACCAAATTTTAAACACCTCCCCTTACCCTCCTTTTTCCCAAGACACTCACTCCTCCTGCTCCCTTCCCCCAGCAGCACAGGGGGATGAGATGAGGGTTATTGTCAGTTCATTCCAGGTTGACTTTGCCACTGCTTCTTCTCAGAGGGAGGCCTCCTCATGCTTCCCACTGCTACACTGTGAGATCTCTCTCATGAGAGACAGTCTTCCACAAATTTCTCCAATTAGTCCTTCTCAGGGGCTACAGTTCTTCACAAACTGCTCCAGCATGGGTCTCATTCATGGGGGAAACAGTCCTTCAAGAATAGACTGCTCCAATGTGGGTACCCCACAGGGCAACAATTCCTGACATCAAACCTGGTCCAGTGTGGGCTTTTCTCTCCCTACAGGCTCCCAGGTCCTGTCAGGAACTTGCTTCAGTGTGGGCTTCCCACAGAGTCACAGCCTCCTTCAGGCATCCACCCGCTCTGGCGTGGGCTCCTCCACAGGCTGTTAGTAGATCTCTGCTCCACCGTGGCCTCCATGGGCTGCAGGGGCACAGCTGCCTCACCAGGGGCTGCACCACAGGGGAATCTTTCGTCCAGTGCCTAGGCTCCTCCTCCCCCTTCTTCACCACAGACCTTGGTGCCTGTGGAGATGTTGTTCTCACATTCTCACTCCTTGATGCTGCTGCTGCAGTTCAGCATCTGTGCAGCAACTTCTTCCCCTTCTCAAATATATACTTGTAGCTTTTTTTTTTCCTTATACAAGATGGATGCTGATGCCACAGAACCTAAAGGGTTGCTTTGAAGTACTTACAAGAGGGAATAAACCTGACCACCTGGATGAGTTCCTGTGTGACTTATTCTAGGTGGTCCTGCTCTGGCAGGGGGATTGGACTAGATGATCTTTTGAGGCCCCTTCCAGCCCTTGAGATTCTGTGATTTCACCCCTAAAAAACAACCAAGTAAAATTAAAACCAAGGCAAAATGTGTTTTGCTACATCTTTGGAAATGTGAAAGTCTGAGTTACAATCTCTCGACACAGTAGTCCTGCAATCATGTACTACATATACCATCCTCACTAGATCAGGTATCTGCATGTTACAAGGCGTCACGAAAACAGGATTGGTTTTAGTTAACAGATTCTTTTGTGGTGAAGGGAGTAGTAGGTCAGCATCAACCTGATTTTCCTCATAATCTTTTGTTGGGCCTCATTTAGCACAGAACTCAATTAGCAATTGCCCTCCAAGATAGAAAAGAAAACTGGAAGACCAAAAGCCGAGAACTATTAAATGGCCTTCAGGAGGGGGAAAATAAAGGCAAATAAAACCACAATGAGATCTATTATTTCTGAGATCTCTCAGCTCATGGCTTTAGAAACTTGAAACAATACACATTCAGTCCATGGATAAAACCCATGCACAGGAGAAATACCCAGTCACAACCATCACCTTTTGGAGACATGTGTATTTTCCATTTCAGATGACAGCATTAGAAAGCACTAGGCAGAAGTGTCAATAGTAGAGTGGAATGTGGAAATGTGATTTAATTTCCCTGGGAGGAGTACTTCTAATTCTGGGGATAAAGGCTAGCCCTTTCACCTCTCCTGAGACCTTGGCTTTGCAAAACCCTTCTGCTATTCGCAGCAACTGAAATATTTTCTGAAAAACATGCAAATTTCCTAGGCAAGGTGCGAAAAAGAGAATGTTCACTGTAACGTTAATCACGTTAAATCCACCTTAAAGGTAGGTTGTGTTGATTCTAGTAACCATTCAAAATCTTTGGACTTGGTCCCTGAAACTGTTCCTAGCCCCTTTGCCCTTTTTTACCACTCTGCCCAACGCCATTTGGTACACCTAGGACAGGCCATCTCCTCTGAGCTGTGTTTCAATATCTATGGTTGGGCTTTGGGGTAGGAGTACAACTTAGCACTTAGAAGAGGAATACTCACTCTTTACCATCTCTTTTCCTTCCCCCCTAGGCAGTTATCTACTCATTTCAACAGAAAGCTTTTTTCCTAATGACTGAAATGAGGAAGTCATTATATACTAGATCATGTACTGCTGAAGTGAAGCAGATAACCTCTTCCATTTTTCTTCATCATCTCTGCTTTGTGTCTTTCAGCTTTAAAACCAGCTTGTGGGAATGTTTCTGGACATCTGTCATACATCTGGATATCTATCATTATGTCTATTGCATAGTATTACATTCAAATATTACTGTGGACATTGAATAGTCAACTACTCCATCTTTAGGAAGTTATTTTCCTGTGTGATGTTTATACAGACCCTCTGAACTACACAACTATATAACGTGTATCTCCTGCTTCATCCAGAGTTCATGATGGATTGCTGAACTAGAGAATGGCTGTTTGCTTTGGCTATTATTATTCAGTTTATGGTATTAAAAGCAGACCTTTCCCCTGGTGATCCAAGTACAGAATTATTAATCTTAACAGGCTTTTCTACGGTACTCATCACTCCCTCGCAGGAGTCCTCCAGCACATCATGAACTCACCTAAAATACTTGAAAAGTGTGTATGCATCACTGCAGTGGATTTGTGTGGGCAGGTTTTGGTAGCAGGGGTCTACAGGGGTGGCTTCTTTAAACAGAGCTGCTGACAGGGGCACTGCCAGTCCGTTCTAAGATGCACCCACAGCTGACCAAGGTCAAGCCAATTAGTGATGGAAGTAACACCTCTGTGAAGAGATTAGGAAGTAATAACAACCTATCCCTGGCACATGTTCTCATAGCTAATGGGAACCTTGCAAGGAATAAAGAACAGCTCAACAGCTCTTGTTGCAGTTAATAGGGTCTTTGCCAACCTATATTCTTAAATGAGGTTTTTTTATAGATGTGACAGAATGGAGTTCCTGTGGTTTTCTCTGGAATAACAGTGATAAAATGATGAGTAGTAACAATCTGATGAATATGGTATAGGATCTTCTCTTGTCAGTGCCTTGGCCATTTGTGAGGCAGGGCAGGAGTAAAACAGCACAAAAGCTTCCCAGACAGTTTAAGTAGCATGGGTACTGTTTTGGAAAACCTTGTTTCTTGTCACAAACTCAAATTGGTCAAACATCAGGACTGCCAGCAGAGAGATCTACTGAAGGCAATTCTTAAATTGCCTTGAGTCCTATTGCAAGGTGTCTATTACCTGACATTGCCAGCAAACAGCCTGACTGAGGTACGGATGGAGGCAGACAACCTGAAAGGAAACACAAATTGTCCTTTCAGATTTTCTCTGTGGGAGAGTTAAACATGTGACTGATGCCTGTTTAGTTTGTTCTATTGTTTTTAATGAGATTTAAAAAAAATACTGTCACAGGGCCTGTCAAATGGTTAAAGTTGTCATAGCTCTGGAAGGGGGCCAAGTGCAGGCTCTGCATATCCCAGGTAGATACTCTTAAACACTTGAGGACAACGGCCTGAAGCCCCATTGAAGGTTGGTAGTGTTGTGCAACTCTTGTTCCAGGGTTTTTTATTTGCTTAATTATTCTCCCAGAGTCAAAACTATACTCTTATAATGCTGGTCAAATTTGCTGTGATTTGCCCTAACTAATATGAACTTAGTATACAGCATCACTTTTCTCCTTCCACATTGTTATTATTAAACTAGCAGTTAAAAAAACATACAACATCCCACCCCTGCAACCTACAGGGCAATTCTTTCCAGAGTTACGCCTGCAGAATTCAGCAGAAGGTTTTAAAATGAGCCAGCGACATTTTTATTAATAGCAAATACATTAGTTAGAACTTTAGGAACTTGGCTTGTAGTTTTTAGCTGTATTTTTTCCTAGTGCTGGCAACTGTGGGGACATTTTGCCCCAAACATTGATTTCTGCATGAGTCTGAAGTAACTGTGTTCCAGTGGATGGTTTTTTATGACCCTTTCTGTGACTGTGGCCTTAATTTAAGAGCTGTGAAAGAAAGCACTGAGCTTTGGAAGAAGATTTCCATCGAGTTCACTGCTTGGCATTAAGAAGCTCACTTTGCTTCTGTTTTCTCTCATACTCTTTACACATCTCATCTCTTTGAATGTCAGACCTGTTGAGGCTGGCACACTCTTTCCATGTGGCTACAGAACACTGGAGGAAGAGAGGCATCTGGTGTCAGCTGGGGAATTTTCAGTCAGTGGTTCCCAAATTCAGGTCTGAGGGACTGCAAAGGCTAGAATAGCAGTGTATAGACATCTCTCTGATAAAAGGATGTATAGCTTTTGTCACATCCTCATTGCTCAATTTAAACTATTTACTTTAAATTGGATTATTATTCCACTTAAACAAAACCCACAGTTGCATTCTTTCTCTAAAATCAGAGATGTGACTTTTTTTATTTTAGGCCACAATACAATATGTATTATTATTACTATTATTCCATTTTAATCAAAAGTCAGAGTTTTGCTTGCATGCTTATCCTATTCTGAAATAATGAATTTCCCTCTGGCCATCACAACTGTCTATGGCATAGTCTTTTAAATATAGGAAAATCTTAACTGAGGCAGATTTCTGCCTGAAAAGGTTGTTCTGTTTAAGAAATGCAAATTACTCAAAGCTGCAGTTTTAGTCTTCAGCAGTCCCACCTGCCTTTCAGGAAGTGTCTGTTTTCAGAAGTAGGGAGATTTTTTTTTTGTCTAAGACTATTTTGATTTGTATAAGGGACTGAAGGGCTCTTTTTCATGTCAATAGAGAACTTCCAGCCAGATAGATGGTTTTCTTTTTGAGCTGCTTAACTTGAAGGCATTCTTCCTAGAGAAGATTGTCACAACGGAGGCTATTTCTTAATGATGGAATTCTCCAAAACTTGTCTTTAGAAAGTAAAAAATAAAATAAATCATAAGCTAGAATAAACCCTCACTCTTATGCCTGGAACATCTATTAACTGAAATGTACAAACTAAACACAACCTCAGTGGTAGCTCCTGTTATCTCTAGCAGGTCGGTGGGGCAGGTGCAGTCAGACGTGCTGCCCAAAAGCTCAGATCTCCCCAGCGTATGTGGCAGAGGGACTGTTGAACTACGAGAGCACACAGAGGCTCTCTCCTTGATTGGTTTTCTAGTTCAAAACACTTTTCAATTGCATTGAAAGAATTGCATTGAAATTGGTTTGGACTTTAGGAAATATGCTTCAATCAAAACCCAGAAGAGGGAGCCCTCCATCAAAATAAGACTCTCAAATGGATCATGACCAAGATCCACAGACGTTTCCACTTTCTCTTCCACCTGCTTATAAATCACTCGGTGGAATTTCTTGCCTGTCTGCCCATTCTTTGAAAGACTAACAGCTCACAGTTTCTAACTTTAAACAATATCATTCAATAGCTGACATGCATGTGTGAGATGTTTTTAAAACTTTAGCTGGACATATCAGATATGGAACTTGTTCCCTATATAAGAAGGGATTCTATTAGCCTGCAAAGCAAAATATCTTTTTGTCCTGTGCTCACTGTATCACACAGCAAGTCCTGATTTTCACTTAAAACCTTCATGTGCTTTAAGGAAGCCTGTAGCTATCAGCCTTGTTCTTTCCTACCTGAAGTCCATGCAGTTTGCTGCAGTTGTTGACGGGACAAGGAACAGTCCCTTTAGTATGACAGACTATGTTTATATAGGAGTCTCCCTCAGACTCACATGAGGAGTATTTAGCTCTGAGCTGGACTGACCTGTAATATATTGAAGCCAAATGACCTTTTCAGGTACTGTGTGTTCTATTTGTAGCGTCTACTCACTTTTTAACACATCTTTAACAGCCCTAAATATCCAGGAGTGTTAATTGCCCCAAATGCAGCTCTTCTTTCCTTTCTTTTATTTTCCCCTCTTTTTTCCCTTCCCTCTACTTTTTTTTTCCTCCCTCATTTCTTCTTTTCCCTGTTTTGTTTCTCTCTTCTGCTTCTTTTCTTTATGGGCATTCAGCTTTCATACACCTTTCCAGGGCTGTTACTCTACTTATCGGGACTATGTCCTCATCTTCATTTGCCCCTTGATGTGTAGCTGAGTAATAAAGCTCAACTTTGAACAGCCACTCTAGTCATAGATGTAAGGGGAATTTATTGAGATGGTATACATTACATGGAAAAGTCTAATTTAAAAAAAGAGGAAGGAATAGGCTAGGTTCTTGTAAATCAAACTTTCAATGTGTTTGTTATCCTGTCTAATACCTATAAGGTTAGTGGTAGCTGCCAGTGTTCTATATTTGCAGACAGTGGCTTGTCCATGCTGTCTTGAAGAAGACAGCAAGGTAAACAAATTTAGAGCACAGTATACCTGTGTTTCCTTGAGATACACAAAAAAAAATGCATGCATTTTACTCCTAAGCTGTGTGCTGTGATCATCCATTTCAGAAAAGGTTTTTGAGTATATTTTGAAGATGGCAGGCACTGTGGATAATTGTTATGGCCATCTTGAGTCCTGTACGTTATCAGTGTGAAGGCAGCAGTGGACAGGTCCCTTCCTCTCCCCCTGCCAAAACACAAGCTTCAACAGACAAATTGCCTTTCCCTTGGGCCTAAGTGCAGGAGAGTGAGATCAGGTTGCCAGAATTCTTCCTGTCAGAAGGTGAAAATGTATTGGTAACTTAGGTATCTTCCTGCTGCTGGAAAGAGACCTTGAATGGAAACACCAGCACGCTGAACCTCTGTTCCTGCTGGGTAGATTTGCTGACAGCCAGAAGGCTTCCAAGACATCCAAGCAGTGCTCTGCCTTCTGGGCCAGAGTAGTGTAACAAGAAAGGCTACAAAGCCAGTATTTTCACACTGACATGAGAGTTTTTTAATTTAATAAGATACAGTGCAATTAAAAAAAAAAAAAAAAACACGCCCCAAATCAAACCAGTTCTGTAACAGAGCTCATGGGCTGTCTGCAGTTAATGCCCCTAAAATAACCCAATAATAAATGAAAAAGTCTCCTACAGCCCAAAGACAACCAGTTAACTTCCTTTTATGAAACTGTAGGTCTTTTTATTAGGCTACAAAAGTGTTTCAAACAAATGAAAACCAAATGTGTAAAAAATGTGAGTGTTTGTCTTTAAGCTCCTGCCACAAGTCTCTTCAAGGGAAGCTCTGCCTCAGTCTCTCCTCCAGGCTGGCTTGTGCTTTTGAGAGTGAATACAGGGTTTGCCTATTGAGCAAAGCACTGTACCGTGCTGTTAGATAGAGGATCTATACAGTAACTGTACTGGAGAGATTAAGCATCCATTCAGGATGGAATTATTCAGAGTCAGATTGGCATGTGTTGTGTTCTGTAGCCCCAACTCGTTGCTATTGTGGAGAGAGGCTGTTTTAATATTCACATGCAAAAGCTTTCGACGCATATTGAACCTATGCCCTGTCTTGTAATATTATTCATTCCAATACTAAACAGACATGACGCCAAACCCAGCCCTGCTAGAAATGAGTACATTTCCTATTGAGATCAATAAGAATTGCACTTGCTTACACCAGGGCTGATTTTTTGCCTATAAATCACAAACAGTTCCACAGCTGATGGAAAAGATACTAACCTTCTATGAACATAAAACTCAGTGTGTCATCTCTAGAATTTTGCTTTTCAGAGATAACTTCCTAACTAGAAAACAATTACAGTTCAAGTGGGAAATGTTTTAGTAACAGATCTTTGTGTACTGCCTGAACACACATGTGTGTCTTGGCCTCGGTGAAAACAGTTCATGTGTAATGATTGTGGTCTGGGCACTTAGGTCTTGAATTCTGCTAAACTCCTTGTAAAGAGATTAAAGGCCAAGCTGTTTTGTCCAAGAGAGCAGTAAATGAGGCTGCAATAAGACACGTTATTATGTGGAACAAGCCTTAATAAGCAAATACATGGCTTGGTTTGTTTCATATATTGCTGAGTCTTGTCTGTTGACTTACTGAGTCTTCTCATTAAAAATGATCTCACCTGGCTCATATTTCACAAACAGGCTAAATCCCTACTCATCTATTTACCTGACCATGCACATAGTACCTGATGCCAAGCAGACTAAGAATGTTAGAATCATAGAATGTTAGGGGTTGGAAGGGACCTTTAGAGACCTCCTTCCTTGGAGGTCTTCAAGACCTGCCTGGAGGTGTTCCTCTGCAACCTGATCTAGGTGAACCTGCTTCTGCAGGGGAGTTGGACTAGATGATCTCTAGAGGTCTCTTCCAACCCTACCGTTCTATGATTCTGTGATCTAGACCAACCCCCCTAGGTTGTCCCAGCTCTCTGTGAAATGAAGGAGAATTGGGCTCCTAAACGTTCTTGATGCCTTTGGGCTGCACTGGATTTAGGAAATGTCACATCTTAAGTTACCATCTTCTAAATTTCTAGCTGTGCCACCCCTGCCTGTGAATTTTTTTCTATGTGTTCCACAGAATATTTTTGTTAGAAAAGAAGTTTAAGATCACTGAGTCCAATTGTTAACTCAGCACTGCCGTGTCCACCACTAAATCACATACCTAAGGGAGAAAGCTCTGGAGGCTGAATAGCCAAATGGGTCTAGGACATGGTAATTCCAGCAGAAACCATCACATTCATTATAGATATTGGGCAAGAGTTACACATCGCACAACAAGTTCACAGAAATTTTGATTGGGTTTTTTTGGCTCCCTTTGTGCTATATGTGTAAACAAAGTTTGTGAGGTCCATGGCAAAATCAAATTGACACACACAGAAGATAATGTCCTCCGTTTTAAAAATTAATTGGAGAACATGCTACTGCATTTGAGAAAAATCTATGATCTTAAAATTCAATTGTGTAAAACAGTGCATGTATTGAAGAGGTTGCATACAGATCCTCAATTTGAAATGTTTTCTGAATATTAAATGTTTAATTGCACACTCTCTCAATGCAGTTGCTTCTTTTAAGTGTATAGATTATACATTCCACCTAGTTTTCCATGGAATGATGTATGACGTTTGGTCAAATGCATTGTGTTCTCAAGACAAATTATAAAGTACTTAAATGTATTTCATTACACATTATACTTCATCTTCAGGCAAAAAATGTGGTTTACAAAATATTGATTTGTATTATCAGGGCAAATTGTATCAAATCCAAGACTGAATTTCATTTTAGGGAACTGTGCAATTTGTCTAACCATTCCAAGGAAAAGGACATCAAATACATATGAGCAACTGTGTTGGTGAAATGAATTTTAATCGTGTTTATCATCCTTCCAGATACACTGTACAATGGGATTTGATAAATTTCATTCCCTAGACCTCAGTCTGATTGCTGATGAGATAGGAATGTTACAATGTCCCAGTGGCATCGAGTTGGATTCTTGCTCTTAATAGGGTGCTGATAATATAGTCACTAGCAATTTATCTGCTACTTAAGAAAAATTAAATCTGATTCTGAGAAAGGAGGAAAAATAAATAAAAGAATATAGGTGAGAATTAATGTAGCTGTAGCCTGCAGGATGGAATTGGTGTCTAGAGGTTTTAAGGACTAAATGTAGGTATTTGAGGGTTGTTTTTTCTTTCAATCTTGTGGTTAGAACTTGAGAGTCACAAGACATGGTATCTTTTTTTTTTTAATGTCTTTGCATTAAACTTTTCTACAGATTTTCTACATGGCCTTTGAAAATCTGGATGGGGCTAATTCTATACTGGAAATCCACGGGAGGGATTCTACAAAGAGATGAGGACTGAAACAGCATGCTTCCTGTTCCTCCTGTCTCTTCACTTGTAGAAAGAGACTAACAGCGTACTACTTCCTCCTCGGGGTGCAGCAAAGCTGAATCACCTGGTATTTGCAAAGATTACAGTATCAAAATCTGTGGGCTGCATCTGCTTGAATCTACTAAGACTTCCAAGAGCAAGGGGTGGTTACCCACCAGAGGGCAACATCGCTCTCACACATGGAAACGATACTAATGCTACTTGAGGCAAAACTCGCCAAAAGCAAGAAGAATCTTTTCTTTGGCCCTTATAGCTCTGAACAAATGCAGATTTTTTACTACATTTCCATATTAGCCTTGAAATAAAATGGCAACATGTTAGTGCTCCCATGGCACCGTTGGCAGCCAGCCCCAGGAAAAAGCTTCAAAACTTTCCAGTGCTGTCCAGAAACACAATAGCAATTTTTATTTTGTTAGTGGTTGATACAGCTCTAATATTCTTAACAGCTGTGACTGTGTGTTGCTTTGAGTGTTGCATAGCTTTGGTTAACTTTTATCACTCTTATCTATTTATTTGGTATGTGACCCAAAGGCATTTGAGGTGCATATCACAGGACCCGGAAAAGAAAGACATTGGGTGGGGTCCTGACCTCAAGGAAGCCAATGGGGGAATTTTCTTTAATTTCTAGGGGATCAGGACTGCAGGATCCTCCCTCTGCAGACTATGACTGTCAGGGTCCTTTGGGCACTAATGAAACTTCCTGGTCATGACTAGCTTTTACCTGCTGCCCAGGAGCCCTGTTTCAGCTCAGGCGTCAGCATCTAGTCCTTGCTTGTGGGCATGTCTATCTCTGACCTTCTCTTCTGAACAGAGTTGTTCTTCTGTCTTCAGTCCTACCTCTCGCTCTTGTCTGCTGGATGGACCTTGGAACTGGCCACTTACTTTGCTTTATTTGAGGCTGTTCATGGGATTTATTACTGTAGTCAGCTGGTTCTGCCCCATATTCAGACCTTGCAAGTCTGCACCCTGTCAGTGAGTCTTCATCCTGTAGACTTGGGAACCTGTGGCTCCTGGCTCATCTACACTCATGGCACAGCCCTGTTCATGCTGTTCCCTGACACTGCTTCCACAGAAAATGAATTTATGTCTCGTGAGAAATCTCCAGTGAGAAATTCAGTCAAACCATTTAGAGCACTTGATGTATGTTTATACTAAATTTTTGCAGGATCACAGGTTTTTGAAATGAAAAAAATTGCAACCTTGGAAATAGAAACAATTATACAAAGCTTAACTGAGTGGTAATGCAGCTCTTGCACAGGAAGCCAGCCTTTTACATATCTAGATCTACCAAAGAATGGTTAGTCCTCAGCCTTGCAGAGAACAACTTGAAAAGTGAACTTTTAAGTCAAAAGAACAATTGAAAATAGAAATATTTAGACTTACCTTTATTAACCTTGTAATTTAGTAAATCAGAGGGATTTTAAACTAACAGCATGATTTATTCAGTTTATTTCCTGATGTTTGGATGACTGTAACTAGCCAGACAGAAGATGATAGCCAGTGCTATTTTTTGTTCACTGTGAGGCAGAAAAGGCAAACTTCAGTCAATTTTCTATCAAGCTTTTCTCTCCAAGCACCCAAACAATGAATACATAGAAACACTGGTATTTAAATTTGAAATTCTGTTGGTGGAGAAACAATTCTCCCCAGGGTACTTATCAGTAGGATAACAATTGTTTCACATTTTACATTCTCTTTCTTTTTCTCCATTTTTTTCTTCAAGAAATACGACCCTCAGAATGACTGGGAATTTCTTTTTGCATCTCATATTAACAACATTCAATATATGCATAAACATCTGGGACTGAATAGTTGATATTTCCTTTGTGAGCCTCTGGGTCCCGTACCCAACAGGTGACAGGGAAGTGCTTTATGGAAATTCAAGCATGTTTCTGGGTGATCCCTGCACCAGCTTTGTTTTTTCAGTTGGAGTGGGAGAAACGTCATTGTTTAGTAGCTAGTCACAGGAAGATAGTTGTCTAGCCCCAGATGAGAACTGTGCCATTTAATAGGAACTTCAGTCTGAAATGGGGGGGAGGTAAAGGGCCCAAGGCTCACCTGGTGCAAAGAATGTGTTGTCCAGCTTTGACAGATGCAAGGAGACAAAAGGTTTTGAATGGAACATGTACCACTGTGAAGTGAAAATAGAGAATTGCTCTCAAACTAAGATTTGTCGAAAATAAGTATGATAAAGTTTAAATTCCCCACTGGCACAGTTTTTCTGAGCATGCTGGGATCTACCAGTCCAGCCCTAGAAGCAGAATTTACCCTGTGAAGTAGAGGATGCCCCAGATGTCCTTGCACTGTATAACATACTGCAGGACCAGGAAGGTGCAGGAAGACAGACCTACCATGATGTGTTCTGATGAGAGCAACAGCTGGTGTTGGATCTCCAAGTAACATGGCCACGCACTGCTGGAAGAAGCTTTAAGTGCAGACTAGCTTGTGAGAGGAATATTCCTTCAATGAGACTGGATGAATATCAAGCAAGACAGCTTAAAAGAGATATTCTTTCTCTTCCCCTCAGTATACTCTCTAAGGTTGCGCTAATACTTCAGACAGTTGTTTGGTTCTATTTGTCTGAGTGTTTTTTAGCAAGGAAGTTATTATATATTGCTGCTCTTAGAGTTGTTCCCGTAGATCCCCTTTGAGACAGGCAGGTCCATAGTGGTCTACAGCCTAGGTGTTGCAGAGCACCTGGGAGAGTCACTGCCAAGAGCACTCGTCCTACAACCAAAATTAGGGATTAGGGAAGGGAGCAGGAGATCAAAATAACAAAATAGTTGCAGTGTAGTAAGATAACAAACTTGACAGTTCACAATTCACCTAATGAATGAAATGGAATGCTTCTTCCTTGAAGCACATGCTGTGACTCCTACTGCTGCTTTTCCTCCCCAGTTCTGATAGCAGCTGAGATTTGGTCAGAATGGACATACAAGATGGGACACTGTCTTTCTTTGCCACTTTGTCTCTCTTCTCTGTTTCCTGATGCCCTGTTCTCATGTAGCATCACACCATGAGGTAGTGATTCTGGAATGACTTGACAGAGGCTGCATTGTCTGTTTTACCAACAAACTATCACTCATGTGGCAGGAACTAATGCAATTGCATGGACTTGTAAGTTGTGCTAATGCTTCCATTTGATAGCATCAAGCAGTAGGTTTTACTCTTTCAGTTATCAGATTAACACATTTCCTATTATAAACATTTGCATACATAGATTGCCGAGTAGCACCTATGAAATAACTTTTAGTTATTGTCAGTTTAGTGAACTGTCTTGGACTTCATAGGGTCTAAGTCCATCAAGCACGAACTGAAAACCCTTGATTTAAAACACAAGTGCTTTCTGAGTAAGGTCTCTAACCCTCACACAGTGGATTAATTCATGGAAAGGGTTTTTTTTTTAAAGTTACTATTTCACAGGAAGATGTGTTTTGCCAGTAGATTTAATTGTCAAGATTTTTGAGAGAAAATGAGCCCTTGCTACTACTAATGAATGAGGCAGCTGAAATTCCTCCATACCTATGACCTAGATGAATGTTCTGCTTCTCAAAGGGTTATGGCAGTAAGTGTGCAAAAACATTTCTGTGAATTGTAGGAGGGTTAGAGAGTAAATTGTTTGGGCCTGCCAGGCTGTGTAGAAGTTGTAAATACATCAGCAATGAGCAAAAAAATATGATTTGTAAAAAGTGGGACTGTTTTCTTGCTTCTGATCTTAAGTTATTGCTGTTAAAAAACCATATGGTGTGGATTCCACATGCTACTAAGGCTCTCTATCAATTTTTTGTATGATTGATATATGTGAAACATCTAAGAGAAGCTTTCTGGTGATGACATCCTGAACTCAAACCAGTGCAGTAGCTAGCCCTAAGATTGCAGATAGCTCAGAATCTTTAGTTCTCTGGAGTACAACTGACCAGTAATTTTTTTTTCCTGAAACGTAATGCTTTCAATTAAAGTCAGTTTTATCAGATGTATCACATCTGTTTGCTACTTCTGTCATATGCAAGAAGTCCTATGTCCAGGGCTGTTGTGCCCAAGTATCACAGTAGTCAAGTCCACCTGGTGTAAGGTGTTTCCTGTAACCAAGTCTATCTAAAGGAGATAGCACTCCTTCCTTGGTATCACAGAATGGGAGGGTTGGAAGGGACCTCTAGAGATCATCTAGTCCAACCCCCCTGCAGAAGCAGGTTCACCTCGATCAGGTGGCATAGGAACATGTCCAGGTGGGTCTTGAAGATCTCCAAGGAAGGAGACTCCACACCCTCCCTGGGCAGCCTGAGCCAGGGCTCCCTCACCTCAACAGTGAAATAGGTTTTTTTTATGTTTAAGTGGAATCTTTTGTCTTCCAGCTTCATCCCATTACCCCTTGTCCTGTTGCTAGATGCAATGTTTGTATGTTTTTATAAACTACCTATTTTTGTTTTCCCATTAGGAGATTGTTTCCAGCAAGTGTTGATAGTGTCAGTAAGCCATAGTTATGCTCATAAATGAACAAATCTTTCTTCTCTGCCTCCTTTTTTCCTTTATTTTTTGGTGTGTATTTTACTGTATAGATAGTGAAATTATTTTATACTCTTTTTACATTTTGATGTCTTGACTAATATGGCTCAAACCCATGCTTTTTGAGCCTGTTCTTTTCTGTTGCCTTTGCCTATTGTTTGGTTGAATGGGTCTGTCCAGAGGAAGTATGATATCCTTCCTACTTCATAACCTTACAACTCCTTTCTGGTTTGTAGCTGACTCTTCAGGTATTTCTGCCTTCTGTTGTCTTCTGCTTGCAGTACTAAAATGGTTTCTGAGAAGATTAGATGAATACTGCTCTTCCTTAGAGTGTATCCAACTCTCCTAACATTATCTATTGTCTGAAGCATATAATAGAAATTACATCTAGAGGAAAATGCCAAAATGCTAATAATATTGACAGAGTATGTATTGTTCTAGTATTCAGAAATAGACTCTGATATGTCATTCAAGACTGCTATAGCATAAAACTTGTGGCAGAGATAGAGATTCTCATCTAAGACTCTCGGGGGGAAAAGAAAGATGAGAAAGAGAAGGGAGGGAGGAAGGCATGGAAGGAAAAGGGGAAGGGAAGGGAAGGGAAGGGAAGGGAAGGGAAGGGAAGGGAAGGGAAGGGAAGGGAAGGGAAGGGAAGGGAAGGGAAGGGAAGGGAAGGGAAGGGAAGGGCCAGATCCTGAGGCAGCTTGAGTAATATTTGAGATGGAGATAGATCATATCAGTGTGGTAAAGTAAGTCAGTGTTAAAATCATCATCTAGTCTGACTCCCCTGCCAGAGCAGGGCCATCTAGAGTGGGTCACATAGGAACTCATCCACGTTCATCCTTTCATTTCCCAGTGATTTGTGCTTGGGGAAACAGGATGAATTGAGTCCTTTACCTGGCCTCTCCCATCTTCTCAGCTCTGCTGAAGAGCTTCATACAGACTGATACTTCCCAAAATACCCATATCTCTTGAAAAGTATGCCTCTCATCCCTCCCTTCTGTTATCTGTCTAACATTTTGCCTCTGTTGTCCTTTGAGATATTGTAACTCCAGAGTCTGCGCAGAAGAAAGCAAGATGTGGGCAGAAGGTTAGAGCTTTATGTTCCCCTAACCACCCCATGAGTGTTTGCCAGTGAGCCCTCCAGTTCTTCCCTGTCTGCTGCTATGCCTGCTCAGTTTAATGTGAAATCAGAGTAAACAATAAACTGACATAACCGGTGTCCTCTTGTAAGTGATCAGGGTGTAGCTTCCAGAGTATGACTTCCGGCAAGGTGAGATGAAGTAACAGAAAACCCAGCAGGACATAAGGGTTGGGCTTAACTCCTCATGGAGTGGAAGCTGTTGTACAGGCAGGGGCTGAGGATGTGTGCAGACATGGGGCTGTCTCCCTGCCTTACCCAATAAAAGGGTATTTTGTTCTCCAGGATTTTTCCTGAAGAATTTATTTCCCAGCAGCACAGATCAGCTCAGAGTCATGCAAAGTTGAGGGGAAAATAATTCCGCAAGGTTTAAGGCACACCTGGAGCTTCAAAACATCTGTGTTCCCAACTTCAGACCCCTCTGAAAGACTGGAGCCCTGCTTGGGAAAAAACAAATCTTTCTTTAAAAAATGCCCATAGAGAGGTAGTCATTGCTCATATTTGCTGCTAAAGCACCCCTGCATTTTGCATTAAGAGGACGTTTACAAGGACTAAGAGGCAAGATGTGCAGGAGAAAATTGACACCCAAGAAAAGAATAACTACTGCGTTTTGAGGCTTGCACAGGAACAAGTGTTAGATAAATGCATATGACAAACAGACCCCGTTTGATCTCTCTAAGAAGGTTTGACAAGTCAGACACACAGGAGCCATAAATTACCTTTAATAGCAAAAATTACATCAGTTAAAACCTTTTAAGCAGTTGTGCCTCATACAGCATCAATTCAGAGATAGTAATCTAAGGTGAACCAGTCTCTTTATACACATTTCCCTTGTAATATACAGCTACAAGATTCAGCTGCGTATGATTTTCATAAGACATGATAAAAATCTAATGGTTCTAGGCTGCATACCGTAAACCTCTGCAGATAACTGGCTCAGACTCTAACTGATAAACATATTGGGCCAGGAAAAACATTTTTTACTTTAAAAAAGAAATAGAAGTGTGATTGAGATGTCATGGTGTGGGAGTACTGCATGGGGAAGATTCCTCTAATCAGTCATCATCCTGTTTGGAAGACAAGCTGAGGAACTGGAGGAGCTGCCAAAGGCTGCAGAGTGCCCAAAGAGGGCTGTGCTCTTTGCACCCATGAGAACTCCCGTGCCTTCTTTAGAGGACTTCCCCAGGGGAGCTGCCTTTGCTTTGGTGCCTGACTGGCAGGTTGTTAAGAAAGGTGGAGTGGGAAGGGCAGATGCTGCAGTTAGCACCTGGTCACCTGAGGAGTTGCCTGGTGCAGGGCAGAGCTGCATTCACCATCCATGCCAGCAGGACGTGATAGCTCAGGTCCGACAGCAATGACAGCTGCTTTTCTCTTTCTCCCTTAATGGCAAAATTTTATTTCCCTTGGAGTCCAGGAAGAGCACATAGGAAAGACTATTTCCACCCTTCCATGTGGCCTTGCCTGTGCTCAAAGCATCTGCTCTTGGGGCTCGTGGAGAGGCTTCCAGGTCTGGCTTTGCTTTTAAGCAGTCCTTGTGCACATCTGTGTGCATGGCACAAACTCAGTGGGTTGTGATTTAGCAGTCAGAGGAGCTGATTTGTCTGCTGGTACCATGTAGCCTTGCAGTCCCAGTACAGGGGGCTGCTGCTCTCGTCACGGCTTGGAGCACCTTCTTTTAGCAAAATCATCATTTTCATTAACTTTTTATTGCTGCCTGTTACTTCAGTCCCCAAGGCCAAAGTTTTTGCAAGGCCACTTTCCCAGAAATTTCCCAAATGAGTTGAATCACACAGGAGAAAGCTGCCACATGTGGGTTTGGGTTTTTTCCCCAAATTAATTTGTTTATATAGTGAGGAAGGCTCAGTTTGTACTGCCCTTTTTGGGTAGGAAAGGAGAGAAATACATGCTGATTCTTAGAAATGTAACTTCTGCCTCTGTGCTGCTTTCTGTCAATGCACTAACCACATCTTCCAGAAAGCAGCCTGGGTGCTGGCAGGCTGCAGGCTGACTCTGCCAGGAGCCCTCTGGGCTGCCCAGGACACATCATTTTTGTTGCTAATGGCCCAATGATACCATCATCCCTGAAAATGTGCTTCTGTCATGGAGAGGCAAGGCTGCGCTACTCTGGGCCTGAACCAGCCAGCTCCAGAGGCCCCTCAGCCCCAGGCGGGTGCCTCAGGGAGTGAAAGTAGCTCAGAAAGGGCAGGACACTGCCTGGGAGCGAGTAGTGAGGGAGAAAGTGTGAGAAACAGCCCTGCCAGCAATGAGGGGAGAACAGGAGGGGACAGGAGAGGCTCCTGAGGGAGATTCTCTGAGGGAGCTGCGGCCTGGGCAGAGCCCATACTTGGCTGGGATGTGGAGGAGGAGCTGGTGTGGACTGACCACAGCCTCCATTCCCTGTCCCCTCAGAGGTGGCAGGTAGAGGAGTCCAGAGGGAGGGAATGAAGGTGAGTCAGGGGGAAGGAGGAAGGTGATGTTTTAGTTTTTGTCTCACCATCCAACTCTATTTGAATTGCCAGTACATTACATCAATGTTCCCCAAATCAAGTGCCCCTTTGCCCATAAGTGAACTCCTTGGCCTGCAAAGATTTTCATCTTGTTTCCTTATTTGAGGATGGGAAGTGACGGAGAGGCTGGGTGTGTGCTTGGTAGCCAGCCAAGGTCAACCCACCACAGGGAAACAAAGCTATGGCCATGCTGTGTCCCACACAGCAGATACCTGGTAAATCAGGGGTTAGGCTGGGATGTGTTACTCTAGCTGCCAGCTCTGCCTTTGGATTCTGCAGTAATGTTTCTCCTAGGATGTCACTTTGAGGTGAGGGTTGAGGTGCTTTTGAGGTTCTAGTGGATAAACAGCTGTCTGGTCTGTAATTCAGGTGAATAAATAGAAATTTTCTCCCTATAGATCATTTCACCCAATGCCTTTCACAGGTGTCTGGTCACTTCAAGTAGTAGCGCTGTATCCATCTTGCTTGTTTTCTGCCTGAAATGCTTAAATTATACTATGTGAATAACATATCTGATAAATAAATGCTGGGAGATCAGCCACCCTCCTTCAGTGGCACTGCTGACCCCATGCCCTGCTGCCAGTGCTGAATGCCCAGTGTGGGGTACCTGAGCAAACACTTACTCAGAGTGCATGCATCAATGGAGGGATACCTGACAGTGTCCTGGCTGCATGGCTTTGCGAAAAGAAACAGTAGCTTCCTGTAAACTCATAGTCTCAGCTGCAACAATCCTGAAGGGATGCAATTTGAACCCATTTTTTTCACAAAGCAGAGTCTTGTGCCGTAACTTTTAGGAGTGTACAACACCTTGAGCTTGTAAGGTATGGCCAGTGCTAAAAAGAGAGGGAAGAAATAAGACAGGATTCAAAATTGCAGCTAGTTTCATGCACTCTATTAGACCATTTGAAAACTGAATTAAATTTTACCCGCATTTTAGACTATGGTCAGTCAGAGATTGAACAGAAGCTAGAAACACTTGAGTATTAAAAATCTGGTTGTCTATTTAATCTGGTCACATCAGATCACAGTCACATCTGCTTGTACCTTAGCTAGTTGCTGATTAGAAAAGCAGGATAAATTATTCACTTCATTGTAGCTGAGAAAGGAGGTGGCCTGTACAGTGGGTATTAATTACTCTCTGTCACTCATGAAAAGTATTAAGAGAGTCTTTGGGCTGAATACAGTGAATTGATTATTTCCTATACAGAGAGGTGTAAAGGAATATCACACAGGGCTAGTAACTTGAATTATCATTAACTTGACGCATTAATATTATCCCTAAGTTATTAAATATATGGGAACAAATTTCTTCAATGTGCAACAAAATGCATAAGGATATCTTACTTTAGTCAGCTTTCTTAGAGAAACGTGTCATATACAAGACACGTTTCTGCTTGTCCCCACAGAGAAACTTTTTTGGTCTCTGTGTAGCTTCTTCTAGACCTGGAAGAGCAGTACAGGTCTCTAAAGGTCTGACAAATGTCATGAAAGAAGGCTGAAGAGTCGGGAAGCCCCCAAATGGGAACAAATGCTGATGGAAACCCTGCATAGCTAATTTAAATTGGAGATTAGGAAAAATTTCTTCACCAAAAGGGTTGTCAAGCATTGGAACATGTTGCCCAGAGAAGTAATTGAGTCCTCATCCCTGGAGATACTATAAAGCTGTGTAGAAGTGGCTCTGAGGGACATGGTTTAGTGGTGGACATGGTTTAATGGTAGCCATGGCAGTACTGGGTTAATGATTGGACTCAATGTTGTTAAAGGTCTTTTCTAACCTAAACTGTTCTGCAGTTCTGGGATTCTACTCTGCCTCTTGCAGAGGCAACTGGTGAGGCATAAGTCTAAAAAGCAAGGCTTTGTTCCTTCTGCTTCTATGAGAAAACTTTAATTTCTCCCAGTGCCTCAGAAAATGGGCATTTATTTATTTATTTATTTAGCAGCATACATTTCACTGCAGTTTGTGGGTGCAAGGGTCAGGTTTCTGTGATGTTCTGTGTGTCTGCCCTTAATTCTTTTCTTTTGAACTCACCGTGACTTGCAGTGGTGAGCCTCTGTATTTGCTGATGTAAATGGATTCAACAGTTTATCTTTAGTGTAAATATCACTTATTTTATTAGCAATAATAAAGACATCAAATCTTTCACTAGGATTTTTTTTTCCCCCTTTTTTGAGTTATCAGAAAACTGAACTCTTGCTACCCCAGAAATTTGAGCCTAGGGAGTTCACTGGTTAGTATATGACTACTCTAGGGGAACAAAAGGCACCTTTCCAATTAAAGTTAATAGAGGGATAACTTCAGACGCACAAAAGGAAAAAAAGACACCTATAAGTCATGGTGAGTTCAAAAGGAAAGAATTAAGGTAGACACACAAAGCATCATGGGAAGTGCTATTCAAGCTACCATGTCAAAAAGGCTGATTAACAGCAGTTCCAAGTCTACCTGATCACCAGGGAGTCTTACTGATAAAAATTATTTCCCCTCCAGAGAGAAGAATCTCCCTGAACTGAACAAATGTGTCACTTTTGAATAAGGATTCATGAAAAGGCAGAAAAGGATAAGAAAAAAAGAATAAAGGTATGCATTCTCCAAAAGATCTGAAATTTGTAACTTGTGACTGTTTATCAGTCTTTAAGTTCTGAATGAAACTGCAAGTCATACATCAGTGAGCGAGGTTCATGTCATTAAGCTTTGCATGTCTTTTTTTGTTTAAAAGTGGCTGCAGATAAAATTCACTGGCATTGGTTGTAATTGCAATCAGGCAAATCTAATGGCTTTGTTAGATGTGTTGCTTAGACCTTCCAGGCTGCAAGGCTTTTCAGCGGAGTCCTTTATAGATATTGATTAAATTCTGGAGCTACTGTGTGAAATTTGGTACTCTGTGTTGGGTGCAGAAGTCAGGCAGGACAAGTGTAATGGTAAATTCAAGACATAAAATCAAATTATTTCAGGTCACTAATGAATTTTGATTCTACTCCCTCTCCACCCTGCCTTTTATTTCCATTGTTTGTTTTCAACACTTTGAACTGTACAACAGAGAAGACATGTGAAAGAAAATGCTATTTCAATATCTTTTTGTGAGCATGCTGTTATACAAATAGCAACATTTCTCGTACTTCTTATTTGGCCATTTATAATTCTCATGTGTGTTTACATGCTATTTTGGAGGATTTTCTCTTTGAATTGCCTTTTTGTGTTTGAATAGCTCACTCATCTTCATACCCATAGTTTATTCCTCTCTTTGTGGTGACGTGGAATGGGTTAGAAAACAGGATTGCCACAGGTAGGAGGCAATTGTTATGAAAACATAGGCATGTGAGAAAAATTATACAAGACGGTGTCTGAAAGAATTACAGTGAACTGTGTGCTTGGGATGCTTTCTCTGGGCTACCACAGTAGATGTGGTTTAGGTGTGTCAAATGCTTTGACATTAGTGGATGAGATACAGGAAAATTTTTGCAATGAATGTCATAGAATTTATTTGTACTACAGCAGGCAATTTGAGATACACTATGGGTGAGAAAAGCAGGAGCAACAGGCTCTTTGTGCTACCTGGGCAAAAGTGGAATTACTTTTTGAATTTCAGCCAAGTTATGAGGAGCTTCACTCAGTACCATAAAGAAATTCATGCTCTTTACCTACAAAATTGAGGTGGAAGGAGTCTTCAGGTAGCAAATTGCTGAATGAACACTATTTTGTCTCATAAGGGGAAGTGACTCTTGCCTAGACTATTGCATGTTCTAGATAAAATATTGCCTTCTGAGATACTGAAAGTTTTCCTTCTCTTTGACTCAGAATTTTCAAGAACAGCGAGGAGTGATTTTCACATTACATTTGTGATGTTTCATGAAACACAAGTTGTATGAAATGTTCATGTTATTCTATGTTTTTTTCCAGATGAGCTGTTGCTCAGTTGTTTTTACTTGAAGCTTTTTTGTGTGCTGATATTACTAGAATGCAAGTGGTTGGAGTGGGCTTTTGTTAGCTCATTTCCTGACTCTGCTGTTCTTAACACTTTGGGAAGCTGTATAGTACTGTTGTGTTAAAGGTTAAAGAAATTTGGCAGAAAATACCACTCCTACGCCTCCCTTTGTGCTCCACCTTATGCTCAGATATCAGAGGGACTCGGAGCAGCTGGGCTTAGATTCTGAGTGATGCTCTATAGTTTGATGCTGTTAAGTCTGGTTGCAGCCCACATATTGAACTCTCATGGTCACAGATCCACTGATAGCATGATGCACTTTCAGTCCAGTCATGGTTATGAACCAGCATGGCCACACTGAAGGTGTGTGGTCATGTTCAATAAAAACTATCACGACTGGATTAACAAATAGTACAGTTTACTGGAGCAACAGAAGTGCAGATTCTTTTGGATTGATGGTGATAAATACGTTGTGTTCAAAAAGCACATGCAAACCATAAGAATATGAATAACATGGCTGGAGACAGAGGAGCTAAAAGTATAAAACAACTCTACATCCCTGGGGAAGGGGAGACAAAGGTTCAGCTAATCAGTTTATCTGCTATGATATTCTCCCCCCAACACTATCCTCTCTTAAGCCATATTCATACTATTTTTCACCTTTAGGTGGAGCTTGAGTGACTCTAGTCATACATACCTTTGTTATAATTGGTACAAATTTTCAGTGAGGTATGGTTGCACCTTGGAAGCAGATAGTTTTCAGGATGTTTTGGTATTACTATGAGATTATAATGAGCAAAGCTCAACCAAGGTGCATGATTTCAATTACACAATCATTTTCCCATGTAACAAAGTACATATGCCACAGGATGTTTCTCTCCTCAAGGACAGTAACTCCTGATTAGAAGTTCCTTAGTTAATCATCTTCATCACCTTGAGGGGCAGACTGACCTGACACTTGCCTGATATTTACATATTTCCAAATGGCTAATTGCTAACTGAAAACAGCCTTTAAGGTTCAACAACTTGGCTCAGGGTAGCAACTACGCAGCTTATCAGATCGGTGGCACCATCAATTTACCACCCTTGTGTTGATACTATACAATCACGGAAAAGACCTTTAAGTTCATTGAGGCCAACCACTAACCAAACACTGCCAAGCCCACCACTAAACAACGTCCTCAGCACCTCAGCTATGTGTCTTTTAAATATCTCCAGGGATGGCGATTCTCGTACCTCTCCAAGCAGCTTGTTCCAGTAACAACCCCTTTAGTTAGTTCATCCTAATCTCCAATCTAAACCTCCCCACAAAATCTGAGGCTATTTCCACTTGTCCTATCACTTGTTATTTGGGAGGAGAGGCTGACCCTCACCTGACTACTAAACATTTAGTAACAGGAAACCAAAATTACTGTTTTGTAGAGAAGACTATGCTACCACCTGAAAAGCAATTTGTTTGCATTGTTTTAAGTTCATAACCACTAGGCAAGTTACCCAACATGGGGAAAGTACCAATGTCATTTCTCTTCAGTTTGTATTTGTTTCCACTGTTGGTATTAATATTTCTTTGGCTGGGAATTGGACATTCTGTGGAGAGACAAGAGAACCATCTCTCTGCAGCCACTGTGGCTACATCACCATAGCAAGCTCTGCCAAGGTAAGATCTTGGATGCATGTCTGAGCTCTCTGGTATTCAGCTTGAAGAATGGAGCCCCATAGCAATCAAGGGATTTCTGTATGATTTGTCTGCTATTTATTTGAGAAAGCATTGTAGGCCTACAGTGTTGTAGACTTTCATAAAGAATTCTCTCTGTCATTGTTCTAATAAGCAGATTGAAAACATGAATATGGTTTGGAAAATCTGCCTATAAGAAAATGACAAGCGTATTTGGTAATTCAGAGCTTTTTTGGTAGGTGAGCTGACACCATGTTTCAAATACAACTAATTGGTGGTCAATTTAACATCAATTATTTTAGCACACTAATAGGTCTGACACCAGTTTTATATGTCAATGGGAATAGTTTCTGCCTAATGAAGAGTTTCTTTGTTACAAGAAGAGGAGATCAGGAGAAGGTAGGTTAGCAGCAAAGAAAAAAACCCCAAATACTACTTTTTGGTGGGAGTGAGAAGGAATTATATTTACTATATTATATTATATTTATTATATTTATATAGTTATTTACTTCAATATGTCATTGATTTCCCTTCCCTCTACCCCCTGAAAATTTCTGTTCCTGAAAGTTTCTCAAATCAAGAATTTTTCTTCTTGCAAACCCACATTTTCTTCAATTTCTTTAACAGATTTGATTACTACCTTTTTCTCTTGGACCTTAAAGATATTCTTTAACCTTCTATATGTTGTTTTAACAAGATGAATCTGCCACTTCCTTGGTGAGGAGAGTCCCCCTCCTTGGACCTTCCTGTATTCAATTGTCTTCTTCTCCCAACACATTTCAGTATAAATGTCTTTTTCCATAAACGATCATTGTATTTGTTATCAGTTTTTGGTTCAAGCTCTTCTCCTTTAACATTCAAGTATCTTTGCTCCTCCTTGCTTGCCTTTGCCTATCTTTTTCACTTTTTCTGGTCTTTTTTTGATTCTATCAGGTATTTTTTGTTATCTACTGGCACAACCTTGTCCATGCCATCTTTCTTGCTCCCTATTACAGATTATCCCTCTTGAATAGTTGAGCAACTATTTCTTTGTCCTGCTGAAGCTGCATTTACCTCTACTGTGCAGCCTTAGGGAAAAATGACTGACAATTTCACATTAAAGTAGTGATGTAATTATGCTGATGTAGCTCTGTGTGTTCTCTCAACTTCAGTTTACTCATCTGACTTTCTTATGGATTTGAAAAGTACCTAAGGCAGGTTTGTAGCTGCTACTCAAAATTAATTTTTTAACTTATTTGTAAGTTCTGGGCAGTTCACTCTGGGGAACTGCTTCTGCTTAATTCTTTAAGCAAGGACACATTCTGATGAGTCCCAGCTTTATAAAGGGAGTTTGGGATAGTGCATGGAAAGAGTTAGATAATGTTGAGGACTAATTTATGGGTGCAGAATATCATGTCATGCATTTAGAGGCTCTTAATGAAACCCTCTGCTCCAAGCTGGGAGGTCATCAGCTGGAAATGACTGAGAAACACACAGGAATTATTCAGTGACAAGCTGACAAGGTATAAAAGAGGTAGTGCAATCCTACGATGTCTCAGGAAAGATCATTCCAGATAAGAAAGTATTCCTGCCTGCATACAAGGATTGTTAACGAGACCATATTTAAGATACCACATATGGTTCTAAGACTAAAAATGTTCCAAAAAGATGACCTGAAACTGAAGCATGCAGAAACAAGGCTGTAGGGATGATCAGGGGAATAGGGAGTTTGTTTTACAGAGGCTAGAAAAGGTTGGCTTCTTTAACTTAGCAAGGCAAAATCTGAGAGAATATTCATTTAAACACATCATGGCAGAAGACAACTTTTTAGGTTAAAGGGCAATGTTATTGGAAGAATGGAGGGGAGTTTAGGAGTACATTTTGTTTGGGGTGAAGAAAAGAGTTCCTAATTATGAAAGCAGCCAAGTTACAAACAGACACTCCACGGGAGCAGTCATGGTACAAAAATTTAACAGAAGCAAAGATGAAACTCAGTAAGTTTATCAAAGGGATTATCTGCAACAAGGCTGCTCTTGAGAGCCAGGGATTAGACTCCTTGAGCCAGGTGATCATCCTAGACCTATGGCCCTTAGGAAATACAGAGTTCTCTCTTTATTTTATATTATTGGGAAGACATTTGCACTTGCATCATTGTTTCAAATAAATGGGCCCCTTGCAGGATTTGTTTGTAATTGTGTTTGCCTCCCAGAAGTAAACAGTTTCCATCCTTATCTTGATACAGGGTTTAGAGCAGATGCTTTTTAAATCACGAGCTCAACTCAGCTAACTGAATTTAACTGAAACTCTGCTTTTCTAAAACTGAGATGTAAGTGTTGAAATGTTTCTGCTGAAACAATCTGGGCAAGCTAATTCAGTCAGTTGAGCTGCTTTGGTTAAATAAAGCAGTTTTATGTTACTGACACATTTTCAGCCCTTTGAATATCATCCACCATCTGATAGAAGCTAAATAAAAACTACTGAAAAAAAATTATTTGGACAACAAACTGTATTTAAAAAAAAAACAAAAACCCAAACCCCAACTCAAGACCAAAACAAAACCTCTAATGATTTATAGATTCTAAATAGGTTCTGAGTCAAAACATTTAAAGATTCAGTATTGTCTAAAACAAACTGCTGGATGTATCTATATAAGGCTCTAACTCCTCTTTAAAATAAAGGATTCATAGTGTTGACTTCATTTTGGCCAAATCTCTTGCAAGTGAAAGGAGATTGAGATGCAAGACTCATCTTCCAGTTACTTCTATCAGAGGACCTAGTGACAGGAGAAAATCATAGTAAGAGTTGTAAAAATATTCTCCCATGGGCTCCAAAATTTTGGCATTTGATGGGATGCCAATGTGCTGCAAATATTGACTGCTGTTCTTTAAAGCCTTATAAAGAAACAAAGCTAACAAAAGACATTACAGACAATGTTTCAGCAAGTATTTCTTGGATATTAAACATCCTCCATCCCACAGCACTTTGATCTTGGGAACAAACCATAAAGAACCAACAGAGTATTTTTTCTTACATGGTAACATTTAACAGTGAGGTTGATGAACTTCTGGAAAACTAGCATAATGGACATGCCTTTTCCATTTCTTAAATTGTTTTGACAAGGGCATACTTCATTTAAAGAGGCTGTTTTCTATTCCTTCTCCTTTTGGTCTCTGAAAAAACAAGAGAAACCAAGATAGAACTTCACAGCACCGATCAATTCACCTTCCTCATGGGATAAGTGGAAAAAAAGCCAACTTAAATTATCTTTTTATATTATTTTTGTTTGTTTTGGTTTGGTTTGGTTTGTTTTTTTTTTTTTTTGTCAGGGAGGGGACAAGAGGGCAGAGGGAAATAAGAGAAGAGAGTGTATAGACAGTATAGCTCGGTATTTGTGTGTTTTGGCTCACTCAGCCTTTTCATTGAAAGCCTCTGTTTCCATTAAACTTGCCAAAGAAAATGTATGAAATGTATTAATACATACTGTACACATTAGGGATGGGAGTAATGACTTAGAGACTACCAAAACCCAAAGTGAGTTCTCTGTAATTAGACACAAGTGTGCTCAGTATTTCTCAATTGCAAAAGTGGTGCTGCTTTCAAATGTTTGTATCTCTGTCCTTTCACATTTCCTTAGAAACTAAAATTGTCAAAATGGAGGAGGTTCTCTCCTGTGTTTCTAGCCCAGTTCCCACAACAGGCTGCTACACTCTCCCAAACCTTGCTCTTCCAAGATTCCCTTTTCTCAGTGCGCAGACCCAGGGCTTTGGTCTATTTGGTTGACATAAGCTTTGAGTATGTTAAAATTCAGGCTGTATCTACAGATTCTTCTGAGACTTATTTTGCAATTATGTCTTCATTTGCTTAGACAGAGAATATTTTTTTTTCAGGGCAGGTTCACATCTTAGCATAAGAAACTCCTGGAGACAAGTGTTCAAAATCTGACTAGATTTAACCCAAGCCTTTCACTTTGAGGAGTTGTTGATTTATCTGGTTTCTGGTGGAAAGCCTTAACATGCCCAGAGTTTGTCTACTCTGTCTGAATGGACAATAATATCTCCAGGTATAAGAGTCTAGGTTTGTTCCACCAGTCTCATTGTTTCCCACTATTTGCAGTGCAATGTCTGCATTTCATTTGTGCTATGAGAGACTCTATCTGTCTAGATAGTCCTTACCTATTGCCTGAAAGACTTTATCCTCTCCCTGTTACCCAGGCAAACTAATTCACCACTTTCTGGTCTTTGTGGTTTTCCTTTTCAGAGAAGATAGCAATGGCCAAAAGCATTGCTGAGACACAACTGTATCCTTAGCCTTTTCCAGAGCAGAAACCACCCCCTCACTGGCAGAAATGCTGGTGGATCCTTGCATTTGATTTCAAGCTCTTATTCAACAGTACCCTGCAACATGCTAAATGTGAAATGCAGGATGCCTAGTAGATGTTTAACATATCCTGTCCTGATCTTTTTTCAGAAGGAATAGTGTTCCTCCAACTTTAAGAATCTGATGTGGGCTATGAACTGCTATGTCTCCTGGAGCTGTTTGTGCTGCCGGACAGAATTACCATCTGCATCTGGATGTCATACTTACATGTGAGCTTGTGTCTTTGTGAGATCTGTGAGCAGAACTCCTACCTGGATCAAAATGAGACATTCTGCAAAGATTTTTCTGCTTACACAGTATAAGCTAGCAAGGCTCATCCTTCTCAGTTTGGCACACCTTTTCACATTTGTAATGAAACTTAGTTGCATTTGTGAATGATTCTGGCTTGTTCTACCTAGGGAAGTGGTAACAGAGGCAGGAAAAAAGATAGTTCTGCTGGAGACAGATCTTCTGAAATGACTAATTTTTCTGTCCTCCAGACAGCTTTCTGTCTCGTGTTAGTTACCTGATCTCAGTGGAGCATGGCATCTGCACATAAACTTCTTCCCTTCCATTTCTCTTGCAAACAACACAGGAATGACCGGTTGGGAAACAAGTACTAAAAGTGTCTATAGTTAATTTCATTTTATGCTTTGATGATGTAGCTTTTAGGCAAGTAAGGAGGAATCCTGCACAATATGCTGAATTTCCTGGGTTTTTTAAAAGTTTTTTTTTTTTTTTTTAGAATGTGATTGACCTGAATAGTTTCTGGAAATAAAGTAGGAGGCTCCCAAAGTTACTACAGCTGCTAAAACCCTGCCGTGTTAGACCAAAAAACTTAAAGTCCCTTTAGCTTTAAGATTAATCCTGTAGAAAGTCTTTTATGGCTTCTTTAGCCATTTCTTTTAGACATGGTTTAGTGGTAAGCTTGGNTGGCATCTGCACATAAACTTCTTCCCTTCCATTTCTCTTGCAAACAACACAGGAATGACCGGTTGGGAAACAAGTACTAAAAGTGTCTATAGTTAATTTCATTTTATGCTTTGATGATGTAGCTTTTAGGCAAGTAAGGAGGAATCCTGCACAATATGCTGAATTTCCTGGGTTTTTTAAAAGTTTTTTTTTTTTTTTTAGAATGTGATTGACCTGAATAGTTTCTGGAAATAAAGTAGGAGGCTCCCAAAGTTACTACAGCTGCTAAAACCCTGCCGTGTTAGACCAAAAAACTTAAAGTCCCTTTAGCTTTAAGATTAATCCTGTAGAAAGTCTTTTATGGCTTCTTTAGCCATTTCTTTTAGACATGGTTTAGTGGTAAGCTTGGCAGTGTGAGGTAAATGGTTGGATTTAATGAGCTTAAAGGTCTTTTCCAACCAAACAATTCTATGAAATGACTCTTTTCCACATAACAAGGGTGAGCAACAGCTAAACTGATGAGAACATCACAGATTCTGGTATCTACTATCTTCATGCATTATAGGAAGTCTTTATCCTTCCAGAGGGAGTGAGGTTTTTATGGAGTTTTGAGGGGAAACATGGGGGTTTTTTTGGTGGATTTCTGAAGAAAAATGAAGGAATGAATGACAAGAGGAAACAGCATCAAATTGCACCAGGAGACCTTTAGATTGGAGATGAAGAAGAACTTTTTCCCTGAGAGGGTTGTCAGACACTGTCCCAGGCTGCCCAGGGAGGTGGTGAAGTCCCTGTGCCTGATGATATTCAAAAGATGCATAGATGAGGTGTTGAGAGATATGGTTTACTTTAGTGATGGGCCTGACAGTGTGCGGTGAGTTGGACTCAATGATCTTAAAAGTCTTTTTCAACCATAACGATTCTATGATTCTGTGAATCAATCTTCCTTTGATGTTTACATTTGTGATCGTACCTGGTTGCGACAGGCAGAAAGCAAGTGAGATATGGTAATTTCTCCGCTTTCCCTCAATTTCTGCAGAGACTGTAGTATCCCTTAGACTTCAGGATCTCCAGAATGCAAATTTGGCTGAAGCATACACACAGAAGTGTACATGTTTTCTTCACTGTACACATGATATTTGACAATATTTCTATTTGGCACCATTTCTATTTGGCAACATATTTTTCATGCACTCATCACAAGGACATTATTGCAGCTTGATGTTTACAACTGATTTCTGAAAGAACTCATCAACTTAGTAACCTCACCCCGAGTGGAAATGTTCAGCTAAATGCAGAGTTATGCAAAGCCTCAGGCTCATGTGGTATTTCTAGAGGACTCTGGATGGGCAGTTTGCTAGAGCAGAATGAGCTGCCTTTTCAGTACCTTCTCATTTTGAGCTTGTCAATTAGTAGCCATAGTAGATTCTCCTGAGTGTTAGGATCAGTATTGTTCTTACTTACCTTTTTCTCCTGATTTGTGGATTAAGTGGGTAAATTTTACTGTTGTGCTACTTTCTCTCTTAAGAACAAAGCTGATAGAAGCCTACTGTGCTTCATGCAATCTCTGTTTGCAACAAAGTAAAACAGAGAGCAGCAAAGTATTTTTTCGTTAACATGATTCAAGAAGCCTGTAGGAAACTGAAGAAAAGGTTTTGCCTTGTGACAGAAATTGTGCTTTTTCCATAGAATTCCTTTGGCTTTATAAAAATCACTGGCTGATGACAGGGAAAGGAAGAAGAGTAAGAATATTGTATGCAATTTTGAGCAAAGCCATAGCAAAAAAATCCAGTCATCCATCTGCTGGTAGGTATGTAGGTAGTATTTGGCAGGGCATGGGAGGTGCAGCTTCTCTTCCAGGCAAACTGAGATTGTTTGTGGGTAGCAACAGCTGCAATCAGCATTGTAGGCACACCACCTCTGTGGCTTTTCCAAGGGAAAGATGGTTCAGCATCAAGTCTGTAGGGACCTGGGCTCAGGTCTACATTGGTGAGGTGGATCAAGTCTGCAGTATGGCTTCCTCCTGTAAAATGTGGGTTCTGCTGGTCTTCTGTCTTTTTGCTGTCTAATCTCTGACTGCAAGTATCTCAGGACAGGAATGACTTTTTGCTTTATCTATGAATGATGTCACTGAAAGGTTTCAAGTCACTGCTGTTACAATGTAGGTCCCATGAATTGGCAATAATCACATGGAAAGGCCATGCTAAAAAATTAAAAAGCTAAATTGCTGTGAACTCCTGACTTGCATGGCTGAATTTTGACACACCCCAAGGAAGCACTGCAATTAAAGCTCCAAAAAAGTTGCCTCTTCTGCCTCTAATATACTACCCTTGAGTGGGTAGAACAGCTTTCTTATGGAAACGTTTGACACTTTCCTTTGCCTCACCTCATGTTACATCAACCTCACTTAGTGTCTTTCCCCTTGCTTTAGAAGACGTGACTTTGCCAAATCCTGTTGCAGATATTGATTCTTAATCACTATCAGGAGTGTGAGCAGCCTCAGCCTGCAGAGGTGCCGTCACATTTGCCAGAGGAGCGCTGGGTTCAGGAGGGAGCCATCTGGAAGGAGAACAACGCAGTGCCCTGACAAAGCATTGCCGATAGCCTGAACATAACTTACTGTGTCAGGAAGAGAGAGCAACAGAAAAGTGCGATGCATTCTAATAAAAGCACCAGTACAGTGAGGATTCATTTTTCTTAGAAAGAATCTTAAGAAGTTAGGGGTTTTTTTTCCCCATTTTCCCACCATCTGCTTTATTAACTCCCTGCCCACTATGTCTGTCTGTCTTTGTTACTTTCAATAGGCATTGCAACTTCTACCTTCTTCGTTGGCATTCACAGGACAGGTCTTTCTGCACTAAGGAAAGGGGACATTTTACTGGCCTACATACCAAATGACTTTCCATCTTGTTAATAGTGGGGGAAATCCTTAGTTCTGAATCTTCCTTTCTCTTAGGTGAAATTTTGAAGCAGGGATAGGGTGCTGCTGGCTTATTTGCTGTGTGTCGTTTGATGGATGCACATAAATCCAGGAAGTGATCCAAATCCGTCATGACTTCTTTTATACCCCAAGGGACTTCCTGTAGAGGAAACAATTAAAGTGTTTTTGTTGGTTTTGTGTTTTGACCTGCTATCAGATTTTATTTCCACTGGCATCTTAAGAAACAAGTCCCTTGACATATGATATCCAGAATTGATTTGTGAAGGAAGCTTGACTGGTCAGACTTTTCTAAGGGATGAAGAAGCTCTTCACCCCCAGGTTAGCCTGGAGCCCTTGCTTCAAGCTTGCTGTGCTATTAGATGAACCTATACAACCTACTGTAGGCTTCATCTTTCTGCACAGGTATCACTTGCTGTAATTGTAGCAATCTGAAGTGCCATATTGTCATTTGCAGGGTAAACTTCCTAGCTTCTCTCAGAGCTGCTGTTCTCTATGCAATGTTCATCAGTTTGAAAATAATGTTGGACCAGGGTTATGGACCATCAGGAGTGGGGATTGGAGACCTCTTGAGGACTCTTCCCACCTGAGGGACTCTGTGAATCTCTGGTGGTCTGCACTAAGCACTGCCAACAACTGACTGTTGCATTTAACATGTAGTGAGTGAATGCACAGAACTGTGGAAGTGCTGGCATGGAAGGTTAGAAGCACTATTTATGAAGGAATATGAACTGCAGGATCTAACAACCTAATAGCAGCTTGAGTGTGTATTTATTTAGCCCAATAATTAAATTGGATGATCATAGTAGTGTAAAATTGAGTGGCCAGCTCAAACCACGTTCTAGGGAAACCTTGTGTGGATTTTCTGCTATTAGAGGGAAGGTGTAAGTGATCCTTCCCACCTGCCTATGCTGAAAAAGAGAGGCTTGGCTCAGCCTTTTGCTTGAGGCACTGCCAATAAATGAGCTTGAAGACAGAGTTTTGACTCTGACCAAAGAGAGAGAAGGACATGAGAAACTGTAGCAATATCAAGATTTCAGGCCGGTATTTAAAATCAAGCTTTTAGGAGCACCTTAAAAAAAACTCTAAATCAGATCTTTCTATTTTAAGTGTGGCAATGTCATTGGAACTTAATAGCCAGTAGCTTAGTTCTACTTAAGGTGAATAATTTCCAAAACACTGATATGTATTTGAACGATCAGTGTCCTCAAAGCTCAGGGACAATTGCATAGAGGATTTGGAGCTGTGCAAGGAGGACTCTCAGGCCTTGGATATAGATACTTACTGGTCCTTGTAGCAGTTTTCTTTGCAGCAGTTGGGTAAGGGTTGAGAGAGGAGAGGCTCAAACTTTCCTGTTGACTTATACCTTAAACCTCTGAACGCAGGATATCATGGGATGCTTTCAGTTTCTCACTGAAGTAGTATTAACCCCTGTGATATCACTACGGGTCACAGAGCAAATGCATCCACAGATATTAACGGTGTTTGTTACTCACACAGAAAACAGATGTAGAAGGCTTGCACAAACCAAGAAAAGTGTTGCTCTGGCAAGGAGAGAGTAGCGTGAGGCCAAAAGTGAATTCCTACAAGGCAGAACTGAATGCTGTAGCCATGTGATAGATGGAAGAGACCAATATAAATCACAGGATAAAATAACCACTGTAAAGAATGCTCCTTGTCCTACAAATGTTGTGCAGTTATGCTCCCTCCTAGGATTTATAAACTATTTCAGTCATTTTTTTTGTAGAACCTTTCAACAGTCCTGAATTCTCTGAATCAACTGCTCAGGAGAGAATTGAAAACAGCACTGCATTGATGCTATAAAGGAAACCAGAAGACTTAGGGATTCATTCATCTCTGATTTAACCCAGTGTAATGCACTCTGAAATTAGTGGACTGATGTTACTGGGAGCAGAACTTACCCCTTGTAGTTTGATGAGGGGCTCTGGCCCACAGTGGTATAAGTTACACCCCAGGCAGAAACATTTAAAGTGGATGTGTGGTGCTGGCTAGAAGAGGCAGGAGTGTGCTGTGGCAATAGCACATGTTACTGTGTTCCTCTGAGGAGATCCAATTTGCTTTGCACATGTGGCTGCAACCCCTGGGGCAGAAAAGGGGGCTTCCTGTCTGAAAGCAGCCTGTGTTTGGTCACCGCAGCATTGGTAAGGATGTGAGCACACTGTCAAGTTAATCTCTGCTTGAACCAACACATGGAAGGAACAAAGATCTTGCAAGCAGTTTAGACTCTTAAAAAAACATCACCAACACACTATTTTATCATTTTCATGTGTATTTTGTTTTTAAATAGCATCTCTCAGGAATTTACTGTTTATAAACTAGGACACCAAATTTGCCTCAGGTACTCATCAAGGCTGTGCAGGTCTGTAAAGTTCATGGCATTGATTGACAATTGTCTTGCAAAGTTGCATTGTCTGGGCCAAAATTACCAATATTGCCTGCCACTGGCATGTATTTTTGTTGGCATCTCACTCTCCTAATTCCTCTTGGTTGGAATTTCTACTGCCTGAGCTTGATGTAAACATTATGAATTGTGTCCTGCCGTAGTCTCTTTATTTTTCAAACTAATTCTGACCGTGACTCTGCGTCGCTGCTCTGTCATCCTGGGTTTGTGGTGCAAAGCACAAACATTCCTGGTAATGCTGCAGGCAGTCAAAAGTGATGAGATCCATGGCTAGAGCTGAAGGTGGAAAGTCAGCTCATGTAGTAGCATGAAACTCATGGAATGCTTTGGTAGGCAAGCCGGCGCTCTTGTTTGTCATTGTAATGAACAGAGCAAAAAGCAAAGGTGCATTAGATTTCAAATATTTGAACACACTCTTATTCTTCATCATCCTTGAAGTTAAGGTTCAGTTGTGCTTGGGCCCATTTTGTAATGATAATAGAAAACAGAATTCATCTTGATGATTTGTGTGGGGGAAAAATGAATCCCAATTGTTTCGCAATTGGCCAAAAAATGTTAAGTTTAGGTTCAAGCCAGTTCTGGCTCTATTCAAACAAATTAGTACTGTTAACACACAGTGCTATGGAACGATTGACACGAGCATTTGGAAAATGAGGTGTTCCTAGAATTTATAAACTAGTAAATGATACAATTTTTTATAAGTAACAATATAACACATATAGGAAAACCTTGGAGGACTCTAAACCAAACAGACCTATCCGTTTATCTCATTAACTTGTCAAGTGCACATTACTTTTGTGCTTTACTCAGCATCTAGGCTTCCTGGTCTTGTGCCTTGGTCACCATCTCTGCTCTTGGTATGCAGAACTTTCCTTGAGGTGATCACTAACAGCCTGAGATTTTTACCTGCCTTCAACTGCAGACAAAATTGAGTAAAAGTTATGAAGTTAAACATTCAATTGATGCTGCTGCCCTGGATGTTCAAAATATCCGTCTGAAAATGGAGTCAGCAAAATTTTTCTGCCTTTATGTCTTCAATCCTAGAAGTTTCTTTGCAAATTGATCAAGTAGAAAGCGCGAACTCCAGGGAGAAACACTTCATAGGTAAATTCTTGACAAGGATGGGATGGATTATAGCACTAAAAGGCAAAAAAGACCCCCAAACTAAACCAATTACATTTAGAATTAAAATGTAATGCAACACTCTTCTCTCTTCCTTTCCTTCAATGAGTTCCTCTCAAAAAGGCTCATGGAATAGTCATTGCTTTAGTTTTAATTTAAGCTATTTCTCCCCACTGTGTGAAAGATGAGTGTTTCCAATTTGTAAACACCAGTGGAAAACTTGTAGAATTTTTATTGCGGAATTTATATTTTAATTAAGAAGAACTTTATAGAGTGAAAATAAAAAGAGGATTTTGGAAGACAATTTTCTTTATTTTTAAAATTTCTGGCTTTGCTTTTGTTTTTTGGGTTTTTTTTTTAATGAAAAAAAAAAGAATCCAAGCATGAAGATCTGTTCACTTGATGGTTTATTTTACTTAATATATTTTGGGGGATTATAAAGTTTTGTTTGTTTTTTTTTTTAAACTGGAAATGGTCATTTAAAACCAGGGCAATTTTCTTTTTTTTATCTATTTAGAAGAAAAAAAAAATTGAACCCCATAAAAATTCAAACCCCCTCCCAAACCAGCCCCCATCCCTTCTCAACTCTCAAAACACAAGAGACACATTTACTGCTTACATGGGAAATTTTTTTTTGTTTAAATAAACAGAACTTTTTTTCCCACCACTTCACTTGAGACATTTTCAGATGTTACAGCAATCTGGATAGTAAAAATGTTTAGTAAAGAAACAAAACTTGTTATCTTAGCTGTTACCTTTTTACTGGCAACGGTTCCAAAACCTGCTAAATTCACCAGTCTACATCTGTGGTGGAGGAAACAACCTCATGCGTTAAGAAGCAAGATTAACCTGTGCTTATGTCATAGCAAGTAGTTCTGTTAAAAGTGTTTGTAAAGGAAAATTGTGTTTGGTAGCCCTTTTTCCTGTCCCTCAGAATGTTCTTAAATACTTACTTCAATGTTTTGTCGTAGGGAAAAAATGGAGATAAATTTTTATTGGTAGGTATCCTTCAGCTTTACATTTGTCTCCTCTGTGAGCACTGTGGAATTTTAATTTATTTTTATCCACCCAGCTGGGTGCATGACTTATAGCCCTTGCTATACTTAGAAGAGGTTGAGAAGAAGTAAAACTAGAGAGCATAAATAATACCTGTATCAGTATAGCACAATCCAGGGGTGCAGGTCTCTGCTTTCTACCCATTCCTGATCATTTTAGAGCTTGTCAATAGATGAAATGAACATTTTTCTTCTAAAATAAGCACCTAATTTATTTTTGGCATATATCTAATGAGGAACTCTTTAGAGACGTGTAGGAAATGATTGGTCTGCCAACCACTTCTTACAGAAACCTAACAGGTTAAGAAGAAACAGTAAAAGAATCTACCTGACAGTTTTTGTAAGGCTTGGCTGTCCATTTTTCAAGTTGAGGCAATAAAACATCCATTTTTGCAATGAGAAAAGCAAAACCAGAGAACAACGATAGAGAAAGTTACGAACATTACAATGGCCGTTGTGTTAGGTAAATGACAAGTGCTTTAAATATCTGTTAATGGCCTAAACAATTAATAAAACTAGCAGAAAGTATAGTTAATTTAATGTAGAGAGTGAAAGAGTATATTTTCCTGAGTGCCTGGAGATTCCTTCCTGTGTTGCATGTCAGTGTTACATGTCGGTCTTGCTGATTTCATCAAGAGGAACAGCAAAATTCACCACCCTGCATGTTGTTGAGGATTTGGTTTTTCAGCAGGCAAAGGCAGAGCAGAATCACCTGCATTGCAGAATGAGCAAGGGCTAGAGCTTGTGAAGGACCTGCATGGGCCATTCTGTGGTATGGGGCACGTACGGGACTCTGTAGATGAAGCGAGTCTTAGAGGAGCTCTGATTTGACTTTGAATTTATCTTCTGTCATAGGAGCTGAGGTTTTCAAACATTTTTCTTCCTACGTGGAAACAGTTGCTCAAAGGGAGAATATTGTAACTTTCTGGTGTTTTCGGCCTGTTCTAGGCCAGATAGTGTATTTTAAAATAACTTATTAAATATTAAATTAGCATTTTTTGCAATTATTTTCCTGAAAGAAAAGTAATAGTCACTTTGCAAGGAAATACTTATATTTTTCTTTGATATGGCTCAATTGGCTGTAGTTATTACAGGGAAGCCAAACCAGATGTGGCTGGAGTCCTCATCTGCTTTCACTAAGGCTGACATAGACTTAATGCTGGAGTATAGCTTTGATGACAATTTGAATGGGAACTTGGAGACTGTATTTCAGGGTTTGAAGGCTTCAGTGCTGATGGAGCCTTAAACTAGGTGGTTTTGTAATTTGAGATTTGAATTGTTCTCTAGAGCTGCAAGAGACCAATAAAGTGTTGCAGATAAAATGAATTTAGCTGACAGATAAGCAACATGTGCAATATATTTTTATTATTTTCTTTAAAAGGTAAAGCCAAATGCTGAAATGTTTATTAATTCATGTTTCTGTCCTTACCCAGTCTGAAAACTCATTGTCTCTAATCTGTCTCCAATTCAACGCAATTGATCAAGGTGAACCTGCTTTAGCAGGGAGTTGGACTAGATGATCTCTAGAGGTCCCTTCCAACCTCCACCATTCTGTGATTCTGTGAAATGCATCTCCATGAAGACTTTAGGATGTGATCTACTTTACTTCAGCCTCACAGGCAGCATCACTCAGATTTCCAGCACCCCACTCTCCCAGAGACACGGCGGCTGCACAAACACCACCACATTCTCGGGAGGACCTTTGCTCTATTTTGTTAGCCCTCACATCAGTGTTGTCAAAAGTTCCTGTTTTAACAGTTTCAGACACTGATTAGTTCTGCATATATCTATATACATATCCATCTATGTCTCTATCTATATAACAAAAACATTTTCTGGAAGTATTGTCAGCTGTGTTCCTGCCACTGACTTTCTGTCTCACGTTTGCTGTGTCGCACTGTCTGGTTATGATCCTGTTTCTATTCTCATCTAGTTTTCAGGGACTATTCTGAATTTCACATATGTTTCTGGATGATTGGATCAAAAGAAGGCGAAATCACATGAGCATGTATTTTGATCAGTGTTTCAGTCAGTTAAAAATAATTTGTTTCTGTGCTTCATAGCAAATGCTACAAGTGTCTTGCATCAGTCACAGGATGTGGAAGCTGTGTTTGACACTCAGGTACCATTTATTTATTCTTTGACAGTCTCTTGCTTCGTGGTTTTCAGGATGCCACTTCTAAGCAGAATTTTTTCAGCACTATTCCCAGCACAGGCAAATGCAAACCTAGATACCTTGCAAGATTCAATGTTTTAAAACATTTTATCTAACTTGTCTTTTATATTTGCTGTAGTACTGATCTGGAGCTCTAAATAAAGCTGTAAGTAAACTGTAAATATAACCCCTCCTTTGAGTTCTGACAGTTTGACGCTGTCGTTGAACTCTTAATCCTTTCAAATTGTTTTTGAGAATCATTTTTTTCATCTCTTGTGGTCGTGTAAAATTATTGGCTGTAGTGGAATTCTTGTTTGTTTTCACTGGTGTAAGACGAGTAGGATTTGGATTGTGATTTGAAATAGATTTGGTGGATTTTTGGCGTATTCTTTTGTAATAAGACCAAATTACAATTTGACCACTTTCATTGTAGATGATCAAACAGAACTGCAAACACAATTTTCAGATTAACATCCATTACAGCATAAAGTATTCAGTGGCACCCTCTGCCAAGAGCTGTCCAGAACCTAATTATTCATCATTAAACTGCAGCCTGAAGACACAAAACCAGACCAGCGGTGTGCTGTATAACAGTGCCGTAGATACACATAATAAAACAGAGGGTTAGATCCACAGGGAACTTGGGTCTCTTCTGCTTCCTGCTCTTCGTGCTACACATCCAGCAGTTAAAATCTACAGTGTTCACAGGAAAGGGCCTCAAACCACTGCTGACCACCTGCTTCCCTTCCAGGTGATTGCCCTGACAGCCAGGCTGCGCATACTCCTTGCCTTACTCTCCTTAGCTCTACCAAGGGGACTTTGCCACACAAGAGATAACACCTTTGGTAGGACAGGTAGAAAATGCATCCTGCAGCGTCTCCTGAAAGTGGAACATGTGGGGATGAGCTTCCCCTTAGCAGGGAAATGTTGATGCCAGTCCTCTCATACCAATGTGACTTTCTGATTTCAGGATATTGTTGCCGCAGCCAGGCACCATGGAAATTCCCTAGTAGAAACTTGAGAGCTTGGAGGCTGGGTGGAGGATGGAGGATGAACCACTTAGGGAAGGAACCTCTTTTCTCCTTTTGTGGATGCCCCCTTGGTTACACACCGCAGCAGTGGGTAGTGTGAAGGACTGGGATAGATGAGTGGTGAGAGAGAGAGAGAGGAAGGCAGCAAGTGCCATACTTGGGCTTGTGCAGCCTAATGGGGCAGAGACAGGCAGGCAGTGTGGGTTTCCCTACCTTGCTGCAAGGTCACATCTCCTGGAAGACATTGCCCCTCTTGTCACCTGGTGTCATCTGCTTAGTTCATTTGGCATTTGAGGTTCCAGGGTGCAGAGGTGAGCTACAACACACCAAGGAATTTGTTTATTTTTTTTCTCTATTTGCATGTTAGGTCAGCCTCTGAGGGGCGGAGGGACCATTTGAGCAGCCCAGGAGCTGTCTCAGTGCACAGTAAGCTCAGGTTTACATTCGGATAGATAGCTCCACAGCAAAAAAGACTTCAAAAGATAGTCTGCTTTTTAAGAGAGGCTGAGCACCTACAAACTCAGCATGATCAATGAGAGCTTGGAAAACTCCGCAAGTCTGTTTTCATCAGTTCCAGCTTTCCACATATTGCCAAAAGTAAATGTGTACAAACTGATGCCTCTACTAGTTGACCTGACCAAGGACAACTTCCAACTTCCCATTTAAGCCCCACATTCACACATTTTACTGGAAATCATAGAATAGTAGGGGTTAGAAGGGACCTTTAGTGATCATCTAGTCCAAGCGCCCTTCAGAAGCAGGTTCACCTAGATCAGGTCGCATAGGAACATGTCCAGGGGGGTCTTGAATGATGCCAATGAGAAATGGAAATGGAAATTGTTTCAATGAGACACATAAAAATGTGTTGGTTTTCCTTTCAAGGATGCTATATGATGAATTGGAAATAAGCATAGAAATGAAGACACTTCTCCATAAAATCTCATTCAGTGTGCCTTTAGACTAATCACAGTTTGAAACTGTAATGCCTGGGGCTAAAATGATTGTGTTTCATGCAACAAGGCAGACTCACAGTGTAAAGTTCTGTCAAGATGTTGAGCCTATATTTGTTTTCTGTTTGCTTTCTCTTATCTTTTAAGCCTTAATCTTCAATAAAAGCTGTTGAATAAGGCCAAGTAATGTGGAAAAGCCTATGCACTGCTACAGAAGTGAAATCCATAGCAGAAGGAAAAATCTCCTTGAGAACAGTTCAACTACCTCTGCTAGATGGTGATGATTCCTGCTGTTATTATTGGGGTAGCAGGTTGCAAAATTCCATGTCTCACTTCCCCCCCCAGCCCCTTTTTTTTTTTCCCCTCTCTCCTGGCATTAAAGACTCAAATTCAAGGGTTTCTTTCTTCTCTCCTCTTTTCTTTTGGGGTAGAGCTGAAGAAAATACGAACTCTCTCTCACCTTTTTTCTATATCCTCTGCTTTCTTTCTGTAGAGTATTGTATTACATTTTTTTCAGAATTATCTCTTTTCTTTAAATCTTAAAAGTTTGATTATTACAGCCCAACCAGACTCCTCAGCCAATGGACCCAGGGCTAGAGACCTATATGCCCTTTCTACTTCAAAAGTGTCAGTACCTTCAAAATCCAAAATGGCTTTCAACTTTTCTTTCTTACTTTTTTTTTTTATTTAATAAAATCATTTCAGTAAAAGTAAGCTCCAGAATTTTTCCCCACTGTCTTTTCTGCCAAATATGCATAGATAATTCATATGAGTTTTGAACTGCATGCAGTCTTCTTAAATTTTTGTAATTTGTTGTTTAGAAACCAAATCTGCAATGTAAATGGATCTGAAATGCTGCTTTCAATATTAGATGCATCTACTAAAATTATTGGATGACCAAAGTGCTCATGCTCTGGAAGTCAGCAGAAAAATATATGCCTGGCCTTATTGTCTTTCATCTCAAAATGTGTTCATGGCAAGACCAAATGCCTTATCTCCCGCTCATTCTTTTTGGTCAAGACCTCTTTTTTGGGGCAAGCTGCTTCAGGACTGGAAAACCACTGCTTTTCAGATGTATCTCTCCCATGAATCATTCGTTTTTCAAAAATCCTACATCTTTTTCTTTGTGGGTAGATACTTGGCTGTCTCCTCACAACCTTGTCATGATGTACACTGACAGATCATGGCTGATGCCTTTTTCAGACTTGATTTTTGGGAACGCAATGCCAAATGACCTGGGAGGGTCTGTATTTTAAAGGGCAGGCTCTCAACCTCACTTAAAACTCGTGTCTTGAGCTACTGATCTGTGGCTCTCACCGTGACAAGTGGCTTGGGAGTCTCCGCAGGACTGAAGATTAATTTGGCCCCACTGGATCCAATTACAACATCCTCAGAGCACTTTTAAGTGATGTGCATTTATGGGGACAGGTATTATAGTCCTCCACCACGATAAAGCCATCTTTCAATTCTTGCTGGAGTTGCATCCAGGAAAGGAATTGAGGATTAAGCACACAATTCCTACCAGCAGCAATAAACTCTGGCAGACTAGGGAGCAAGCCAGCTCCTTTAACCTTCAAGATGAAACCCCAGGGGCTTGCTTACTTCCTGAATACTAGCTTTGGCCTGTTTCATAAAGATTGTTGTCCTGACATGTATTTTTGTCTCTGTCAAGGGTAGAAGTTGAAGAACTATGTGATTTAAATTTCAAAATCATAATCTCTTTTTGATTTAAAAGACAAGCCTGAGTTTTGTTATTATCAGTGGTAGATCCTCTTTTCTCCTTGTTAGACATAATCTCACCAAATTGAAGGTAAATTCAAGCTAAACAAAATAGGATACATATTTGTTGTTGATCTGAATTGAGCAGGAATTAGGTGGGAAGACCTTTATTAGGGAATGAAAGCATTTCTTTGAAAAGTTTTTTCCTGTTTTCCAGTACACTTTAAAAGGAACTCAAAGTTTCTAATCCTCTTTTCTAAAGATGAAATTCAGCTTAACTATCTTGGACCAATTACATCTTGAAGTCAACTTGAGTCATTATATGGTTTGTATCCATCAGAAAACTTAGGTGTAGCATGGTTTGAAACTGCTCATGCAGAGTTAATGAAATCAAGTCTGGTACATCTACAATATAGTTGCCATTTGTATCTTGCATGGTAGTCTAAAACTTACCTATATATAGAGTAGTATCTATATAAACTCTATTGCTTTAGTCACACTGATATAGCTGAAATAATACAACTCCTACTTTTTCTCCTTACTATCTCAGTCCAAAATGTTATGGTGCTATATTTATTTTATCAATAATTGTGTTTCAGTGAAAGGAAGGAGAACTAGTTGTGGGTCTATGAACACTCTTTAAAATGGCTTTGCCACATTGTGGTAGTTTGACCCTGGCTAGATGCCAGGCACCCACCACGCCACTTGATCACCCACCTCCTCAGCAAGCCAGAGAAGGGAAGAAAATAAGACAAATGTCTCGTGGGTTAAGATAAAAGCAGTTTAATATAAAGATAGCAAAGCCGCGCGCACGCAAGAAGCAAAGCAAAGCAGATAAAGCTGTTACTCTCTACTTCCCATCAGCAGCGATGTCCGGCCACCTCCCGAGAAGTAGGGCTTCAATACGCGTGACGGTTGCTTTTGGAAGGCCCAGAATGAATCTTGCCTCCCCCTCCTGCTCCTCTCCCCCAGTTTATATTACTGAGCTGACGTCATATGGTATGGAATATCTCCTTGGTCAGCCTGGGTCAGCTGTCCCAGCCATGGTCCCTCCCAGGATCGTGCCCACCCACCGCTGTTGGTGAAGGTGGGGGAAGGAATGCTGGAGGGACAGCCTTGATGTTATGCAAGTGGTAGTCATAATATTGATATCAACAACAAGCACAGCACTGCAAGAGCTACTGTGGAAAATCACTACCATCCCAGACCCACTACACACATTTAGAAAAATAGTTATACTAGATGCCTTGTCCGGATTGTGTAAGGCTATAGTCAGCAATGGTCTTGGGGAACTGAGAAATCAAAGTTATCTAAACAGTCTTTTCGTGCTCAGCTCTTCATTGCTGAAGAATGATTCCCGCCTGTGTGAGTGTTCCTAGTTAGTTTCAAAGCAAATAAACCAGGTTAGATTAGATTGCCATTATAAGAGTTTGGTAAATTAGCCCATGCTGGGTCCAAGGTTTTTATAGCTGGCCTATGTCCAGGTCCAGAAGTGCCTTGTTAAAAGCTGAGTTTGAATGGCTCTGCATTCCAGGCACTTCTGTGGCTGGTGTGCACACATGCCTCACGATGGTTTTACTGATTGGACAATGCTCAGTTTTGTATTTAATCACCTAAAAAGTTTTTCCTGCTAGGGTTCTTGCTGAGTCTGCATGTCTCCATTTGTTTCTGAGATTTTATTCTTTGGATTGTCTATTAAAAAATTGACCTTCCACTCTCACAAATATTCTTGCCATTCGATCTAAGGCATGTGAATTGGCATACAAACTACCGTAAAATTGAATGAAAATTACTGGCAGTTCATGAAACACATTCTGCACATGAAACTCTAATTGTGTGTTGGACAATGGTGATAGTAAAAAACATTAATCTTGAATACTTTCGGTTTAGATCAATGACCTTTACTTCTGTGAGTGGTTGCATTGATATCGAAGTTGTCCAGGGCTAAGCCAAGCTGAAACTGTACATTGTGTGAAAACAAAGGTGCGTGTCAACAAACAGCATGCCCTAAGTGAGGGTGAATGAGGAGACTGGTGAAAAGATTAGCAGATTAAGGTGCAAGAGTAAGAGCTTGTTCGTGTGAGTAAGGATTGATTCCTACATCCCTGAAAGAAATCGTTTGCTAAGATGCATTTGATTCATCTGAAAACCTTGAGGAATTCCCTTGATAACCAAAGTATCTGAAAACGTCTCCATCCAACTTCCTCAAGCTGGAAATGCTTTTAGGACACAAAATGTTAGAAACTGGGCCAAATTCAGTTCCAGGGTATTGACGACACAGTCATTTAACTCAATGGAGTTTCCCTGGGGTTTTGTAATGCTACAATGAACAGAACTGATCCTTCAGATACTATGAAGTGCTGAATGAAGTGTCTGTGTCTTTCTTGCCTTGGCTTCAGAGCCACTTAGAGTGATTCACAAGTAGGGTGTAAATTTGCATTAGCTGTCCTGCAATTGCTCTCTTTGTCTGCTCTTGACCATCCTGCATCGTGGGGACACTGTGAAAGGATGGTGTAGGCAGTGTGCAGGCAATGTGCACCCAAGTACTGTTGCATTCATCCTATCTCTGCAGACAAGCCTGTATGCAAGTACAGATGAGGAGTTAATTTGATCTAAATAGTTAATTTTGAAAGGGCCATGCATGGGAAGAGAATCAGACTAGTGTTGCTCTGCTGATGTTGTTTTCACTGCCTTGTATAGTCTAGAAAACACAGGAACAAACCTAGGAACCAGTGCAATAAAGCTTGATTCACTTTTTTAGTTTTGTTCCCTGGTACTAATGAGAGTTTGTTTGCTGGTATTACTAAGAGGAATTAACTGGTATCTCTGAAAACTGAAATCCTGTGTTTGCCTTCTGCCTGGGCACAGGCATTACCAAGTCATGCTATGCTCCTTCAGGACACTAGAAGGAGGAAGCACTACACCAGGAGTCTCTCTGTGCCCCTTATCTACTCATCCCTCTTCCAAGAGCAGAAGCAAGCAGGGTAATTTTGCAGCATCCATGCTGTGGGTTTTGCAGTGCTGTTGTCTGCCTCTCCAGAGCAGGACTGGTAACATAACACCCCTTGCTTTACACCTGTACCCCACGATAGCAAGCACAAGCCAGCATTTTCTTTCAACCTACATTATCACCAGCAGTGCAGAGAAAGTGAATGAATAGCCTGGTTAGTGCATGGGCTGAATTTATACACACAGAGAAGTACAGTATGGAGGTAATGGGCAACAAAATAGCACTTTGTAAAGTGAGAGTGAATGGAAAACTCAAGAAACAAACAATGTGGTTAGTCCAGATCAAGAGCTCTCTTGGACTATGCAGAAAGACTTGTGCACCATCAAATCACCTGTGTTGTGTTCTCATTTGTGCCAGTGTAGTCCCTGACTACTGCAGATTTCAATCAGTGTGAGATGGCTCAAGGCCAAAGTCAATTTTGTTTTAAAATTTCTTTTGCCAAAACTTGGCCTTGGAAGCTTGTATTTGGAGTTGTACAAAGTTTCATTTTATTACACTGTGTTTCCCCTCCATCTTCAAATTGGTGACTGCTTCTATGAGTTTGGCAGGGAGCGAATGGTCCTTCACATTCAGCCTGTAATTTACAGCCACGTTTGGCTTTACATAATGTACAATTTCAACGTTGTCTAACATTCCTTCAAGTATTGCGGAAGACTTTCAGGTTTTATTAAACTGGCATATATAAATTGATTTTCCAGATGGATGCAGTCACTTGGCAAACTCTGCACATTCTAACTACACATGAGCTACATTACACACCCTAATAGTGTGTTTGGATTATTTTATGTGCGACATATAGTTGCAGGAGCGTGTAGCAGTTTCCTGGTGCTTTGCCTAACTAGAGCTTTGCTTCTAGCTAAAGGAACTGTTACAGAGACATACAAATATTGTAGTGAAAGAAAAAAGCAAGATAAGCCTTTTGGTAGGAGAGATTCTTGGTAATTTGCACTTGCTGAGAAGATGCACTTGTGTCCCCATGACATGAGGCAGCATTACTTCAGACAAGTCAAATTCTGCAAAAGTGCCACTTGAGTTAAAGAGCTTTATAGATATGAAGAACAGAGCAAGACTGGGGCACCTTCTATGTCAAGGAGATTTCTTATACAAATAAGAAATCAATGGACAGACAAGATCCATCAGAGGCACGCTTCAGCAGTTTGGCTCACAATTGTTTCATGACTGAATTCTGGAAAACTCGAGCATATGATTGGCTTTCCTCTTTGCTAAAATGAGTCAAGATGCTAAGTGGGACAATGTTTTCCTCCGATACACTTGCTTCCCATTTTTTTGATTCTTGTTTGATTGACACTAGGCTTTAATCCCTGTGTAGCCTCACGTTTGCATTACTCTGTGAAGGATCAGAGTAGACCTTAATCTCAAACCAGTAACCCGAAAATAACAGGGAAGAGGACTGTATTAAATGTTTACTCATTTAAGACAAGCAGATGATTTTTATCCACTTGAAGCCCAGTGTGTATGGCCTGAAATTTATGACTGAGTGTTGAATTTGAAAAGAATTTGGTGTCATCTGTGTCCTGTCTAGAAGGCTTGATGTGTCATGAGGGATAGCCACTAGAGCTGGGATTTGTTTTGAGATTTACCAGAAAGCTTCAAATACCTTCAAATACCTGTGTCCAGGAGGTTATTCTACTTCAGGGTGTAGTGTTCAACTCAGTAACAGACAACTCTGTTGCATAATGGCAGTAGTCTTGGTTTTAGGTTGCTGTTGTGGAAAGTAGCTACTGATGGTCACACCCAGTTCTGCTGGAGTCAGCTTTTGAGGTCACCCAGGCCCCAGGCAGATGCAGTTAACTCAAAGGGGCAGTACTGGACTTTGCATTGTGAGGCTTTTCACTTGAAAAGGTTTCATTTTGCATCAGAAATAATGTCACAGCCTCAGCCTTTATTTGTAAAATGAGATTTCTAGTGTTGAGCTTCTTTTGCATTGAGATGCTGCAAGAATTTTGTGGTGCTGGGAATTCCCTAATGCATGTCCTCCTCTCCTACTAAGGTATAGGAGAGCAGTATTGTAATGTTGTCACCAATAATCTTTTAATTCATCAGGTGTTTGAATTTTACGGCAGTGTAATGTGTTTCCTTATTTCCTGAGAGATGGAATTAGCAATAGATTCTGCCAATGCTTCTTAGGGTTCTGATTTTGTAGCCATTGCTCCTCTCACAGTGTTTCAGGTGTCAATTGTGCTATCTATTTGCCACATGGATAAACACACAGCAAGCATTATATCACTTTATTAGGCTAGTGATATCCAAGAACTTTGTCTTATGACATGATATAAACAATAAATCATATGCTCATTGCAGTTATTCTTTATGTCAAGTCTTATTTCTATATCCCAGGCAGAATAAAGTGTTCAGTACAGTTTTCTTGTTACGTCTTTCCGCCTCCTCTGTTGTTATTAATAGATAGTGTGCTTGATTATTCTGCCAGGGAAGGCAATATGGGATAAATCGTGGGCTTGGCTAAGGGAATCAGAAAGAAATATCTCTGTTCTTACATGGTATTTATGGCTGTGGTTTTCTTTGGGAGAACTGGCTGCCCTAAGGACCACATAGTTAAAAGTTCAGTCAAAACTGCTTAGCCTGGTACTTTCTGTTGAAAAGGAGGCTCTGGTGTCCAGAGAGGGGAGGTCACGTGTAGTCTCTAAGACATGTAAATATGGTCCAAGATATCACACCGATAGAAGGTGCTCAAAGATTTGTTGTGGTAAGTAAACACCTTTTAATCAATTGCCTAAGCTGTACATGTCATGTACATGTTGTACAGTCCCAGACTATGTATTTCTGGTAGAATGACTAGGAATAAAACATACTTGTATTTTAATGAAGAGAAGTGTTAATTTTAGCACAAAAGAAAGCAGTAGCATTTTATGTCGTCACACCCATAGCCATCTGCTGTGCAGCATCTACATTTGCTGTCCATTAGAGCTTTCACCTTCGGTTTCCTGGTACCATGCAAGACCACAATAGCTTGCTTAGGTACAGTATGTTGCTTTGTTGGCAATTCTGAATGTTAAACTGTATCAAAGCCTGTTTCTCTCCGTATATGTTTTTTACTTGAGTTCCTTGTTTGTCACCTCTTGCCTGAATGTAGCTCAGTACCTGAACTGTTTCTGGCCAAGTGGATTAATGTATGTATCAGATATGTATCTGATATCATTCCGTTTTTCAGAATAATAACTGATGAATAGCTAATAATGATTAATATATAAATGCAATTCTTTTCCAAATAAAATGAGGAGGTGTTATAGGTAACTAGTGTCTAGAATCACATTGGGATAGCTTTCCTGAAGCCAGCAGCATATATATTTTTCTTTTCTGTAACGCATGGCTTTATCCCACCCTTTCTGTGGGATTGACCAATCTGGACTCAGCAGCCTGAAGGGTAAGAGTAAAGCTGCAGTGAGAGGTGTGTGCAAAGTAAAAGATTTTCAGTGAGGATCACTGTAAATAAGAACAGAAGTTTTGCCCAGCTGTGGTAATGGGCAGTTGAGATAACCCACTCTATGGCAGAGGAGGTTTGAGAGCAGCAGCTTGCTCACTGGAAGAAAAGGATAAAGAGAAGATAAAGATGAAGGTGATACCAGTTTGTTGAAACGTGTCTGCTGGAAGGTGTCTTAGGCCTTTGTCATGTTCCATAAATACAGACACATTCTGGGCTATAGGGACAATAGACTGAGGACAAGGACGTTAAAGGCCACATCTGTGAGTTTTGCAGCTGTTTCCACTCAAAACACCTCCCCTCCTCCCTTCCTTGCCCTGCATCAAGGTACCTCGTGCCTCCCTCACGCTGCAAGGAGCTGCTGACAATGTGGTGTATATCAGAAGACACATTGGGAAAGGGAAAACTCGACATTGACTAATGCCCGATTAAATCATATGTTTGGGATCTCCTGGGTCGTGAACTGTGAGAACTTTCCATGAAAATTATGAGCTATAACTCAAGCAGGCAGCTCTGGGACAGTTGCACAGCTGCACAAGGCACGCAAGCTACCCTTTTGCACTCGAGATGGATCATGTTTTTTGTGGGGAAAGGGGGGGTTGTGGGCTTTTGAGGGTTTGTTTTCTTTGCGGTAGCCCTATCTCTGACTTGCAGGTAAGGCTCCCGGTCCTCTCCCTGTTCCGGCAGCGGCGGCCGGGCCGAGCCGGTGCCCGTGCCCTGAGCGCCGGGGGCTGTGCGGAGCGCTGGCCTCTAGGGGGTGCTGGCGGCCCGCCCGCTGCCCGCTGCCCGCTGCCCGCTGCCCGC
>WBNH01012500.1:262269-420301 GCA_013401255.1 Urocolius indicus
CTGCCCGCTGCCCCCTGCCCGCCGCCCGCTGCCCGCCCGGGAGCCGGCCGCGCCGGGCCCTGCAGGCTTTCGCTCCCGCTCCTGCCCCAGACAGCCGTGAACTGGGTAGCTGAGGCTGCTTGCGCATCGCTTGTCAGCAGCGTCGTGCAGAGAGCAGCGAGCGGGATGAGCCGGCCCCGCTGCCACCCGCAGCAATCGCTGCGACTGAAGGTGGGGTTTGGAGGGAGGATGAGGACAGATCCCCTTCCTGCAGCGAATAGAGATCGGTGGCTTTTTTTTTTCTTCAATGCACCCCTTTTCCAAGCAGGCATCTGGACAGTACAAGTGCCTGGCTGCGTACGAGGGTGCCAAGGATGATGAGTCACGCCTCAACGGGTGCACCGCTGGCACCCTGTGATGCTGCCATGCCTGGTCTGTGTGGCAAAGGAATGCAGGATGTATAGAGCCGCAGCAAAAGCGGTTAAATAATTTATTGATCAAGGGGACTTGACTGCAGGAATGGGATTTCAAGACTCTCGAAGGGTTTTCTCATCAGGGCTTTCTGAGGTAAAGCACAAAAAAAAGACACTAACAGGTATCAAACAAGACACTCTCCATGTCCTGTTTCTCCCACACTATGTATGAGGGGAAGGAGAAGCACAGGAAAGGGGCAAACACACATTAATCTCCACCTGCCAAAATTTGTGTTAAAGAACGTCTCCGTCTCCTACCTTTACCATTAGACTCTTCAGCTGCTTTGTGGGATTTATTTGATACATTGATTCTATTATGGCAGAGCTTGCAAAGACTGAAAGAACATGAAATACAGTTCCCTAAAGAGCAGACTTCTTGGTCAAGAAAGACTCTTACAGACTAGCAGCAGAAAGAGAGTGCTAGCAAGTATGCTAAATAAAAGCAGATACCAATCTCAAACAATTAATATGTGCTTAAAAATTAGTTTCCTGACATCTTTACATTTGCTGGTAGAAGTCACCTTATGAATATCAGCAGATGAATTATTCTATATGGATAAGGAGTTGAAAAAGCGAAGGACATCTCGCTTTTTCCTTTAACCTTGGGAATAGCAAAGATCTGGCTCTCTCATCTTTTTTGAGAATACAGTCCCTGCAAGGGAAAAACCCATATGCATTGGAAGGCTTCTGAATACATCTAAATAACAGGCATATCAATGAAATGCCAAATTTGGGCTGAATGATAATCTATAGATAAATCATAAAGTGTGCTGTTTACCTCATATTTACACTGAACTGCAAATCTAGCTCTACTGCGAAGTTTGCACAGATGGACCAAAGCAGACTGGCAAAGTACATCTGCCTCATCCACTCGTATAAGCAGAGCAAAACTGATGGTCTTAAATCTACAAGTGAAACTAGAGATATTTTTATATTCTGTCTAGAAGAGCATCCGTGTTTGTTTGTAGCTGGAACTAAAACTTTGTGATTATCCAAATATTACTGTTGAATAATATTTGTTATGAATGTGATTGGTTTTCTGTGATAAATACTCTCTTGCAATTGATCTGGCTTTTTTGAGAAGGTATTAATTATTCTCACTTCTTGGCTACATAGTTTTGGTGCATAACTTTCAGCCTGTGATTTGGTGGCAAACTTTCTCCTTTGAATGTCTGTTATAGGACTCAGATGTCTAAACATATAGCATGGTATTTTTTCTGGCTGTTGATCATGTGACTCATACTTTTAAACAGTCGATGGATAATAGGCAAGCAACAAACTTTCAACACAAATTAATCATCCTGGCATTATGGAAAACTCAGAATTCTTAAGGATTTCCAGAAATACCTACTAGCTATATGAATATTCTGACATAATGAATAGTATTACTCATAGCCAACTAAAGTTTGGCAGCCATGCCTGCAAAATATTTTTGAATATAAGGTTTATGCCTGGTTTTTTTGCTCTTCAGCTAGAACAAGTGCTATCACTTCCTAACTTGTGATTAGCTCAGTGTTGCCAAATCCTGTGATTTCTATCGCAAGTCTCGTGATACTTGATGGGGTTTTTTTTTCCCTATAGCTTCTCATTCCTGGAAACATTTAATTAGGTGAGAATCACAGTTTTCATTTTTATGGAAGTAAGTTTCTGCCCTGACTGTGAAGACGTTTGAACATATGACCCAGGGGCATCCTAAAGACAACCACAAACCCTAGAAAAGCTACAAATTAATTCTTTGTTCTGTCTCGTGACCTTCAGATAGTTCTAGAAACATCTGATTCCTGATTCGTGACTTTTGAATATTTAGGGGTGGGACTGCCTTTCCACTTTCCCTCTCTAAATTTAAAACACTGACACATTTTCTTCAAAGGGGAAGGACTGATAGTTGTGGAGCTGCAGTATGGCCATATGGACAACGTTCAAAGCTCCCTTGCCACCTGTACTCTGAGCTCAACCTAACTGTAATCTAAACGCATTTTTTACTTCATGTTATGTTGCTCAAAGGTCAAATTCTTTGGTTCTCAGGCACAATGAAATCCATTACACACTGTGCTATTACAAGGCAACCCTCCCTACAGCCTGAAATAGGAGATACGTTGCCTTCTCATGATGAAGTGCCCTGAACAGTAAAACGTGAAGCTTTGCATGACGAATCTCGTATGATGTGTGCGAATGCGCAGATGTTCATAAGAAATCTTTTCAGTTACAGGGACAGAGGGGATCATCAGACTTTTCACAAGTGCATATTCTTTGAATATTTTTTCCCCAGATTCTTCCCTGTCATCCCACTTTTCACTCAGTCATGCATAAACCAATGTCAGGTTCTGTGAATGTGCTTGCTGTTTGTGTTTCCAATAGGAAAAGTGTGTATCCTGCTAGAGTAAATAACAGACAGTCGATGGGTTGTTCAAACTATTTGATTAAGGTTTTTCAGAGCTGGCTGAAAAGCAGTTCTTCCAGTTTGTGAAGATTTTTTAAAATTTTTTTTAGAAATTTGACTCTGGTCCAGTTGAACTGAAAACTTCTTTTTTCTTTTAATTTCCCATGAACTGAAAGAAAGAAAAAAAGTGCTCTGAAGACATTGGCAAGGAATGTCTCATTGCAGCAGCCAAACCGAGGAGAAAGTTGGTCTGATTTTTCAGCCTCTTTCCTCCCTCAGTGTTTTGCTGCTGTTTCCCTGCTGCCAAGCTGTAATGCCATGATGGTCCTACTTTTCCTCTTCCTCCTGCCCCTTCATTCTCCTTGCTACCGCACCTCTGCTGGGCAACATGAGAGGAAACAGAAAATTCACAGTGTGACACTTCCACAGATGGTGGCAACTCAGGGAAGAAGGCAGTGCCCAAGAAGGAGAGGTAAATGGATTGAGCCCTGGCCTGCAAGGACACATTTTTAGCCATAGATGGGGCTTTTCCTTCCCTCACAACAGACAATTTCCAAGAAAACTGATGGTGAAATGGATGATGGCTCCTGTTGTTTATTCTTAATCTGAAGGAAAGGCTTGATCTTTTGGATTTTGGAGTAAGCCTTTTGCTAGCAGGGCAGAATTAAAATGGATGATTAAGAAAGAGGGAGAGTGTGGAGTCTCCTTCCTTGGAGGTCTTCAAGACTCGCCTAGGCATGTTCCTATGCGACCTGATCTAGATGGACCTGCTTCTGCAGGGGGGTTGGACTAGATGCTCTCTAAAGATCTCTTCCAACTCTACCATTCTATGATTCTAGGATTTTGTCACAGAGTACAAGGCTGAAAAGGAGTTTGGCAGATAAACTAAACACAAAGAGCAAACATATTTATTGCTCTGACCTACATCCCTGCTTTGACCTGCCTGACATTTTCTGCCTCTAGACTCTCCCTTAAACTTATGAGAAATTTTGATCCTGATCAGGTCATTGCAGCTGAAATGGGAGAAAAAATACCAGCAGAGGAAAGGCACCTTAAAAAAGACTACAGTAGAAGGAAATTAAAAATAAGGAGAGCCATAAAAGGCTCACTGTTAAAATGCTATTTCACTGACTGGGCATTGGCATCAAGGACTGATAAAAACAAGTAGGGGAAATATCGTGCACATAGGGGAAGTTAGAGAGCTTTCTTCTATGTTCAGGAAAAAGCACTGTCTGTGACAGAAGGCCTGGAGCATTGTCTCCCGACAAACTGCTCCAAAATCTGGGTGAGTTTAATCTTGGGTGGCTTTGCTCAAGACCTGTTTCTCCCCAACTGGCTGGTGTGCGTTGCAGAGCCGTGTGATGAAGGAAGGGTGCCCATACCCTCTTACCTTGGTGTCACCGTGTGACAGCCACCTGTGTGCTGGTATACAGATGCCTGTGTCCTCACTTGATGAGTCACGAAATCCTCTCTTGTCCTCCGTGCATGAATTTTAAAAGTGCTGATTTAATGTCTTTTTGGATTTGACTGAAGTATTTGGGAGGTTTCTTTCCAGTCAAAACAAAACAAAACAAGAAACCCAAACCACATTGCCAGATGCTACACTGCTAGTATATCATAAGCCAAAGAAAGTAGTAATTTTGTCACAGATACTTACGGTACAGGGATGATGGATTCAGGCTGAGGAAATCAGAGGCTTCCAGGAGGCCAAGAAACAGGCCATGCAATAAACCCATTATTTTAATATGATTAGAGATAGTTAAGAATGTGAGTTGGTATCGCAAAACAGAAAGTTCCAGAATTCTCTCCCTAATCAGGAATGAAAAACAGTTTTTAAGCGGGAAACGTTACTGGCCTGATCTTCTGTGTCCCATGCAGCTACCATGCATGACTCATGGAAGCTGCATTCTCATGGTCTGCTGTCCTCCAGGGCTGGCGCTCCCCATTCAAATGACTTTCCGTCATGACCTGTGGGAGTCCAAATAAAAAGAACAGTGTGGTGCACTGTGGAAAATGTACACAAGCCCAAGAGCCAAAGAGGAAGGAGAAGTGGAGCTCCCAGCACTTGAATTAGTGCTCCCATGAAACAATAGGACTAAGAAGATGACCAAAAAATGAGGCTAAAAAGAGGCACTATGATTTTTTTTGTTACAACTGCTTCTCATGATTTGTGTTGGCACATCCTGGAGCTAAAAATTTTACTTTTTTGTGATGAGAAATCAAAATCTTCTGAAAAAATCAAAACTTTATCATGGAAAGTACATTTGGCAGAATTCACATTTTCTTTTAGCAAAAGCAGCAACACTTCAATGGACTTTCTGATCCCTTCTGCTTCCCATATTTAGAGTCAAAGGGGAAGTGAGAATGAGATGTAGTTACTCCATCCACAACTAGACTTATGTAGATGCCTAATTAATCAGTTTGATCTGCTGTCACTGGGCTTTTATCCATAATTGTACTTGCAGTTCTTTTTGAAAATACTACTTTAAAACTCCCAGTACTATCTCTCAGGAGGTTGGATGGTAAGAATGGCATGTTATTTCAAATGATGACATCATATGGTGCCCCTTCTCTCTAGGTGAAGTCCTGAGCCTGCATAGTTGGCAGCATGATGCAGCAAACCAGAAGAGGTCTAATGCAACAGATTTTCTGGAATTTCAAGCTTTTGTGTGCAATCTCCTGTGCTAAAACATATAACTTGAGTATTCAGTAGTAACAGCAAAGCTCATTCTGGAGTTGCATAGCTTCTAGAGTGAGACATAGGCACAGTGTGTAAAAATGGGTCACTCTATGAGTTCCTGATGTAGTGGACTTTTAAAACAACTGATAAGACATCCACCAGTACCTCTCTGCATGGTCTGTGAGACGTGCCAGCTCTTGCAGTTTTGTCAAGCTGGGTGGAATCTAGGGATTTCCCATAAGACTGAGCTCAGAAAATGTGTGGGAGTCTCCATTCTCATTTTGAGAAGACACACACCCGACCTTACAGAATCATAGAATCATAGAATGGTAGGGTTGGAAGGGACCTCGAAAGATCATCTAGTCCAACCCTCCTGCAGAAGCAAGTTCACCTACATGTACTAGATATACTGTACATGTTATAGATGTACTCTTGAAGGTGGATCAAGTGAACCTCAAGATTCAGAGTATTGGAAGTGTTTCTCTCACTCTTCCCTGAAGGTAGTAGCTGAACTGCAGCATTTCTATATCCTGTCCTCTCTGTAAGTGGCATTCCGCTTCCAAAAGACTCCTTTTATCACGAGTGGCACAAATTCAGATAGAAGAATGGTGTGCTATGGAAAAAGGAGTTCCCCTAGAAGACCAAGTGTTTTTATGGGGAAAAAAAGCAACCTATTAAGCATTCAGCTTAGCCAGAGAAAGCAATGTAGAATTCTGCCTTTGCTAACAGCATGGAGGGAGTAACTGCCCATTTGATCATGTTGGCCTTTTTCTTGTGCTATTTATTGTGTTGGGTGCTACATGGTATCTTCTCTTCCCTGGGCAACAGTATTTTAAATACAAATCACGATAAAGAGCAGAAAACCTCTGGACAGACAAGATCCTTTTGTTTTTCTGAAAGCAGGAGAGACCTGCTGTATGCTGCCTCATGGCATCTCCAATATGCAGTGAATGTGCCACCAGCAGTCACAGGAGGCTACTGAATCTACCTGTCATGGGTTTGTGTGGAGCCATTTCTGGTAATGGAGAAGGAGTTGTAATGATGGCTCTTGTAAGATGTTGCTCAAAAATTTACCTGGCTTTGAGCCAGACCCACTTCTGAGGCTGAGCCAATGGGGTGCCTGCATTATCACTTTTTAAGAAAAAGCAATTGGAAGAGGATGGTACTTCCTTTGTTTCTGGATGATAGTTGAAGGAGTTGGGGGAGAGAGAAGTGGTCATATGGACCTCATGGTCAGTGAGGGAAGAAAGGGGGAGGTGTGCTGGAGCAGAGACTTGCCTGCAGAGCCTCCCCATGGTGAGACGGCAGGCTCTCTCCCTGCACCCAGTGGAGAGGAGTGGTGAAGCAGTTGCCTCTGTGGGAAGGTGGTGTTATAGCAGAAGGTTCCTGGAGTTCTGCTGTTGTAGAGGAATCCCACACTGGAGGAGTTTGTGAGCAGAAGCTGTAGCCCTTGTGGAGGGCTCACACCAGAGAGGTTCCTTAAGGACTGTATCCCATGGGAGGGACCCTGTGTTGGAGCAGGGAAAGAATGTGATGAGTCCTCTTCCTCTGAGCAGAGAGAAGCATCAGAGACCATCTGTGAGAGACTGACCACATCCCCCATTACCTACCCACCCTGTACCCACAGCGTAAGGTGAAGATCAGGAAATGACACAATTCAACCTTTTGGCTTTTGACCAACAGCTGCCTCCATTGGAGGTGACACTCAGTTTTTGCAATGACCAGATATGGCAGGTCTTTGCATTGACTGGCTACTCTGAGTGACTAGGAACACAGGCTGAAATGACAGTTTGCTCATTTTATTGATATACGGATTACTTAATCAGTGTAAATTAACAGTAGTATCTTATTTTTTTTCTCTGCTGCACTAACAAAGGGGAACAGAAATGTATGGATGACAGGCAAAACAAAAGACATTTGCAAAAAGGAGGGAGGAGATGTGAAGTGGCTTACAAGAGACACTGGGTTTTGTGCTTCTAAAGAGGAGTGGCTTTTATAGTTGTGAGTTTGCAATTTTGTTTTCTGTTAATTATGCTGAGAGCATGAAACTTATTTGAATGGCGGGGGTTAGAAGGGACATCTAGAGATCATCTAGTGCAACCCTCCTGCCAGAGCAGGGCCACCTAGATCAGGTCACATAGGAACATGTCCAGGTGGGTTTTGAAAACTTTCANATCATCTAGCACTCGTTATGCCCTCATCAGTTATGCACTCGTAGAAAGCTGTCAGGTTGGTCAAACGGGATTTCCCCTTGGTGAATCCGTGTTGAGTCTCCCTCATAACCACCTTTGCCTTCATATGTTTAGAAACAACATTCAGGATGAGTGTTCCATCACCTTTCCAGGGATGAAGGTGAGGCTGACCAACTTGTTTCCTGGGTCATCTTTCCTACCCTTTTTGAAGCCTGCAGTGACATTGGCCTTTCTCCAGTCCTCAGGCACCTTGCCTGTCCACCATGATTGTTCAAAAATGATGGAGAGTGTCTTAGAAACCACATCAGCTAGTTCCCTCAAGCACTCTCAGATGCATCCCATCAGGACCCATTGATTTATGAGCCTTAATCTTGGCCAACAAGTCTTCAACCTCTTCCTCTTCCACCCAGGACAAGTCCTCTGCTATCCCTGCTGGACTGGGCTTCCCGAGGGCCGGCCTTGGCCATAAAGACTGAAGCAAAGAAGGCATTCAGTACTTCGGCCTTCTCTGCATCCTTGATTACCAGGGCACCCTCTGTGTTCAGCAGCAGGCCCTCTCATTTTCCTTTTGCTGTTGATGTACCTGGAAAACCTCTTCTTATTTTTCTTTACTTTCCTGGCCAGGTTTAATTCTAGAAGGGCTTTGGCCTTCCTGGTTGTATCCCTACAGGCTCTGGCAATGTACTATACGCTTCCCCAGAAATCAGGTCCTGTTTCCACCTCTCATAGATGTCTGCCTTCTCCCAGAGAAAGTTCAAGAGTTCACTACAAGTGAGAGGAATCAGGAAGCTGAATTGGGAAGATACTCATTTTTGCATGTCAGGAAGAAGGGTAGGGGAGAGGCAAATGGCTTGGAAGGAGGTGCATGAGACCACAAACACTTCCCATGCTTCATCCAGCATGAGAATGGAAATGCTCCTGATTCCTTTCTATCAGGCGGAAAAACTTCTGAGTGAGTGAGAGCGACCTTTGGAAATCACTAGTATTGGGTAGCCCAACAGTATTGAACAATGTCTGTGTGTTTTTCCTGTTCAGCAGTAATTTCATCCATCTGTGCATTAGTTTGTTAAGCCATTCGGTGTTTTCTCTGCAGTTGCCTTTATTGTTTTATGTGGGGATTGGTTTGATGTTGCAGAGCTATGAGGAACTACTGGGGAAGGGAAAACATGGAAAAGTTACCTAAGTTTTCAAAAAATAGCTCTATTTTATCTGGCTTTTGTTTTAGAACTGGGGATGTGATGAGATGTGAATGTGCCACTTCTGGAAGGGACCCCAAGCCCCCTCCATATTTTGAATGTAAAATGGTAAAGACCAGGGCCCTGGCTTGTGTGTTATGTTGGGGTCTGTTGCCTTTGCGTGCATGATTGAAAACATCATCAGAAAGAAAACAGTGACTCGATCAACAAAATTAACTACGTGGCCAGCAACAAAACTCACAGAGTTCCCTCTGTTGTGTGAGTTTCCATGTTTTGGGGAGGAAAGGAAAAAGAATAGCTAATTAGCTTGAATGGTTCATTCTGAAGCAGAAAATGGAAATTAAGTCAACATAAAGTTTACCACTGAGAGAACAAAGGATGCAAAGGCAGGTGGAAAATAGCTCTGGAGTTTGGTTTATTTTGAGTAAAAACTTGTGAGATGTGGATACTGTCATTGTATCATAATTTTTTTGTTTGCAGGGGACAAATAAGTTAGACTCTGAGAGTTCTCCTACACTGAGAGCCTGGGGAGTCCCATAGGGACAGAATTTACCCCTTGTCACCCACAGCTGCTCTTTCACACCACTGTGTTCCCTCCCTTCCCTTTTCCTGAGGGCAAAGAAACTACTGGAGATTCCTAAAGGAATATTGGACCTTCTTTCATCATGCTTAGAGAATAGGAGTGAAAGACATCAGACTGCTCTTCTTGTTCCTTCCCCACTCCCAAAGGCAGGCAAGAATCTTTGCCCTTCTCTCCTGAAGCATAAGGGGAAAGGCGAGGAAGGCTAGGGGAGTCCAGCTACAGCTCCCACTGAGTGGTGGTCCTGGCTCCACTGCCAGCTGAGCAACAGTAGAAGAGTGCTGCACTGAAACCAGTCTGCATGTGGCCAGATAGGGATGCAGGGAACCCAGCCATCAAGTTAACTGCTGTTCATACACTTCAATTCACATATTTAACAGTCCTGAAAAGTACAGAAACAGCCTCAGTTCCAAGCTGTCCCTTTTTGTGTCAGGTAATTTAATTTCTTCCTGGAGGGACCAACGTTCAGATGATGAAAAGCCTTTGTCTTTGCATGGGGCTGTGTGAGATGGCAGCAGATGAAATCTCCCAGAATCAAAGAAAACATGACCACCAACTAGATCCAAGTTACCATCCTTTGGTTTTCTGTGCAGACTGCAGCTGTCCTGCTGGTGCCCTTTCCAAAATCAAAGCCCTCCACTCTGACAGCCAGTTAGCAGGACTACAGCTGCCTCTTGGAGTGGAGTGAAACAAGCTGGCACAAGTTATCTTTCAATGGAAAGTTACGTTTTCCTTCTATGACTGCATCCACTTGGGAGACTACAATAACTTTCCAGTGCCTAATTAAGCTTACACTTCCTTATTGGGAATAGAGGATAGTACAGGAAGACTGAGATCAGCTCAGTGCAAATGAGCAGGTAGTTGGGGGATATGGACCAAGAATCCTGACTCTTAGATCCCTGTAGGCTAATACCAGTCAATACCCAATTCGTCTGGATGTAGCGAACGACACCTGTAGTGGACTGACATTAATTCAGGGATTGAGGCCCCAGTGAAGGAAACCTAACTGAAATATTTTAAATCCTTTGTGGTCAGTGGGAAACTTTAAAAAACATGAATAAAATGCTCCCCCACAGTTGTTTCTATAATTTTATCCCAGATATTTCCTTTTTTATAAATCAAATAAATATATATATATATATATATATTTCTTTTTTTATGTAGTTTCCTGTCCTGGGAATAGAAGAGAGGCAGGAAAAACATGACAGTATCCCAGAAAAAAAATGTTCCTTTACAGAGACTGGAAAAAATTCTGCAAAATCTGTAGCAATTCTTTTCTATGGCTCCAGTCAAAGTGCAGGAGATACCAAACAAGTTAAGCCCTTTATTCTGAATTTACATTTCTACTCCGATAAATCAAGTGATTTAAAATAATCATTCCCACCTCTAGCTTACCATCCACATGTCCATTCCTGTGCGGTCTTTATTTGCCCTTTTCAGAAACTGGGCAATGACTTTGGTTAGTTGAGCAGAACAAACATTGTCCTCAACAGAACTGGTAAAGTCGAAGGTCTATCTGGTTTTGTCTATGAGCAGACTGAAAAGAGATGAAATAAATAACCTGGGATTTGCTGTTGGTCACAGTAAGCTCTGTGTCATTATTCATAGCACATGCAGTGGTTCTCTTCATACTTCTTTATGTGTAGCACAGCAAGTGTAATCTTCAATTTTTTCAGTCATATTTATCTATCTGTAAAAAAGCTCTTATAGAATCATAGAATGGCAGGGTTGGAAGGGACCTTTAGAGATCATCCAGTCCAACCCCCCTGCAGAAGCAGGTTCACCTAGATCAGGTTGCACAGGAACATGTCAAGGCAAGACTTGAAGACCTCCAAGGAAGGAGACTCCACAACTCCTCTGGGNCCCTTGACCTTCTGGCCGCACTCTTCTTTGTGCTCAAGGCCCAGTGATTTTGTCAGAAAGCTGCCATTGTTTTTTTCTGGTTTATATCCCAGTATTTATTTGCTTAACACCTTTATTTTTTTTTTTTTTTTTAATTTTGGAGGCTGGGAGAGAGTCTGGAGCTGTGGGATTTTATTCTGCTACCAGCACCTTGGATGCAAAAGGAAATTGCTGTGTTTTAAACATTCCCCCTTTCTGTGTATGAAGCACAGGCTGACATGGAAGGACTCAAGTCATACTGGGCTTTATAGCTCTGCAGCCCTTTCTGGAGTTCAACATCTCTTTTTTTTCCTCCCCAAAATGGAGGGGAAAATCACTTTTTTGTTTGTTTGTTTGTTCTTTTTAAGTGATTGTTTTAAACAGAGCAGGAGCTCGATCTGGCCCTACACTCTCACTCCTTCATATAGACCACTAGTGTTTGAGTCTTTTACCAAAAGCCTCCCCCCATGAACATATGCCACTTTCCAGGACACAGCCTAGCTGCCTGGCTATCAGTTGTTTGGGAAGGGCACTCTCCAGCCTTCCTGGCAAATATCTATCTGTTAAAGAAAAGATTCAGATCCACAGGGAAGGAGAAGAGAAAAATAAGGAAAAAAAGCAAATTTACTCTTAGTGGGTAGGATATGCCTGTGGGGAGGTGGGTGACTGACCTACCTGTGAAATTGCTGAGGAAGAGCTGGATTTGGGTGCTACCCTCTAATCCTCCTTTCCTATACTGATAGGCTGGCACATAAAAGGCAGGTGCTGCCCTTGGCTGTGCTTTGTTAGGAGTGCTATAGGTTTGCTCTGATTTTGCCTGAAGGATGAAGCTAAACATGGGAAATCAGCAGGACAATGCCTAGGAGAAGGCTGCTGATGGGACTGAGTGGCCCACAACGCTGGAGTTAATGTGTGCAAAGATGGCCAGACACCTAAGAAAACTCTGCTGACAGAAATATCATCACCTACAGACTTGGGAAATCTGTGCTCTACCCATGGGCTTAGAGACGCAATTACTCTCTCTAGATACATAAACTCAGCAGGGGTGCTTAGTTTCATCCATGGATCTGGCTGTAACCTATGTATGTTTTGATATGTGTAAAATTTGAAACTGCTATACCTAACACATGAGGATAAATAAATAAATAAAACGTTCATAGAGTTAATTTGGGAGTTTCACAGGCTTTGGAGCAGCACTTGTACACAGCTGCAAAAGCACTCCAGAATTTTTCTAATGGAATGTGCAATTAGTTTTGGTAAATACCTAAAAGATCTATTCTAATGAAAAATCTATTCTAAATGTTGGTGGGTAGCCTATTTTATTAGTAGCAAGAAAAATTCTTGTATGAGTTTAATCAAAATTGCATGAGAAACAGGGAAATTGTGGTGGTGGCTACAGCATCTATCAAATACGTCTGTGTTTATGTGAGCTCAAGTGCTGTGATTACAGAAGCAAACTCTTTCTTTAGAACAGTACCCAGTTGCTACTGCTGCTTAGTGAACTCAATGCCACACTGGAACCCAAGATAGCTGCACTCTGGTGCCGGCTCTGTTGCAGGGTTGCTGCATGGTCTCAGTCCTGTCAATTTTCCCTGGCTGTCCGTCCTTCTGTGAAATGAAATTTTGTGCTTTTCCAAAGCTATCTGTAAGAGCAAACAGTTTGTTTTGTTGGTGAGAGAAGAAGCTCTCCCAGTCCAGGCACTGCAGCAAGCCTTGGAATGCATCAGAAATATGGCCCAACATGGCCCTGGTCCAACAGAACATAGAGGTTACAGCCTCAGCTCCTGAGTGGAATCATTAAAAAGACTCTCAGTTCCTTTGGCTGCTTCTCATATGATTGATGATCTAGACCCTTCAGCAGCACTGTTGCCCTTCTCTGGATACACTACAGCACCTCAATGTCTTTCTGAACTAAGCACAGCGCTTGAGTTGTGGCCTCACCATCATTGAGTACAGCTTCTTGAAATGCCCAGCCTTCTTGGACTCCTCTGCCCTTCAGGACTGCCTCCCAAGGGACTCTGGCAACTAACCAGATGCAAGATGCAAGCCTGCCCTTATCTAAGGTAGCAGTTCTGCTGACCCCCTCCTTGCTTCTCCGAGAATCCAGAACTCAATCTTTTCGTAGTTGCTGTGCCCAAGATGGCCTCCAACAATCACATCCCCCGCAAGACCTTATCTGTTCACAAACACCGGGTCTAGCAAGGCACAAGCCCTTGCTGTCTCCCTCACCAACTAGAAGAAGAGCTGGCATTTGGTTAGATCAAAAAGGAGAGAGTAACTTTTCACTAGAGAGACCTTTTATGAGGCATGTTACAAATGCATGCAGAGATAAGAACTATGGTCTGAGTAGCTCAAAGGTAGGCACAGCCAGAAAGTAGAATAAAGTTAGTTTGGAAGGAGAATGTAGGACTTTTAACAATAAGAGTATTTGCTTTGTTTTGGCTGCTTTCATGGGGTGTACTTAGACTTTTTCTTCCATTTTTTTATTCATTTGTTAGTACCTGCAGAGGCTGAATGGAAACTATTTGTGGCAACAGTGACTGAAGAGGAAAGGGCTACCTGAGGTTAAAAAAAAAAGGTAATATTTCTTTTGTATCCTGCAATATCAAAAATATATATGAATTCTTCTGGTTTCTTATTGTCTGTTTAGATCATACACAGTACCCATTGTATGTTCTAACCAGTCTTAATTCTTTGCAAATGTTCGGCCCTAAAACTGCCTGTGTTTCCAATCCCACTGTCACAGAAGTAATTGACTTCAGAGGGTTATTATTCATTTGCCTAATTATTGATATTTCTCTCCACTGTATCATGCTAATTTAACTTTTACTTTTTCCTTCTTGGATTGATTCCTAATTTTCTTGTATACTTTTCTTTTGTCCTGGCAGTATGTTGGCTTGGGACTTACGTATCAAATTTAACTGTGACAGAGTCTCTATTCAATTCCAAAGTTATTTTCCATTCCTTATTTTCCTCAGTATTGACATGGGACACAGTTCCAATAAACAGTTCATATTGCATAGGATGTCTGACGACATGTGCCTTTCTGCAAGCTGGGTTTTGGTTTTTTCCATGCCTGCATATATTCCCATATGCGGAAATTGAATTTATGGAATAGTTAGTAATATAGCTCCCATAAACTGATTTTTGCCCGAGTTTATTGCTCACTGGTTGCACAATTGTTCTTTAGTAAAATAAAACCATCTCCTTGTAGTTTTTAAAGTAACATTCTGGGCACCTCACCTTCAGTTAGTTTTACTATGTGACCTTGCATAATTAAATCCCTCCAATTCCTCAGATAAATAGCAATATGCAACTGCTCAAGTTCCAGAAGGGTGCTGGGAGATTTAATGCATTGTCTTTGGGATATGCAAACAGCCCTGCTTAGCTCAAAGATAAGACAGCCCAAATAATTCAAAGATAAGGAAATACAAATGCGATGTTCTCACTACCAACACAGGATTCTGAATTAAACAGTGGGTCTTGGGTTTCATTTTAAAATCTGCTACCTAGAAAATGTCATTTTGAGGAAATTACTGGGTTTTCTTGTCTGTTTTTGAAAATACATGTGAGAATTACAGTTACCTGAATAGTCATACTTGACATGCTTAGTAGCCACTGCTAAGGTTTACACCAGCTTTAAAATGAATGTATTCAGGAGCTCGTGAATTCTGTGTCCAATCTCATAGAGGTAAAATTGAGAATTGCACAGTTAAATTTTTGTGAAGGTATAAGCAGGACCTAAATGATTCCAGAGGCCTGTGTTGGACCTCTGCACAAGGACTGGATAGATGGTATTAAGTGTCTGAAGCTAGAATCAAGAATATCTTCAGAATGATGTCACCTTCTCAGTGAATATTATCACTTCTGTCATTTACTTGCTGCTTTTGAAGGAGGGGAAAACCCCCTAGCAAAAATACAAGTCTGCTCATGAACAATACATAAATAGAGAAGAGAGGTAATATTAATCACTGTGAGAGTGATGAAGCACTGGGACCAGCTGCCCAGATGGGTTGTGGTCTCCTTCTCTGGACACATTCCAAACCCACCTGGGACAAATTCCCGTGCGACCTACTCTAGGTGGCCCTGCTCTGGCACGGGGTTTAGACTAGGTGATCTTTTGAGGCCCCTTCCAGCTCTTAAGGTTCTGTGATTCTGTAATTAAATAAGTGATGCCAAACAATTTGCTGTCCAGATTTTTCCAGCAACATGGTTAACTCAGTCAAATTGTATTTCCTGACATTTAATGAGTAATTTCTGGTGTATACATTTAACCAGGAAAAACAGGAAATTCACCTCTATGGAGAAAGCCAACAAAAGACCTGCATGTTGTGACAAAGTTAAAACTGCACTAGGAACTTTAACGTATTAATTTCCTGGTTTCTTGCTATATTAATTATGCATCCTTTGCCTGCCTTTAATTGAAGCCCAAGGCTTTCACAACAGGTGTGTGAAGTTAGGCTTATGTCCTTGTCAGACAGACACTCAATTAAATCATCTGATTTCTCACAAATACTGGATATTCTTCATCTCCTTTTTTTCTGATAAGCTGCACTTTCCCAAAAAAATCACATCATAGGTATTGAATTTAATTTCCCAAATGGCAGCTGGTTTTAAACACTGGAACCACAGGGGAAAAAAAGGAGAAAGAAATAATAATAATAATAATAAAGAAAGTTGAAGCTACTTTGTGAGAACAGAATGTGCTGCTTTTCTTCAGTTTCTTAACGCATCTTTGATCAACCTGATAGCAGAGCTTGTGTTTGTGCAAGGTTACCATTGGGTGCTTCAGAAATGGGCGCAACAATAACAGAACTTCTTCCCTTGCTAGGTTTTGTATCTAGTTACTCTTAGGTAGCAGTGAATGTGTACTGTGTGGCATACGGGCTAGAACCTCTCCAAAATGAGGTTTGGGTATTGGTTTTGATTCTAGGGTACAACATTAGAAAATATTTTTCATCCAGCTGTCCTTGGGCTTCATGGCAATGAGCAACATCTGGGACAGCAGACGGGTCAGCACCCAGTCTCCATGAAACACCTCTCAGATTATTTTCTCTGCATGTAATAGTTTTGTGAGCTATAAAATCGGTGGCCCACAACAGGACAAATGATTTGTGGCTTTTGCTGTACAACTACAAAGGATTTTCACTTATGTTGAGGGCTGGTGTTACCTGCTAGTGTTGCTGCATGCTTCTAGCATCAAAGGCCAGAATATTACCAGGCAGACAATGAGGAATCTGTAGCTGTGAATGTCCCTGTGAAATAGAGAGAAGAGGTCAAAAAACACATCCTAACCTCCCATTAGCTAAAAAAAAAAAAAAGCTCTGATTTGCTGATAGCTTTCATGAGGCAGACACTGAACAGTCCTTGGTATTGCCTGCAAGCACAGCTTGCTTGGTAAGGTATGATGGGTTTACTGCTCTCAGGAAATAGTACAAATACCAAGACATTTAAGCAAAATGAGCTGTAATAAACAAAGTGGTACAAGTTTAAATGTGTCTCAGCAGTTCCTGTTCCAGGGTGGAACTGCAGATATTTTTAAGTACTGGAAGAGTAAAGTCCTCAAATAGCCTCCTGATGCAAGTATTGAGAAAGCAAAGCTGTCTTTTCACCAGTATTGGTAATTTTGTGGCAGGAATTATTTAACAGAGATGGGGTCATCCTTGATTTTTTTTGGTTGGTTTTTTTTTGGTGTGTTGCTACCCCTCCAAGGATGATGAAATAAAACTACTGCATTTCCTGCTTGTTGTCAAATCATATTGATCCGGTAATAGTTGTCTTGGCTGAGCCAAACAGATACATTTCTCTCCTTAAAGCATAACCTGTGATGCCTTTTCTCATTCTTCTGAGTAACAGCCAAAGGTTGTGGTAGGAAAGGGCAGGTGATACTGGGAAGCCTAGGCTCTTAGTTTTGCAACTCATCCTGTTGGGCAGAGATGGAGCTGCTGAGATGTTAGTATGGGACAGTTTGTTTCCTGTGTTTGTCCAGACACTTTCACTCCACAGATCTGCTTCCGCAGAGAGATGGCACATGAGTGGTTTTGCCCTGTTGGTCTTGGAAATATCTGTATGATTTATGGTGCGTATGTGAGCAGTTACATGGTTGCTTGTGATTTCAAGAGACTCAGTGTGATGATCTACCTATTCTGTTCCCATTACATACATATTTTTAAATTAGAAAAGCATTTGTACCTGTTCAACAAGTCAAAGAATGAAGATTTTCCCATTCCAACTTTGTCAAAGTAAATTAAGGGATTTTTTTATTATTTTTCATAATATTAGAAGGCAAATATGCTAGAATTGGTACCATGGGATTCAGTAAAGAAAGAAGTTTATAACTATAGAAAACCAGACATTTCTTCTGTTGAAAAGGAATATATTATGCATCTGGAAGAAAACCATGAGTATCTGGATACAAACTAATGTGGCAGATTTGAGTTATCCACAGAAAGTTTGATTAATCTAATTAGAATTCCCCAAAGAACCGTAATTCCATACATTGAGTTAAATAAATGGGAGTATCACTTGTACTGCAGTCTTCCCTAGTGCTTGTCTGAAAAAAATATCCTATTAATTTTGGAGTAGCACAACTCTTTTAAAGGAGCACAGTGCAGAAAAAATAGTAGCATATGAACAACTAGGGTGACAGGTTTGAAGGTAAGAACTAGAAGAGTGATTAAAATCAGGCAAGGTGCAGTGTGGAAAACAGAAGCCTAGGAGAAGACATACAAATGCATTCTCAAACAGGAATGAGTGTGTCAGGGGAATTGAGACTCAGTTGTTTGTTACCCTCAGGTAACAGGGGTAGAAAACATTAATCAATGACTGGCCAGGGCTGATGTATTGGTAACAAGCTGAATTCATGACACTTTCTATGGCTGCAGACAAGCTGTCCCCACACCACTGAGCAATGAATTTAGTGCCATGAACACTTGAGCCTGCTTCTGCAGGAGGGTTGGACTTGATCTCTAGATATCCCTTCCAATCCTATCATTCTATGATTCTATGGAAGGGTAGGGAAGTGCAGAGTAGCCAGAGCTGGGGATTTTCAGCAGTAGTGTGCAAGTGGATTTGCATATGCCAAATCAGTCAAATTTAAAGAATTATTCCTAAATTCATCAGTAATCCCTTCTGCCACAAGTGATCCTTCTATTGAGACAGGTTTCTCTTTTAATGCAAACATAAAGTCTCCTAAAATATCAGAATGGAGCGGCAGCGTTGTCCATAGACAAAGTCTGTATTGCAAACAGTCCAAGGCAGGGTTATTATTGCATTTTTGCCATTAAGCCTTGTGAAACCAAGTTAAATCTTCCAACTGCATATGCCACAACTGGCAGGAGATGCTCTCTCTTTTCTCCTTCTGCTCCTTTGTTCTCTTTCTCTTCTTTGTTTCAATAAAAACTACTACAGCATACGCATATCAAAAACCTGAAAGTTGTCTGGCACTTCAGATCAAGGAACGGATTCAAATTCACTGCCTCAGGATATGTGTCAAGTCACTGTGCTTATCTTGCTCTTATACTACTGACTTTCTAGTTTTCACTGGGAGTAGCTTTCTGCTCTTACATACTCATGTTCAAAAAAATACAGGCCAGTGTGTGAGGAAGCATGCTGATGCCAATATATTCTTAGAGTTAATTTCTCTGCCTAGATGTAAGTGCATTATTCATTCCTCCTGTGGGAGGAACTGACTGATGGAGAGGTGGTTAGTTCACCCAGGTCAGGAGTGCCATCAAGACCAAATCAAAACTGGCTCCAAAAAGAAAACCAGACACATCATTGCTGTGGGTGACTCCCTGCTGAAGGGGACAGAGGACATGGAATGCCATTTGGACCCACTTCATAGAGAAGTGTGCAGTCTCCCTGGAGCACAGGTTAAAGACGTTGTTAAGCAAACTTCCCCAGCGGTGACGCCTTCGGATTATTATCCGCTTTTGGTATTTCAGGTGGGTAGTGACAAAGTGGCTACTAGAAGACCAAAAAACAATTAAGAGAGATTTTAGGACCTTGGGGCAGCTGCTTAAGGGATCAAGAGCTCAGTTAGTGTTCTCCTCTATCCCTTCACTGGCAGGCATGAGTGAGGGAATTAACGGAAAGTGCCATAAAATGAATTCCTGGCTCCAGGACTGGTGTTATCAGCAGGGATTTGGGTTTTTTGATCATGGGATATGTAAGACACCTGACTTGCTGGCAGCAAATGGAATGCACCTCTCTCAGAGGAAAAAAAGGATTCTGGGGCAGGAGTTAGCAGGGCTCATTGATAGAGCTTTAAACTAGTTTTGAAGGCAGAAGGGGATATAACTGGGCCTACTATGAATAAGTCCAAGGGAAGCAAGCTAGGGCTTGTAGGATGGTATGCTAGTGAAGACTCTGCCTTCTCAGTGGATACAAGGAATAGTCACCTAATGAGAAATTAAGAGGCAAGGGCTGTTGATGATTTAGAAGTCAGAGGAACTTTGCTAAGTTTTCAGAGCCCTTTGGAAAACCTAAGAAAACAGAACAATGCATGATACATCTAAATCCATCAAACCTTTAGAAACTCTTCTATTTCCTTTCAAAATCCTTTTACCAACTCAGTAAAACATGTTGGCTAACAAAATATTTAATCAGACACATTGCATGCAAATGAGATGTGCACATCTCTATCTGTGATTCGGGTCTGTTTAGAGGCAGTGGTTTGGCAGCTGGTTTGTACATTGTAGGCTTTATAAATATATGTGTGTGTATGTGTGTCTGTGTGTGTAGGCAGTGGAAGATTCCACCTATATCTATTTGTAAGTGTAGGAATTTTATTTTGAAAGTGAGTTAACTTTTAACATGTGCTTATATGCTCATATGTATAAATTAGGAAGTGTCACAAGAAAAAAAAAACAAAATTCTAGGGAATCGAGGTTTCATGAAATGTTACAATACTGCTCTGTCTATTGGCTTTGGAGGGTAAATTGACACAGCACTGTGCCCCAAGCTCTAAAAGTCATTTTGAATGCTGCAGGTATCCTTGCACGTACAGGTTTTATAGCATTAAAGACACAAGTACTGGCCTAGGGGTCCAAAGCCAGGTAGTGAAGCTCTGTATCCACGCTGAGGTGCCTACTCCTGACTTAGAACCCTTTTAGTGTCTCTGCGTGGCTGCGTGTTGTGCTGTGCTGGTAGACCAACTCCTCTGGGGGTGGCTTGAAGGTCTGAGTGTGGCACTTATTTCCACAGTGTAGGTGTGCACTTGGTCTGTGGTCCATCTTATCAGTATTTATTATCCACCTTGAGAGGACACAGTGGGTTCAAACCTGGATTAGTTTGTAATTTGGGGAATGAAATGAAATAAAACACAGAACATTTTGGAAAATAAGCAAAGAGAAGTCTGGAGTTAGAAGTCAGGAGACTTCTGACTCTGCCATGATCTCTCTATGAGACCTTGCACTGCTGTTACACTTCTGCTTCCATTTCTCCATTTATAAATCATTTGCTGCTCTGTGTCACATGAACCAGTATATGCTTGGGCAGTTTTGAACATTGAACACTTCTAAAAAAGCTAAGTATTATTATAAAATAATACCTTTTTCCCTGGTGTGATGAAACCTGCATAAGTTCCCTGACTTGACGGCAGGAAGGAACACTCACTCTGAACAGATCAAAGTACTTAAGGGATTGATTAAGAAAAAGAAGCAGGTGAAGGAGGAAGGAGAAGGGCAGCTGATGGGGAGACACAATCAGTGGAGAAATGGGATTAATTCACAGAATAACAGAATCTTAAGGGCTGGAAGGGACTTTGAAAGATCATCCAGTCTAACCCCACTGACAGAGCAGGGCCATCTACAGTAGGTCACACAGGAACTCATCCAGGTGAATTTTGAATGTCTCCAGAGAAGGAGAATCCATAACCCATCTGGGCAGCCTGTTTCAGTGCCCTGTCACCCTCACAGTGAAGGAATTCTTCCTTGTGTTTCTTGGGAACCTCTTATGTTACAGTTTGTACCCATTGCCCCCTGTCCCTGGAAAGCTGAATCTCATCTTAAGTAACATGAGGCTTATACACAGCAGAAAATCCTGAAAGCAATTTATGTCAGGAGTTATCCTGAGGCTTGGGTAACAGAAACAGGAGGAGGAAAAAGATCTCAGTACTCTGAGGTTCATCAACCACTGACCTAAATAGCTTCTGTTAGAAAAATGGACCAGAATTACAATGTGGAAGATGCTCCTTAAAGCAAATATGCACCTTCCTTGGCAAGTCATACAGTTGTTAATTTAACAGATCTCACAGATGAACAGCATCTAGGTGCACCAACAGTCACTTGTGTGTGTAGACTGGGCCTGGGAGCTGTGTCTAACACGCTAAGGCTTTGTGCCATGCACCTTCCCCGGGAGATTTCCTCATGTCAGAAAAAGTGTATGCTTCTCTTTAGAGTGTTTTAGAAGAAAATATTATCCATGTTAATGTGGGAATCACAAAAATAATTTAAATATAATGAATAAGAAGGGATCTTCAGGCATCTTTTCATCCTTTTGGTTTAAATCTGTGGGAATATCTGTTCAAATATAGCAGTGTAAGCTGTGTATGTCTAGGATTAGAGAGACACACACATGTGCACACACAGAATCACAGAATCTTAAGGGTTAGAACACTTTCTATACATGAAAATGCAACAGTTTAAGTTGTGTTGGTCCAGAATGAAATTGCTGAAGGTCTGGATAAATGAATGGGTACGAAGTAAACAGATTTTAGTATTACAAAAGGAGTAATGGGAAGACACAGACATAGTGAACACATCCACACGTTACAGGCCCTACGCAGGTGAAAAAGGAGAGAGCTGAGAGCCTTTCACATGTTTAAGTGGGGGCTTGCCAACTTTTGGTTTGATGGAGAGATGACAAAGACACGAAAGCATGATGGCTCTAGGACATAAGAACACTTACTTGGATATTTTATGGATGTTGGAACAGATAAAACTTGAGACTATTTGAAGTAGCTACTGGTTTACTATTTCTCGCTCCAGGAAATTACCGAAAAGAGGAAACAGCCAGACTTAAGTAAATATTGCAAGTGAAAGCATGAGGGAAAATATGGAACTTTAGGCCTAAATGTAATGTGTGAGAAGCTATTTTGGAGAAAGAAAGTTTAATCTGATCCTAACCCAAACCATCTGTGCCTGTCTTTACTTTCACTACTCTTATCTCTGATCAGAGGGTACTATCACAACACTAAAATTTGGAATCTGAATCAAAAGTTCAATTAGCGCTGACTTCACATTCTATGTACTCACTTAAATTCCAGGGTTTTTATCTTCACCTGTATATACATCCTTTCTTCCCTCTCTGCAAACCCAAGCCATGTGTGCATACCTGGCAGATTTCCATCCACTAGATTCAAATAAATTGTGGCTTGTTTTTCTTTCCTTGCTGTTGCTAGACACCAGCGAGGCAGAGTTCCTTAAAGGTCAGCCCTTGCTGCGCTCCAGCTTCAGGAATGGAGAGGAAATGGTAAATCTTCATCCCTGACTCAGTTGTGACAGGGATGGCCCAAGCTGGGCAGAATGACACCATTTACACACTGCAGTAGCAAATTGGTTGCTGTAGCAGTGAGCAAGAAGTTGCGTTATCATTTCCAAGTGATATTTTGCATTTACAAACTTATAATGGGCTAGTGTAGTTTCCTATAGGCACATACCCCCAACCTGTTAAAAGCTGACCAGATGGGAGATCTGATGCCCCTTTAGACGTCATGGGAGTGCAAAGAGACACTATTTCTAGTTCAGACTCTGCACATGTGTCTGGCAAGGGCAAAAGAGCTCTGGGCTTTTTCTTTGCAGTTTAGACCAGAGTCTCAGAGCTAAACACCCCAGCTGCCATCCTCAGCAGCCATTTGAGGTTGTGAGTGTGCAGGACCCCTTGCCCAGCAGTGCCATGCTAAATGTGAAAGACAATTCTTGCAGGACTGCTGCCATAGCCAAATAAACAATTCCTACCTCTGGAATGCTCATGGCTCCACAAAGTTCCTATTCCCATCTTCGTCCTGGGTGAGTCTGACGTTTATGAAGCCAGATGGGCTCACCTTGCTTTTCTGTCTCCTGGTTGTTCCACTGGCTTGGTAATACTGGAAGCAGCAACACATGCTGCAGCAGTCTCTGCCAAGCACTGCTTTCACAAGTGTTGGCCTCCTCCCTAGTCATACCGGCATTTCTTCTGTGGAAAACTATATCTCTACAGGATTCAGTAGTGTAATCATTCAAAGCTGATAGCTACAGACTGCTGTTTCAATAGCTTCTCAGTTGTAGCCCTTCACCAGAGTGTCAAGCAGCTTTTCTGGGCAGATATGTTTTCTGGCACATAATTTAATATGTTTATATTTCTGTTAAGTTTGGACATGTGTTCAGTAGAACAGATTTGCCAGTTTAGCACAGACATAGCTTGGCTGGTCACACCTCTGCAGCAGGGACGTGCAGACAGAGCAGCGAAAGGAAGGGCCTCCAGGTTGCTTTTCCCAACTCTTGCTGCTGACTCTGTTGCATGACTCTATAAAATAAATGCCTTCCTCTCTCATTGTGCCTGTCATACCTTATGTACATAACATCCTGTATTGCAACTGACCAGAGTACCTTAGCCAGCATCTCCTGGATTCCATGACACTACTGCAACTAGCAGTCCTTTCTGTCGCTGGTCCTTATGAACGCTAACAGGCTGACCATGAGTACATGTGAAAGAAGAGAGGAGTGCAACTAGATGCATGGCCTCTCCCATACTTTATACCCCAAGGCTTGCATGGGAAGGTACCTAAATGTCCTTCACATCCACATTTTTTGACGATCCTGTCATTGGCTAATACTGAACAAAGGCTATAGGGTGTTTGCAAATATACTGTTTACTTCAAGGGAGCTTAGAGGATGAAATAAGAGAGGAACATAGAAAGCCCTTGTGATTTTCAAGTGAAATGAAGAAAATGTAGACAAAACCTCTCTTGCCTACAATATCTTCCTGTGTCACCATCTGCTCCCAAGGCATCAGCTCCCTTCTGTTTCCTGTAGCTTTCCTGCCACATGCCCTTGTTACTGCCCCATTTAAAGTCTGCCCCTTGAAATTTGACAAAAGAGGAGCTGAAACTCTAAAATGGCTGGCTCTTGCTTACTGCACCTTTGACTCTGAATGGCAGGGAACACTCTTAAATTGTGGTATGTTTTCCCTATCTTACTTTGAAAGAGGTAAATCACTCTCTTACTGTGATTTACTTTGATAAAGAGTCTTGTTTCTTCCTACTCAATTCTCTGTGCTTGCTTACTTCAGCCAAACTACAACACACTTGCTTTTCATAAGGTCAAAAACATCTGCAAGCAACTTACAGATCATAAGATCTCGCTCAAGTGCTCTCCCGATTAAGGTATCACCATCTCATGTTGCTGCCTTGTTTGTCTGTTTTATAAGAGAATGAAGGATTTCAATGTTTATGTGAGAAGCTGGTTTACTTAACTTCAGAAAGATGAACCAAGCACGGTCCTTGAAGAGGCTTTTGTTTAAGAATGAAAGCTTGGCCTTACAGAAGAGGCAATTGTTTGAGAGTAAAAGTTCCCTCTAGCCATTGCTTATACCCTTCTCCAGCTGTAATAAGAATAGCTTCAGAGTGCAAATTTCTAGCACTGAGACCATACTATATTTTGTATGTGGTTTTCCATATCTCCTTCCTTCTATTTTATGGGCGTGTGTTAGGTTTAAATGAACACTTTTTAATGCATTTTTTCAGCCTTTCAGTATGAGGTCTAACACTGGGAATATTTTGGTGATGGAATAGTCTAGTAGCTACAGTAATGGGACACATGGAGGTCAGAAATGGTTTTTAGAACTGCTTGCTTGATTCAAAGTCCAAGGAAATCAACTGGAAGGTTCCATTGATGTTTATTCAGCCACTCTGACAATGCACTTCTTTCTCACTGTCATTTGCCCTTCTGTTAGTTCTGTCAGGAACACAGGGTCTCTCTGAGGCCCCACATAACATCAACTGCAATAAATAAGTGGATAAACTATTCACATGTCACACGTGAGAATATGCCTTTATTTTAAAGACCAACTATGAAATCCAAACATACTCCAGCTCATGTATAGTCTGAATGCAGACTATCAGGATTTATGATCCCGGTTCCCCGAACACATTTTTAACAAGTATTACTACAAATATTGCAATAATGGAATACATTTTAATGTGTTGGAATGCAGACTTTGCAAGTCTGTGGGCATTTAGAAAGCCCAGCCCAAATAACTAAAGCTAGTGTTTTAATAAAGCTCCTAAAACCCTTTGGACTGAGAGCACCTGACAGCACTGAGCTCACAATTCATACAAGAATGGTTTGTTGTTTTAGGTTTCTAGAGGGGCTGTTCACAAGTGGACAGATTTGTACAGAGGTTGAAACTGTTCCAGTAAGGTGAAGTGATATGAAAGTTTTGGCAGAAGTAATGTTGGTCTCCTTTATCAGTTGCTGTATTTGAGTGTAAAGCTCTGTTGAGTAGAAAAGTTACATGTGGATGGAGACTGTCTCTGTTGCTATACAGAGATGCAGTTTGTTGGAGTTTCTTTAAATGTGTTGAAGAAACAGAGAACATAAGTGTGAGGACTAGCAAAGACTATTTTTAGGAGTTGTGGAGGAAGAGGTCCTAGGACCTCATGATCTACTATGGTCCCCTCAGCTGAGCACCACTCACTAACCAGCTTGCTGTAATGGCGCTTGAAATGCTGCTGACCAAGCCTGCTGTGTAGCTGGCAGTACTGTTGCCTTATCTGCATGATATTGAGAGGAAGCTTGGTGTGTTGGGTTTCCATGACAAAGTTTTGGTAATGGATAGACTGTGGAGGTGGCTTCTGTGCGAAGATGTCAGAAGCTGCCCCATGTTGCACACAGTTAGCTTCCTTACACAGTTAGTGTAAGGAAGGTATTACACTTGTAATTTTACATGCAGGTGGAAAAATTCATATGTACATTCAGACTATGTAAATAAAGGCACTTGTACCGTAGACATGTGTTTAGTTGTGGTGATGCCAAGGGTGAAAAAAGGGGCTTTATTACCTTTGAATTAACTTTGCAGAGATGCAGAGAGCATACAGGGTTTCCTCCCCATCCATTGCCAACGCAACAGGTAACATTTCTTACTGCATTGTTTATGGTGAGATTTTTTTTTTTTGAAAAATGTCCGGACTGGTTTTGTGTTCTTTACCACATTTTTCCTTGCACTTCAATAACTCTCTTCTTCCTTTGGTCTTCCTCCTTGATACCTTTCTTGAAAGTGATATAAGCCCTTTCAGCCTTTGTCTTGCACTTTCCAGTCATCATCATCTTCTGTAGGTCCTCCATGACCCTAATCAACCGCTTAGCCTTTGCCTGCCTTCATCCCAGACAAAATTTGTCTTTGTTGAACCCAAAGAATGAGAAATGTCCCTAGAGTTACATGTGTGTTCTTATCAGGACTTTGCACAGTGCTTGCATTCCTTGCCTGACACACAAGAATGCATTTGCCTGTATCACATTAATGCCTCATAGTCACCCTGTGATCTACTCATGCCCTCAGGAACATATCTCTTCTGATAGTTCTAAACTGGAGCAGAAACTCATGGTGCTCCACCTGACATTGTTTTACCTATTTATTAGGTTTTGCTTATGTAGGGGATGTCTCTTCGGTCAGAGCTTCAGCTGACGGGGAAGATGGAGGCCATAGAACTATACCATTAGGTACAGCATTTTCTGAGAGATGAGATGCATTAAGGGGGCTTTCACCCATCAGTAGCCTTCTGGAGTCCAGCTCCATGCAGTCATGACCAAAAGATCTATCCCTCCACTGTCCAACTGGGCATGAGACAGGCTGTGTGGGTGGGCCGTGAACATGAGGCTCATGGTGTCCACCCAGTCACTTTCAAAATGATGTTTGCCTCCTGGAGAAGAAAATAACTACAGCTGGCAGTAAATGAGTTTCCACGTGGAAGTTTAATGGGAGAAATCAGACTACACACTGAAAAAGCCACAGGAGACGAAACACTGGTGGGTCAGAGCAATGCCGTTCACAGCACTACTATCTGTGGGGATAGGCTGTAGTCTCCAGGAGTGTGAATAAAAATTGGTGATGACTTTTAAATTAATTCTGCATGTATTTAGTGAAGAAGAAGGTTGTTGCTGATAATACTGATATGAGTAAGGAGTGGCTGGCCACGTGGCTGTCTGACACTAAAATGCAATTGCCTCTCTTCAAGTGGCCTTATGTGCCGGGAAGATGGCTGCCAAGAAGGACTGAAGATCTTGCTTTTTATATGCCCACCTGAGAATGTTGGTATGATGAAATTGCTGGTGACATAATTCAGAAACACATTACCTTTTTCTTCATTAATAAAAGATACTACGAAACCAAATCTTCTAGCACATACTTGGTAAAAAGTTTGCAAAAGCAGTCCAATTAGGGCAGAAAGCTGCCAAATTATGTCTGTTGAGTTACAGAATCTCAAAACCTTGATGCCAGCTCAGTGTGATGAGACAGGCCCTTCCTTGTATCCAAATGTGGATCTGATGAATCAGCAGATAAAGAAAGGCTAGAGACCAATTCACTTGCCAGAAAGGCCCTCCGTCCAGAAGTCTTTGAGGAAAAAGACAGTCTTGAAGGAGTGAGGATTTCAAATCGCATGGGATTTGTAAGCTGAAACCTAGGCATTGAGTTTTGCTTGAAAAGAAACTCTTAACTAGTGCATTTAAAGAGCACGCCTTCCTCTTTGCAAAGGGCCACACAAGGCAAATGAATGCTGAAATAGCACATCCTGAAATAATTAGCTATAGCTGTAGTAATTACACTTCTGTACTGTGGGGGATTGAGGTCCACAATTAAAAAAAGATATGAAGGTACTTGAGCGCATCCAGAGAAGGGCAACAAAACTGGGAAGGGGCTGGCAGGCGTATCCTCTGGGGAGTGGTTGAGGGCACAAGATTTATCTAGTTTGGGGAGGAGAAAGCTGAGGGGCCACCTCTCTGCTCTGGATGGCTTCATGAGGAGGGAACATGGAGAGGGAGGTGCTGAGCTCTTCTCCCTGGGACCCAGTACCAGGGTGTGTGGAAATGGCTAAAAGCTGTGTCTATCATGACTTGACATAAGGAGACATTTCTTTACCAAGAGGATGGTCAAACACTGAAGTGACTTTCGATCATCCCTGAAATGGTCAGGCAATTGGACTAGGTGGCTGTTGTAGGTCCTCTCCAGCTGAACTAGTCTGGCATATTCTTGCTATATCCTCCTTTCCTCTGGGATGTCTGTGCGCTGCCCCCAGGCTGTTCGGGCAGTGGTACAGGGGAAGATGCCCTTTTTATGCTCCCTTGGGGCACTGTGACTGTTGCATTGCTGACTGCTGCACTGTGACATGAGGGTGACATCTTCCTCTGCAAAACCCTGCTGGTGATCCTCTGCCCAGTACCTTTCCAAGGAAGCCTTTGGTGTCTGACAAACTGTAGTTACGTCCCTTAAAATGAGGCTTTTGAATGATGAGATAGCAAACTGTCACATTGCAACTTTCCCTCTGAGCTCACACCTTTGGAAACATGTGCCGTTGAAAAGGAGAAGCAGTAAAATTTGTTTCCTGTTGGGAAGGCTAAACTACTCTAAAGCACTTTTACAGGACTTTGAAGAGATTAATTTGTTATTCTGCCCATTACTTCAAAGCATGAATATGCAGAAGTTGGTCAAGCTGGCAGTAACCTCGCTTCATGTCTCAAAGAACACCAGAGAGCTATAAAGTTGCATTGTGTGGAAAATTCAATTCTAGCAGGAATTACATGGGCATAGCCAGGAACACTAGTGAGATTGGACACTGACCAAAATATTAGACAAACAAGTGACCACAAACTCCAGAGAATTCTCAGACCCACAGCACACCAAAAAGCGCTCTACAGTAGAATTTATTAAAGCCATACACTCTTGGGTATGAATAAAGCACACAACTATTTTGAAGGACTTTCCATATATTTAGTGTTTTACAGAGTATCAGGCCAAACAAGCTCACATTTGGCTTACATGAACATACGCTGATGATGTAGACTCTTCTTTCCTGGCAACATTGCTGAGTGGTTTAGCAAAGACACCAAATGAATATCGCAGAGAATCTCCGTGGAAGTTAGTGAAGAAGTCAGTGCTTCTCCTGGAGAAGCATGAGAGGTGATAAGAATCACAGAATTATACAATCATTTCAGTCGGAAAAGATCTTTCAGATCAAGTCCAATCACTAGCCTCATACTGCCAAGCTCATCACTAAACCGTGTCCCTCAGCACTTGAGCTATGGAGATTTGCAATATCTCATGAGATAGGGACTCCATCACCTGTCTGGGCAGCCTGGGACAGTGTTTATCAATCAACTCAGTGAAAAAGTTCTTCCTAATCTCCAATCTAAACCTCCCCTGGCGCAACTTGAGCCCATTTCCTTTTGTCCTGTCACTCATTACTGGGATGAGACTGAATCCCACCTTGCTACAGCCTCCTGTCAGGTAGTTGTAGACAGTAATCCTGTCTCCCCTCAGCCTATTCTTCCCCAGACTAAACACCTCCAGGTCCCTCTGCTGCTCCTCATCAGATTTGTGCTCCAGATCCTTTACCAGATTTGGTGTCTGCCTCTGGACATGCTCCAGAACCTCAATATCGCTCTTGTAGAGATGGGCCCAAAACTAAACACAGCAATTGAGGTGGCCCTGCTGGTCACACTATTTCTGATACAAGCCAGGATGCCATTGGCCTTCTTGGCCACCTGGGCACACTGCTGGCTCTTGTTCAGACAAATATTGACCAACACCTCCAGGTCATTTTCTGCCGGACAGATTTCCAGTCCCACATCCCCAGGCCTGAGGACCTGGCTCTTGGCCATGTTGAACTTCATGTGATTGGCCTTGGCGCATTGCTCCAGCCTGTCCAGGTCCCTCTGAAGAGCCTTCCTGTCATCAAATCCATCCACGCTCCCACCCAACTTTGTGTCACCTGCAGACTTACTGAGGGTGCACTCGATCCGCTCATGCAGATAATTGAAAAAGATGTTAAACAGAGCAGGCCCCAGCACTGAACCCTGGGGAACACCACTGGTGACTGACCACCAACTGGATTTAACTCCATTCACCATCACTCCCTGGGCCTAGCCATCCAGACAGTTTTCTACCCAAAGTAGAGTATGTACTCTACTTTCCATCCATGCTATGGGCAGCCAGTTTCTTCAGGAGGATGCTGTGGGAGACTGTATTAAAGGCTTTACTAAAGTCCAGGAAGACCACATCCACAGTCTTTGCCTCATCCACTAAGCACGTAGTCTTGTTGTAGGAGGTCAGGTTAGCTAGATAAGTAGGAAAGGATAAATTGGTGCTAGCCTTATTTATCCTGACTTGTTGAGCACCTAATTTTGCAACTAACTGCATGTTTTCTGTGGTGCTACCGGGGTGTTTCTGTGAACCATGTACTCAGCAGTGTAAATCTCCTGCACTGCAGCCTTTTTGGACAAGTATCACTTTCTTATTCAGAATGAATCAGTTGATAAGTGCAGTCTTCTACTATGGCTGCTTCTCCCCACTGTTTGTTTTTATGAGAGCTAGTCTGTTTTCATTTTCTTTTTACTCACTGCATGCCCACTTGCCTCAGAGAACTCTCTCAGTGCCGTATAATGAGCTGCACCACTAGCTGCTGGTTGCAGCGGGGCTCTGAACGATGTAGTTGTCATGATTCTGCATATAGGATCTCAGCCTCCTGCTTGCTCTCCCCTGGGTTGTTTTCAGTTGCTGTGGTCTAAAGTAGCAGCTCTGGCTTACAAATTCTGAGCAAGAATATTGGAATCATGTGTGTGCGCCAGCCTGGATTGAAAGGCTTTGCTTTGTACGCTGCTGAACGCAGCGCTGCCAGACTCCTTGTAAATAGGCAGGGAGCAGCACAAACTCCCTTCCCTTGGAAGGATGCCTTGCCAAAAATGAGCAATGGCAAAGATTCCAATACTTTAACAAACTACCACTAATTGTGCATATTCCAAATAGTGCTGGAGCAATGCCAAATATGGTCTGGCTTACCTGAAACACAAAGTGCCTGTTTCTCAGAGAGAGGGTTAGGCTTGCAGTAATGAAAAGCTTCTTCTGGTAAATGCTGTGCTGGGGCTGGGGGAAGGGAAGACATTTTTTAGAAGCATGGTTAGAGGCTGTTATGAAAGAAGCCTCAGACCTGTTTGCGTAATAGGGGTGGGATGATAGCGAACTTTGTGGGTATGTCCTTGCCTAAGTATTAGCATATTAACCTCTGGAAAAAATCCCTCTCAGCATGAAAAGTATGATAGAAGATATGGAAATCCCTGATTCTGTGGCTCATATTTAGTGAGCCATTCCAGCTCAATGACCATAATGTGCTTTCCTGTCCTGTAAGTGTTAATTCTGAAGCTATGTCATGTGGCCATAGAATTTTGCTAAGGATTCTCAACAGTTTAGCTAAAGTTTCAAGTTGTGGGCTGCCCCATCACCTTGCTCATAATGTTGCTACATTACTGCTTCATTGCCATTTCTACTATTGTGTCAGTGCTTCAGTCATGAATTCCTGTATTCAGAGGTTTACATAGCTAGGGAACAATCAGCTCCAAAATTAATCACTGCATACAAAACAGGGCAGTAATTTTTTGTTTTTTTTCTTCATATTTTGATAACATGAATAACAGACTCTTCTTCAGCCTTGCTTGTCCCAGTCTTTTGGTGGTGTCTGCAGAAGGAGGATGATTAAGTCATAGAAACTGGGAAAGGAGTATTTAATTTGGGTATGCTGAAAAAGTTTTTCTAAGTATAGGCACTGGACCAAGGGATCTGGCATGACTTGATTTCAAGGCTCTGTGTCTGCCTAGGATAAGTGAAAGGCATATTTTAAGCACTACTAAATAAATAAGTGTCATTTAAGTATGCAGTTGCCACCCTCAAAAACTTTCCAATTCTTCTCTATGCAATTAGATGTATCTAATCTTCCTTGCTCTTAATATACAGAATACTTAAGCAACCTGTGAATAATGAAGCATCATTATTTAGTTACCTCGGGCAATTGAAAAGATTTGAGAGGTGGCTGCTGTGGTCCAATAGCTGCTATATCTTAATGAAATAACTTGTCATTATTACAAGCCTTTTCCGAGGTCAAGGAGCACATCCTTCTACTACTGAGTATATAATATCAGGAGTTTCAAAAGTGAATTGTAAAACTGATTGAAAAATAGCAAGATTTTTTAAAATATAGATTTTAGTTACTTTATGTTGAGTGCTGTGTTTGGATCTCTTAGATGCCACATTTTGAGGACTTTTCTGCACTTAGCAGGGATAGATTTTTGTTTTCTTTAAAAAGAAAACTGAGACCTTCATGTAACCAAATGACTTCAGTAGTAAGGGCTTTCAGGATAATCTCACCCATTTCAATAACCACTCAGGTCAGTATCATTCAGCAACTTGAAGCCCTATAAGCATGAAAACCATTTCAGCAGGCTCCTGGAGTGCATTGGTCCATCAGCCTCATCTGTGGGCTGAAAGCATGAGATGTTGGTTCTCATGAATGATTGCAAAGTTTTCTCCTCTCTATTGCTGCTCCACGGTTGAGAGGTGTTTCAGTGACAGAAGAACATGTTTAAAGCAACATCAGTCACCCAGCATAGGCACAGCAGATACACCATGAGGCATACTGTGTTTTCTGTGAAGGGATGAAGAAGAGCCTGGTCATGGAGACAGGCAGCAAGTACACTCCACCCATCAGCACAAAGATGCATTGGCTGCTTAGCTCCCATTATTTAGAATGGACTGTGTCTTCTCTTGCATGTTCTGGTTTGTAAAAACACTTTGGAAACACAGATATTGTTCCCCTCAGATTGGTAATTGATAGTGGAAACCACTGATTTATCATCCCATCTTCCCATCACCACAAGATGGTTTGATTATCAGAGGCTGCAACAGTTCATCTTCCTAAATTTCTATAGTCTATAAAAATTTCAGTGTTCCTATAGGCTACCATCTAACTTGAAAAATGCTTGGCAGCAAAGGTTTTCTCAAGTGAAACAGGCCTCATTTCACATTTGTGAAATGAAAGAAGGCATAGATTGTGAAAGCAAATGATCAGTAATGACAAACAGGTTCATGAGTACTTTCATCTCTTTACCTGGGTAGGTAACTGACAACAGCTGCATTATTTAACCCTTTCCTTTTGGATTCTGATCTTGTCTGATGGGTGGGAGCTGCTTCATCAGCATTTCTCATACACCCTGCTTCTCTGACTGGCTGGGTGTGCTTCTGATCATGATGAGTTCATTGTGAGTGTCATCAGAAGATAGTCAGCTCATCTTTTTGAGTGTGGGTCATCAACTGAAGTGTTACCTTAAAAGCTGTTGCTAAAAAAAGAACGTGTGCTGCTCTTTATAATTTGTTAAGGGGGGTGATATGTCTGCTTCCTTTCTGAAGGTCCATAAAGGAGGTCTACGAGGAGGCCAGAGTGTTCATTTGGGCTGATGGCCTAAAATAAAAAAAAACAGAGCTGGAAAGGCTTTCCCCAGAAAGCAGGAGTAGGGATTATTAGAAGCGTGGGCTTTCTTTCAGTGCTTATAGTTTGACTAACTTTTTAGAATTCCCCATCAAAAAGCCGAAGAAGTTTCATGTGGACTGTCCCAATGGAATGTTGAGCTTTCAGAATATTGAAAAATAGATTGAGGGCTTATAAATTAAGCAGAATGAAATATAGTGCACTGTAAGTGTCAGGAAACCACGCTGTTTCATTCAGTATTTGTTATAGGATCCTTAAGTTTTCCCAATCAACAGCTAAGCTTCGGAACCATTTTATTACTTACTTATAAATTCTGGATTGCTTTCATGCAATTCAGATCTGGAAACTACTTACAATAGCTAGGAGGAAAAAAAGCCTTGAAAAAAATGATCTTTTTAAAAAAGGAATAGTCAAGACTTATTTCCAGCTGGTTCCATGTACTCCTGACTTTGGGATTTCTCTCTCAACACAGTTGAGGTGAGATTGCTGTAAATTTGCACTGTGGTAGAGCCAAGACAGCCAAATTACAAGGATGAGTTGAAGCACCATCAGATTTTCTGAATCCACAGCCCAAACTCAGCCTCTGGGTTTCCCTTGAAGATGAAAGCCATAAAAGTTTGAGAAAAGAGTTGGTTTGAACTCAGTTTTCTTACACCTACTCAGCCTGAGATACTTGAAACCACACAGCTTGGGGGTGTCATACTCTGCTTGTTCTCAAACACTTAACAACACACAGAGGTTGCCAGGAGAGAGTTCCAGCACTGATGTTTTTGTTCCCAAGTTCAACTGCTTGGGTAGGGCCATAGAGATCTCTCATGGGCAAGCTGCATCAAGGTGATGGATTGAGACTCAGAGATTAGGCAAAACAGAATGCTTGAAACGTAGCCTACTAAAGGCCAGACAGGATTGGAACTTTAAACAAATGGTTCTCATTTTCTCTTAGTGACTGAAATTTCCACATAATCTGGATAGAGTCAGAAAGATCTTCCTAAAATATTCTTTCTTTTGGCAGAGTGCTGTCTTCTGAACCTTGTTTTCTTCTTTACGTTTTCAGAAACATGATCTGGGAGGGATGTCTTGTAACAGAAATTCCCCACTGCTGGTATTAATAACAAAAAGCCTGACATGTAGCCTTCTCCAACTCCCACCCGCCTCTGACAGGATCAGGCCCTAACACGGCTTGGAGACAGATGTTCTAGGAAGTCTCAAATTGCTTAATATTATTTGTTCACACATCCCAGTTGATGCTAAATCTTGTTAGGGAGTTGTTAAATGTCTGAAGACGACAGAGGCACTATCCATTCCCAGAATGAGCCACTGGGATGGGAGAGATGAGTCCAACTATTACCACCCGCCAGGGCTTCCGAGACTTCTCCCTGTTACTCCTCCTTTTTCATTTTAATGGAGATGTTAATTCCAATCCCATGAACTGGAATTTGGACACAATCTCTGAATTTCTTGTGACATATTAATAGCAAAATTGGAAAGGTACAGGATTCAAAAAAAATACTAATCTGGTGCACAGTCATAAATGTCTAATGAGAACAAAAATCACAGTTTCTCTTGAAGGAAGGAAGCTGTTCTTCTAATTAAAAACCCCTCTAAAAATATATGACAGCTCCTTGCAGTCAAAGAAGTGGCTCTATCTGGAGGTCAAAACACTTTTCAAACTCTATATAACTTGCTGTGGAAAGAGTACCAAATTTGTCGATCCTCCTCATTTCACAGATGGGGAAGCAGAAGCACAGAAGTGAAGAAATTTGTGTGTTGTCAGCTGTGGTCAGGCACCAATCCAAGGAGTCCTGATTTCCAGTTGCCACCTACCTCTTTCTTAGGTTTAAAATGTGACCAAATGTCTAGCCAGTGCTGTGCCTAAGGAAGCAACACACCATAGAGCATCCCCGTGTAGAAAGTAAACACAAAAATGTCATTGTCCCAGGGCTCAGCCTTATGCACACATGGTGTGCAGCCCCACTGAAACCCATTTAATGTGTTTAATATGCATTATCCGTGACTTATAGGTTGGATGCAGGAAAAGAAAAACAAAACATCACTGTAAAACAAACTATGATTTCAGAGAGTTGCTGAAAACGAAAAGCAGGAACAGGCACCAGGGATCTTTCAACAAATGTAATTTAAAGAGCTCACTTTCAGCTCTCTGGGCACTTTGACAAGCATTTAGTGGGATTCAAGCAACTACTGAGTAGTATCAGGCAGCTGTCTGTGCAGCATGGCTCTGCTGGGGTAGGAGGGAGCAGGATGCACCGGAGGGAGAAGTAGAGGTGATGGGAGGGAGCAGAGCTGAGCAATGTGTGCCAGAGTCCTATGTGAACCTCAGCCTAGAGTGTGTATAGCCTCCTGTTGTGACTTTCCCGAGTCAGGCAGTGAACACTCTCTCCTTGGTAATGAGCCTGTTAGTAAAATTGCCCTCGCCAAACCAAATAGAACACTGTTTCCAAGGCTGGGGAGCACCCCAATGGAAAGGCTGCAGCTCCAGGTGGCTGGAGTTCAGAGGAAGATGTGGACGGGGGAGGCAGTCGGCTGATAGGAGAGAGCAGTTTTGGCAACGGTTGAAATTCACTCAGAGCTGCAAAATTTCTACTGGCTGCCCATTCTTTGCAGGAAAAGTGCTCCTTTCTGCCTGCCAAAAGGGATTTCTTCCTGAGAGCCAGCACTGTGCTGACTGTGCATCCCCCTAGGCAGCCATTTGCAGCTTCACTGGAATGACTTGTTTGTACCAGGACACCTTTGTGAAGACTGTCCTGCCACTTCTGCATAGACAGTGGTTATACCAGACCAGGCTTCCCTCATCTCATCCCTCCCAGAACCTCAAAGCAGACCCTTCTCTTCCTTTGCTAAGCTCTGCATGGCTTGCATTTCTACCCACCTCCACATATAGTCCTTAAAATCAGGCATTGAATGTAAGTCCATTTTTTTTAATGTCCCTGTCACAGAATCACAGAGGTCAGAAGGGGCATCTGAAAGTTGCCTAGCCTAATCCCTCTGCTCAAAGCAGGATCATTTACAGCAGGTGGCTCAGGGCTGTGCCTTGTTTTGGTTTTCAATATCACCGAGAGCAGGAAACTCCACAGCTTCTCTGAGAAACCTGTCCCAGTATTCATCCACCCTCCATTTCTCAAGTGTTCCCAGGTACTTCTATATTTGTTCTACAACATGAGCTATGTGAATGCTGCTGTGGGGTTTTTTTTGATGGCATAGGGGCCTACCTTCTTTTTCTCTTAATAGCTGATGTCCTCTTCACCCCCATCTCTCCTCCACTAAATCTGGGTTGTGTGTTTTAGGTGCACTGGGGCTAGAAATGGATGGCACTAAATATTGCTACAGTACATTAATTATGCATCTGTGATTGTGATACATGTATGATTTTTTGTTTGCCTACAGAGATTTTACATGATGCACTCAGGCATCAGTGGCTTTTATCTGGTTATACTCTACTTCTTCACTTGCTTTGAATGTTTCTGTGTTGTAAATGTACTTGGGAGCTTTTGTAAAAGATGATTCATGTCTCAGTTGTTCAAGCTTTTCTTAGGATAAAAATACTCTCCTTCATTATCAAAGAAGAGAATCAGATGGCATTTGATTAGGTGATAATCAGGTTCCTGAGCGAGTAAACTTTGACAACAAAGAGATCAAATGGTTTATACCACAGGCTGAAAAAGACCATTTCCTAGTAAAATGAAGCTCTCCTTCCTGCATTCTGTTGCATGGGCTCAGTGGTTTAAATCTTGCTCTAAAGTTAAATTACCTGATGGTTGGTTCCACCTGGCACAGTGTACCCCTCCAGCTCCTGGACTGGAGCAGCTTCCCTTTGCTATCTCTCCAAGGAAAGAATACCCTCACACATTGGCTTATTTCTCTGAGATATTTCCCAGGTCAGCGATCCTTCCCACCCTTTGGGAAGAGACAAGTCTTTTAGGAATGGCTGTGAGTGCCAAAACCCATCCACTCAGCCAGCCAGAACTCAGAACTCATTTACTGGCCTCGTTGCTTCGCAGCCCCATTTGGGTTTGTTTCTTCAGAGGTAGGAGCAGCACAGGGCGGCCAGGCAGTTTTAGCCTTTTGTGCCAGCACAGCATGCTGATGCTGACACACAGTCTCCCAGGGGATCAAGCCAGCTGAGGTCACTGCCTTACAAAAAACCAAGCAGCTCATGAGTTTTGAGCATTATTTCTGTGATCCAAACCCATGCTCAGCTCAGTCAGAGTTTCACTCTATCTCTAACGCGAGGATAGCCTTGCTGGGCCAAATGGTGTAACAGTGTGATGTTGCTAGGAGGAACAGTAGTCCTTGTTTTGCTGTACTGCTTTTGTATTTTTGTGTCTGCATCATGGCGTTGCCCACTGTGGTTAAGGGAGTTGTAATTAGAATCATAGAATCATAGAATGGTGGGGATTGGAAGGGACCTCTAGAGATCATCCAGTCCCACCCCCTGCTAAAGCAGATGACCCTTTGTCAGGTCACCCAGGAACATGTCCAGGTGGGTTTGAAAACCTCCAGACTCCACACCCTTCCTGGGCAGGCTGTGCCAGGGCTCCTTCATCCTCATAGGAAAGTTTTCCTTATGTTTAAGTGGAAGTTTTTGTGCTCCAGTTTATGTCCATTACCCCTAGACCTGCTGCTGGACACGACAGAAAAAAGCAGCACTCCAAACTCCTGACATCCAACCTTTAGGTACTTAAAAGTGTTGATGAACTCCTCTTTCAGTCTTCTCTTCTAAACAGCCCCAGATCCCACAGCCTGTTCTCACAAGAAATGTATTCCAGTCCCCTGATCATCTTGATAGCTGGACTCTCTCCATCAGTTTTGCTGTCTCTCTTGAGCTAGGCAGCCCAAGACTGGATGCAATTCAGAAAATGGAATACGTAGAGGTAAAGTAGGCATAGGATAAATCCTATTTTGCAGCTTTTTTTTTCCCTGTTGCTCTGCCTTGATGTGAAAAGCAGCTCAACACTTCTGCTGCTTTTGTACTGCATTCCACCAAGTAGAGGCCTAACCACTTTGTGTTTTAAAATAAATGCTTGTGGGTGATGGAAATAAAGATGTGGGGCACCAAGCATAACAGGCAGGAGAGATCTTCCCTGGGCTCATATCTCCAGTACAGAATCAAAGGCAGAGCAGAGGCCCTGTGCTTATGTCCAAGAGACAACTTTGTTTCTAGCCCTTGTTTTTGATCCTTGTGATTGAGAGGAGCCAGATCCTTTTGAGAATGGGATGAGTAGATGAGTAGCATTCAATGGCACAGAGAAAAAGATAAAAGACTCAAAGGGGTAATGTCCAAAGCCTGCATTCAAAACTTGGTATGAACTTGGGCTAGGCCAGCAATACAGGAACAGTAGCCTTGAGGGAGTCCTGCAGCCAACTTGCTGCTTGTTTTGTGATGAGGAGGGCCAAAATCGAAACACTTTGAGGGGCATTACCGGGAGCAGCATGGATTACACTCACAGGATCATTACTGAAGTTGCGATGAAGATACCTGGAGTGATTAACTCAAAGTGTCTTGAACTCGAGAAATGCATTAACCGAAGTCTCTGCCTGTGAAAATAGGTACTCCTAGGGATGTAAAAAATTGTTAAAAGTTTCTCTAGAAGAGAATGGAACAAATGTCACTGTGTCCTCTCTGGATAGAGCAAGAAGTGACTGGTGTCAGTTTGGTTATGACTTGAGAGGAGGTGTCAGTGCTGGTCTCTAGGATAGAGATATCTGAATTACATGGTTTAGGAACAGGTTAGAAAATGTCAGAGATGATGTAACTATTTCTTGCTTCTGCTTTAATTGTGATCTTTCTGGTTTGAATAGGTGATGTCATAAAATTCTGTTCTCAAAAACATGTTCCTCTTTTTGAAATCCTTATTTTCTAAGATCCTGATTCATTGTAAGGAAATAAGTGGTGAATTTATCCATATAAATTTTCACCTGTATGTGGTACAGTATTATGCTATGAAGTGATGTATTTTAAGGTTTTTGGCCATGACCATACTCTGGACACCAACAGAAAAAATGTAATTGTGAGCTATAAGGCTACACTAATCATAGACATTCAGATACTGTTAGGTATTGGCTAAAGCAGGTTAATGTGGAGACAGCATACAGAATAGAGCTGTAAGGGGCAGAAACCCTTTCCCTGCTCTGGAAGAAACTTTCAGAGGAAGAAAGTGGTACTATTTTGTTGGGGTTTTTTTTGAGGGGAGTGGGTGGGGAGTGGGCACACTAAGGAAGATTGTTTTTCTGCAGAATGCAGGGTAACGGGGAGAGCAAAAGACATGCTGTTGGGAAGGCCAGAGACAAAAGGGTTACATTTGGATGAGTGAAAGAAAACAGACACAAAACAAGGTGTTGGTAAAGGTGGGAAAAAAGAGGTCACAGATCACATTTCAAAGAATCTCAAGGGCTGGAAGAGACCTTGAAAGGTCATCCAATCCCCTTGCCAGAGCAGGACCTCCTAGAGTAGGTCACACAGGAACTCGTCCAGGTCGAGGAAGAAAGGAAGAGCCCAAACTAACAGACAGACAAAACTGAATGTAAAGAAGAAAGAAGGAACCAAACTAAACACAGACTAGAAGCAGATTGAAGGAAAGAATAATATTAGCTACCATGGAAAGGGAGTACACAGGGAGGAACTGGGAGATGTTCTGTATTTCCTGTTTTTATGGAGGTGTTGGGATTTCCAAACACATATGTGAGTAGCCAGAGAGTCTAGACAAGATGCGATGTCCATGCATGCAAACATAAGATAAATTGTTCAAACTAAAAGTTAGATAAATACTTTTCATGAGTTAATTTTAATCAAAAATCTGTTTTTACGTTAACATGGTGTATTGTAGCATATGGTCAGATGCTACCCATGTATGACCAGAAAAATGGACGTTACTGTATGTTAATTAATTAGTTTTCCCTGCTTTCATTGATAGATTTCAGAGGACTCATAACTGAAGTTCACATTGCTAAGGAAACATGAGTCCGTGGAGCAATGGAATCCACAGCTTAACCTCAACAAAGCACTTGTTTATAAATAGGAAGAGAATATCCTAATAACAGGAGGCAGATGTTAAACATCTTGATTCATTGCAAATCTACTCAGTCTAACTCAATGAACCCACAGTCAGGCAACAATGGACAAACACAGCTTTATTTTTATCCTAGTGGGTCACATTAACTATAGGTCGTGTTTTCTGCTGCTTGTGAACTGACTGTGAAACAGTTTGAACAAATTTTGGAGAGCAATGTTCAGGACTGATTGTTAAAACTATTTAATCGCATCTTGATATTCACTACTATTGTTTGTTTAATATTTTAAACATTCTGCATGTTAAAATCCCCAGGAGAGCCTTGGGGTTTGTTAGTTTGTTGATTACATTACACATAGTTTCTTCACCACCATTCCAATTAAAGGCAGTGTTACAACATCATAAATAGTTGAATTTTTATATTGTCAGTGGTTTTGGTGACGGCAATTTAAAAATATTCCAAAGTGTTCTTTTTCCTGCTTGGCCATGTGTATTCTTTCAGTGCTGTTCATACACAAATAAACAATTGGGATAATGCTGTAAAGTTATTTTTGAACTGCTGCCTGGGCTTGAAAAATCTCAATGCACAAAACTCACTGAGGTGAATGGAAACATTCCAGCATGTTTCAGTGAGATCTGGATCAGACTCCTGAACACAGTCCTGTTTCAAAGCCTCTTTTAAAAAACACATATTGTAATAGGCAATGTTTACTGAACTTATCTAAGATTTCCAGTGATTAATATACATTAGCTCCAACGTGTTTTGACTGGCTGATGATTAGGTATCAAAAAGCAATTTCTTAGTGTTTTTTTTTTTTTATTTTGCACTTCACAGGCATTACACAACACTGCTCCAGCTGTCCCAGTGTCCAGATGTTGCCTGTAAAGCTCTCTGAATTTAATATTGTATGCAATCCCCCCCTTTTTATGATTTTTTTTCCCCAAACTGGTTGAAGCTGCAATGTCTGTGTTAGCTCTGTTTTCTTACACAGATTGTTTTGAGGCAGTAACGTGGTTTGGAAGCAGTTCAGATTTCATCAAAACCTGTGCACAATCACTTCATTTGTTTGAAGCTATCTTTCTTGTTGAAGGTGAAAGAGCCTTCTGAACATGCATCCTGCTCCTGCATAGGCCAGACAGCCTTGTGTTTGTGGTTTTAGTCCTGCATCCTTGCCTCAGTCCTCAGTTAACTTTTGCATTACTAAACAAACACCTCTTACAAAGCTTCTGCTTGGGACCTACACAGGAAAGACACTGTATTTGTTTTAACAATTGCTGCCACATCAGGGTGAGAGATTTCTTCCACTTGGATATTTTGCAGCTTATTTTACATCCTTCCTATGCTTTCCCTGATACTTTCTTTTGCAGGGCTGTAATGCCTGTCAGTTGAACATCTGAGAGACCATAGGAGCTAATCAGTTTTCATAGCTGCTCTGTTGTAGGTAGGTCTCCTCATTCACATTTGGCCCTCATTTGAAAGCCAAGAAATGAATAGATGTGTACCCCCAAAAGCATGTAGGAAATAACAAAAAGCAATTGTTCCCTTTCAGTTTGTGTCTCTTAACTCTACTTGTAAGCTGTTTGTTTAAAAATGTATCTGTTTGGGAGGAAAGCAGTTAATTGTCCCCAGATATTCAACAATGCTTTTTGGTGTTGGCAAGGGGCATGTACTTTCAGTTGCTGTATACCACTTATTGCTTTGCAGGTCTCTTGAGAGCTCAGAGAGGGTTGAAAAACGTTGCTAATTCCTCTAATCTTTCAGCACAGAGTTGAGATGGGGCATGAAGTATGTCATTCAAAGGATACTTGAGCAATATGATTGGCTAATGGGGCGTCCTAGCAGCAGGTACAACATTTTAAATATGCACTACCAGAATGCAGGCTTTTAAAAAGCATTCCTCATCGTCCTTGCCTCAATGTTTGCAACACTGTAGATAGCTTTTCTAATTGTAATAAGTCACAACAGGGCATGCCTTGTTGGGCCATAATCATACTTCTCAGGCTGCTGATAGCACTCCTCCTTCGGGTTCGTGGCTGGCATACACCCGAGGAGTGCAATTATGGTACAACAATGATTGCCCTGTTGTGCCTTATTATTCAAGCAAGACACTGAAGCAAGTGTTTGTGTGCGTGCACATGCAGAGACAAAGTACATCTGAGCAGGTCCTTACCAGATAATTAACAAGCTTGTATTAACCCTATCCCAGCATTTCTTTAATTTAAATGCTCCTTTTGTAGCTGCCATTTTACCTTACTTGTCAGGTAGCTCCCAGGAAGCACGCCAAGAACTCCCTTTTCCTTTACTTTTTGTCATTATTTGGTTTGTTTTGGTTTGGTTTTTTTTTTTTTTTTTAGCATGAATTTGAGCAGTGATGAGGGTGGCATCCTGCCAGCCTTGGAGTAATAAGATACCTGTTCAGCTATAGGACCCATAAATCACAACCTATAGTAGCAGGAGGTACCCTCACATCAAGTGAAAGGCTTGAGCTGAGCTTTTATGTCCTGAGGGACCACTGAGGAAGCCATGTTTTGTATCTCAATATTGCTAATAACCATGTCAGGTCTTAAGAAGAGCTCCTAGCTGTGCTGAGACCCAGACCAGGAGAGCTAAGATCTCATTTCACAGAAATACCATTACTTTTTGATGGGTGGACCTGAACTAACACGAAAATGCAGCTACTCTGCCAAATCCTTGAATTATCAGGTCTCCTTTAAAATGTTTTGGTGTTATTCTTTAGCTTTAAGTATATTTGTTTACACAGAGTATGAAATCTATTCATGGCATATAGAAGTCTGACATACAACAAGTGACATCCTACTCCTGCACTAACATCTGTAGCAGCAGACGGCTGCAAGGCTGGAGGACAACCTAAGGTCAGCACACAATCACTTGTCACTGCAATTTGGAATGGAGGAAGCTGCTTGGACAACAGACAGAGAAGAGGTTCTTCTCTCATTTTTCTAGGCTTGTGCTGTCAAATTTTTAAGTCATAAGAATGGAATGAGTTCTACAATCCACATAGTTTTTGGAAGTTCTCTTCCAACTCTGAGCAGTTTTAATTGCAGATGTTGTTAAGATGTCATTTTTTAATGGCCTTACAAAAAAGCTTTGCCATTTCCACATTCTTGAGCTTTGAGCAGCCTGTATTCTTCAGCTGCTCAACAATAACAGCCCATCTCCCTTGGTCCTAGGATGCTGAGAATGGGAACACTTTATCTTTGCAGATGAGCGAGTGTTTGTCATTGTGTTGGGGCACACACCCAGTTCAGGGGCTGTAAATTTTCCTTGAGAGGTGCAGCTTTGTGAGAATTACTCACAAGTGAGATTCTGTGAAAGCTAATGCAATGTTTCCTGAGATTAAAGATTGCTAGGCTGGGGTCAGTGCTAGGACCACAAACATAACGTACTTGAGCTAAAAATATTTTATGGCATCTGCCAAACCGGTGAAATTTTCCATATTTGCTGCTGTGTTCAGTTCTTGTAATAGTAACAGAGGATCTTAGCTCCCTCTTTATCCTCCCTCGATAGCAAAAGTTAATCTCTTGCACATGGATTCCCTTGGAAACAAAAAGAGAGAAAATTTACTTGTTTTCTTCCTTTGTGTTACATCTCATTTCCTCTGCTCCTACCATTTCTGTGTGCTGTGAACCTATTGCTCATTGAGGTATAGCACACAGAGTATATTTTCCTGAACAAGAGAAAACTGATGCTGTTCAATTTTTTCTTGTTTTGGAAAGTCCACTCTGACCATCTGAAGGCAGAATCTGTGCCCTGATCCCTGCAGCTTTCCTGGATTCTCTGTTTCAGTCAAGGGGAGTAACATTTGAAGACAGCAAAAATAACGGTGTGAAGCTGCACGGGTGTTACACTTGTAAGCCATTTCTTCAGAAAGGTACAGGAGGGCTGAGATGCCAGACTCACTGAACACTTTTTCATTCACAGAAAACTAATGACCTAGTCTGGCTCTTGGGATTTACATGCAGCTGCAGAAAACTACCAGGAGGGACCCTGATGATGGGAAGACCGGGATTGTTTTGGCCTCACTGTTGTTGATCCTGGCTGCAGGGCAGCAGATGAAGGGAGAGTGATATGGCATCCGTGTGCCCTGTCAGTCCCAAAGGAGCTCCCCTGACCCTCAGAAGTAGTTTCAGACAACCTCCTTTCCCTCTGTGTGCTGCCAGCAGTGTAGGATTCCCCTTGACTTCTCCTAATGATTCCCCAGCTATATTCGATTATGAGGTATCACATCAGTTCTTCAAGTGCAAGCACCTCTGAGCTACATGCTTTTCATGCCCAGTTACAGGATTTCAGGGCTCAGTCTGTCATATACCATTTCAAGATGGTCTCTTAAATGAAATCTATATCACGCATACATCCTTATCAAATTAGTCTCCCCTTCCCTCTGGATCTGCATGCTGACCCTACTGCTTTGACATTACAGCACTGAGGCATTTATAAGATGTGATATTTGTTCCCAGCAAGAAAACACAAGCAAAATATCTATTATGATAATTACAGAAACTGATTTACATCTTGTGAAAAGATTAGACAATGGTTCTTGCTGCTGCCTTGGAAATGTCCCATATTGATATCAAAATTCAGGCCTAAGGAGAAGTAAAAAAAAGGCAACCTCTGGATATGTATCTTCTAAGTCTTCATGGATTTGCTGATAAGGCTGCTTCTGGAAGGATTCTTACTTCTGATTCTCTCATAAGGAAGAGGGATTTCCTCCTCTTTGAGTTGTGTTTCCAATAAGCATTTGAATTTGGTAGGACTTGAAAGAGTGACAAACAGAGAACAGTTTGATTTAAACCCAACTAATGTTTCAACTGGTTTTACAGCACCAGATAGCAAGTGACACTGAGAGCTCTTGCACAAACAAATCTGGAAAGCATGGTTTCAGAGGCAAATATATCTAAAGGGTCCTTCTGTATCTCCTCTCTCCTCTAGCCTTTGGAAGCCTATCTTGCAGACATGTTTATGCAAACAAATAGCTTCACATGAATAATTTTCTATGACTGTGTAAATCCTTGAAGCATCTTGAGCCTCTGCCATAGATATTACATGGGGTTGTGCCTCTGGCTCCAGTTGGTTTATAAGGACAGCTCAAGTACATAGCTTGCTTCCATCTCATCTTTGTTTAAACACCTCACAAGTAAGGTATATATAGAGTTAGGTTAATTATTTAGGGTCTATGCAGTAATTCTTGCTGTTAATGGCAAGATTTTTACTCTCAAAAATAATTGATTTTGAACTTGAGATGGTAAGAATCTTTTAAAAATTACGTTATTGCTAAAAATCATACAATCTCATAGAAAATCATTACCAGGTGAGTTGTTTTGGGGCTATTATTAGGTAGCAGAGACAAATACATGCATAGATTATAAAAATATCATTTTCAAGTACAGTGTTAGGGCTTTTCTGTCTTCTGATAGTTTAAAACTCAATGAAACTGAGGGGATTTTCAACATCTTAGCATATGAAACATTCACATAAAACTGAAGCTCATCCCAGTGACAGGAGTCTAGCAGGATCCAAATAGTAGCATGAAAATTTATCTGGACTAGTATAGGATCAGCAAACTGCAATACCATACATTAGAGAAAAGTCACTGGATTGCTTCCCAGCCTTGCTCTCTCCCTGATTAACAAAGACAGGTTTTGTAAAGAGCAATGCTTTGCCACAGACATAGGCTGCTGTTTGGTTGAGGGAGTGGTTTTGTACAAAGCTTTGCTGTGCTCAGATGTTAGTGTGAGCGTGGCTGGGTTGTGAGCTTGGTTGTTTAAGCTCTGAGGTACTGTCAGGCTGTGCAGACTGAAGAAGATGGGCAAAGAACCTGCTTCTGCAGGGGGGCTGGACTTGATGATCTCTAAAGGCCCCTTCCAACCCTACCATTCTACGATTCTATGAAGTTCTTCTTATGAATGATGAGAAGTAGATTTTAGGATATTCAAGATGACTTTGCTGAGGAGGAAACGTGTAATATGTATTTACTAATTTTCAACACCACTCAACTGAAGGCAGTGGAACAAACAAAATCAACCTTCTGTGGGCAAAAAGAGATAAATTAATCATACATTTTACTGTAAGTGTAGCTTATTGAGTAATGATATTTTGTAGAGGTGCTATAATCCAAAGCAGTTTGTCCACTGATCAAAATGGGTCTATGAACATGGCCTCCTTTTTAAAGTATATAATTCAACACACTTAAAATGCTTGAGTCAGTATACATGGATTATTTTGCAAGAAAACTAAATTTGAAACAAAAGCTTTGGCCAAAGGTAGCATTTTTGGCTGAAAGCAGTGGTTAGTGCCCACGTGTCTGAGACACAGAAGCTGGTATCCCTACATGCTTTGCCCTGCTTCATGCAACTATGTTTATTACCACGTCTCAGTCCAAAATGAAGGTTATTCTTTGTGTTTAGACATCACACCTATACATCCCTGTAAGATCCAGACAGTGCAAAGAGGAAAATGTGGTTTTGTGGTGATGAATCTGAGTTGTTTTGTATCTTGTAGAGGCTCATAGAGCTGCAAAGCTCAGTCTAATGGAGATTATCAGAATTGACTGGTTTGCTTAGGAGCTCGCTGGCATTAGGTTTTCCCTGATGGCTGCTAGGATCCATGTGGAAAAGCCCTAGAGGATGTTACAGGAATCTTTGCAGAAACATTAAAAGACCCGATTTAAAATGCTCTGAAACCTATAGAGTTTAATAGAGAGTAATATCCTTTCTATTGTTGATTTTAACTGTCCTATATAATCCTATATTAAATTCTTGGGAAAGGCTGTAATTTTCTATTAAATTCTTTCAGGCTTTTCCACAAGGGTTCGGTAACATTCTTCATCTTTCCCAGAAGTCAATCACTTCAAGCCGCTAGCCATATGTACCCATTAAACACACACATACGTATGTATGTGTGTTACTCCTCTGCTGTCCCTCACTCACATCCAGGTCTGGTTCCCTGGGAAGCCATTGCCCCAAAGAACTCACCCCTCACTTCCCATGAGTGGTGAGCCCTGGGAAGATTGTTACACACTCTTGCTTTGGGTTTTGGGGGACACATCTTCTCACCAGGGGAAGTCTTTGGTAGGGGAAGGCAAAAGAACTCTCATAGGAGACAGGCAGCTGAAGCCAGCAGCCAAACAGCAGTTCCAGCTGAGCTGCCTGCCTCAGATGAATTAATCTCCTCCTTTTAAAACATGCACATGCTGATCTGATTTTGACTGCTCCCTGCACCCAAGTGGCTTTACTGCCTGGTGTGGTTTAAAGGGAAATTCCAATGGTACTTTCTCTGCAGATTCAGTTTCTCCCAGCGCTGGCACTCAGACCACCTGATGTGCACGTTATGTTTGTTTATTTTGCTGATACCCCGAGAAGGTTGTTGGCAGTCTGTTTCCTGCTCTTTGGATACATATGCTGCTGCAGTCACTCTGCTCAATGTACAGTGTGCAGGAAATGTAAAATTCAGTAAACAAAATAAACACACACAATTTGTGAACTGGAGAATAATTTGTTCTCCCTTCAAGGCTGCAGTTTTATTCTCATGTGGCAGGTGTAAAAGGGCCATTGAGCTTCCCTGTGAGAAGCCCAGCCCAACCCAACAGCAATCTCTCCCACCCAGGGTCAGACCCAGAGCCCTGAAGCTGAGTGTTTGCCAGGGTTTGAAGGCGTGAGGTCCTGACCTGAACCCTCAGTTGTAGAATCACTCCTCCAGTCTGGCTTTCCTGCTTGGCTTTGGGGCCTCTGACTCCTTCCATTGAAAAAAGGTTTGAGTGTGAGTTATCAAAAGACTAACCAGTCAGTCTTGCAGGGACAGAGGTTTTTGGTTTTGTGCTCCTGTGTGTGGAGCTGAGGAACAAAAACTCACGTGAAAATTGCTCATGAGGTGTTCATGCCTGGGAACCCTCCGTTTCACAGCCTGTTCTCTCCCTTACAGTATGGCACATCCAAGTATGTACTTTTATTTCAGGTATGGGGACCATTCTGCCACTGTGTCATGGGAATGTAACCTTTGAGACACACAGAAAACAGTGGGCCCAAGCCTGTAATCTACCTGTGCAGCCCCCAGGCATGCTCAGGAGGTCAGAGGGGCATGTCACTCTTATATATGCTTTTTAGTTAGGTCTTGTGTAGCCGTAGCTCAGGTGGGAATTTTGATGTGTGAGAGAAAGCATGTGTCACAGTAAGAGCTGGATTCAAGGGGCTTCATCTGGGAACATGGATATTGTATCTTGAAGAATTAGCTTTCTGTAATGATCTTGGGGCTGATTATGTTTGGGGGCAATACCTGGACTGTTTTACTGCAAAGAGAAGCCATACGGTTTGCTACTGCTGTTCTCATCTTGTGGCTCACCTGGTAGGGTGTCTAGGCTCTGAACTTGCTTAAAATGTCTGAATGTCCAAATTAAAGCATATAAACAACAGAGAGTAAATAAAAATATAAGGATATTTGTGTATCTATAAATAGGGCGTTTAATATGGGTTTGTATATTGATTTGTCCATGCATAGCCCTCTGATGGGATCATGCCTGCCAGAGTTGCAGAGTCAAGTATGTGAGATATGGAGCAATTGGGAATATAGACACTAAGATACACTTATCAAGCCCCCTGACAGTTATTCTGAAGGAATTCTTAGGCCTGCAGTGTGAATGTCTTGAAATTTGTGGGAGCAAGGAATAAGAGTATTGAAGTTTACCCATCAGAAAGTGCTGCTCCAACAGTGGTGAGAGTCTGTGATGACTCCAGTAAAATTAATGGAGTTGCAGTAATGCAAAACTGTTGTGAGATCAGCATCAAGCACTTTTCTTTTCTAGGAGATATTAATCAAAGTTCTGACCTTTTCCCTGAGAAGTTTTATTTCTTTTTAACTCTGTCCATGGGGTTACCAGATGTGCTGTGTTACTGGGATTGTCTTAGCCATGCAAGGCATTCTTGGAGTCCCAGCTGATTTGCTGAAACTGGGATCTGTCCTGATTTCAATAAAACACTGGGATTTCCCCAGGGCTTTCCTGACTATCTTCTCATTTCTGGCAGCAAGTCTATGTGGCCCAGCACATCTTCTCCTTCTCCAGCAACCTCAAACCCCAATTGCTGGTCAGCTGAAAGCATGAGGGAGATAATCATATCGCTGCCTTTCCAGTGAAAACATGTGTACTGTAACAGCAGGAGCTCAGCAGCAGCAACGGGTCAAGCCTGGCATGTATGGGGAAATGTCTTCATCCTTGCTTGCAGGCACTCACAGCAGGGCTGTGACAGGGGCAGACACCGGCTGTGGAAGGGATAAGGAAAAGAGAAGCACAGAAAAACCAGCAGAAGCAAAGGTAGCAAGACAGAAAATTAGGTAGGACTGGGAAGCCACGGACAAAAGGAATTGCAGATTGCATTTCTGCAATTGCTTTTTCTCTGCAGAGACATGGTAAGGTTTGAAACAGACAAAAATAGTTTCTATAAATGATCTGAACTGGCAACATAGGTTTGAAACCAAAGTCCAGAATCTTCTGACAAATGAAGGGAACTGGTCTTTAGGCTTGATATGAGACTCAGATCAGGAACATTTGGCATGATTTCTCATTTCCTAATAAAAGCTCACAGTGCCTGACACAGCATCCTGCTCTTGTTAAAACAGCAGAAGAATTTTTAATGAGCAAGTGTGTAAGAAATTTCTTTAATGCTCTTTCCAAAAAACAGCCCTCCTCACAACACTCCTCAGCACCCTACTCAGGACTGTAACTTTACAGCCTCCCTTGAGCAATGCAAGGTGTTTAAGCTGTCCCAGACCTGTGCAAGCAACGAGCTTTAACTTGGACAGAGATCCTGTGCCTCATCTCTTCCCCTCTGGGGTCTCACAGAACGTACCTCTTATCCCTTTAAATGACATAAGTGATTGCACCTCATTTTGTATTCTGGCTGAGAAGGAGAACTCAGGATATTAAACAGGCTTGAAGCCCTTCATATGTGAGAAGCTGCAGGTGCAGACAGCGCTCTGGCCAGGGGCAGATATGGGTTCCAGGGACTCCCCATGGGTTCCTCCAGGTGACAACTCCCACAATTCTGTTTCACATCCATGCAGGTTGCTATATAGAGTATGAAACTTAAGACTGGTAGAGGATGTCTGTGGTTAGATTTTCCAGGTTCTGGAGCCCTTTTTCTTCCAGCTGTGTTCTGTTGTATTTTTAGCTGTTAGGACGAAGAACAATGTGTCCCGATTATTGTCATGTGCCACTGCAGCTGGTGGGTGCCCAGGTGGCTGAAGCAGCTTCAAACCAGAGCTGCTGGCAGGGGACTTGCTCCCCTCACGTTACCAGCTTGAATCTCTTGAGTCATGACTTGCCAGTCTGAAATGTTGTTTTTCTGAATCTACTATTGTAGGCTGAAGCTCATCCCAAGTTCTCAAGCCATGGTTTTGTTTGCCCTCCTGTGCTGCATGTCTTCTGTTTGCAGTTGCCTTTTGATTTAACATCCTGTATCTGTAGCTACCTTACACAACACGTATTCTAGTGCAACTTGAACATTGCCTTTTGCCCTTATTTTATATAGCTACTTGACAGCAAGGTAAAGCTCCATTTGCACTGTAATCCCACGTCATTCACTTTTTTTGGTGACAAGCAGGCTGCTGGCTCTCTCTCTGTTCCCTTTCCCTGTGTGCCTTGCACTGCTCCTTTTCTGAGTTCTCTGTGAGAATCTATCATGTTCCTCCATCCTCTCACCAAAAGCTGAGTAACCGTCTAGTCCTTGGGAAAATGTCTCATGTCAACATGCGATGGTCCATGCTATCTGATAAGCAACACACTTCTGTCTCTGTGTCTTTGATATCTATCTCTGGATCCATTCATCTCTGCTGTTGATGTTACTTTCGCAGGCATCCAAGAGAAGATGCATTACACTTGAATTCCCTTTTGGCTCTGAGTTACACAAATGTTGCTGGAAGGCACAGTGGTGAGCACAGAATGTTAGGTTCTGACCTCCTTATAGATGCAGCATCAAATCCCTGAGCTTTCCTCTTAACCTCCCCAGAACACCTTGCTCTCAGGGATATGCAGCCAATATACTGTGACCATATAATCATGGTTACTGAAAGTGAAAGGTTGTCTGTCAGCACTTCCCTAGGTTTAGGTTTGAGTGTTTTGAAGCTGTAGAATCTGAAAATTAGAAAATATGGCTTCATACTCCAAATTCTGTTTTCACAAATAGTATACTGCAAACTTCTTTTGGATCACCTCGCATGGGACTCCAGCCTCAGATGCAAAACACATACCAATCTCATGAGGTAATTCCCAGTCTCCTGGGATGACTGCCAGTCACCCTGAGGTAACGTTACTTTTCCCAATTCATCTGGAAGCACAGGGTTGCCTCTTGTATGAGCTGCTTCATGTGACCTGATCAGCCCTTGGATATGCCTCTATTGTGTCCCCTGGGATCTTTTAGCAAAGAAGCAAAGATGTGCTGTGGTGCACAGCAGCTTTGACCCACAATAAAGGAATGCCTTGATGCTGTTCTCAGAAAGGTTCAGGGAGATCATAGCCAGAGGAGTGTTTCTAGGGGATGTTAATATCTCACATGCTATTCTCAGCCACACATGTTGTGGACACATGCCTGGCTCCTGAGCCTCAGTCTGAAGCCGCATGCAGTAGTTTCCTATGAGTGCTGACATCAGGTCAGTGTCTGCTTACTATTTCTCTTCATGTTTCCCATAGGATGAGGTTCTGCACCTACTCTGACTATACCACTGCTCCATGGCTCTCAGTCTTCTGTCTATTATGCAGCCTCTGGAAAGATGGCTGCCTCTTTCTATACCACAGGATTTCTTTCATAAACTCCTGCTCTGCTGATTTCCTTAATGCTTTCCAGTTTCTCAGATGTTTTGACATCACAGTCCTGAATTGCTTCTATGGTATCAGCTCCTTCAGTAATAGCAATGTCATTATTTACAGCCTTGGTGGCAGGGAGTTACTCTACTAAAAGGTTCAGTTTATGCAGCAGGCTGGGCTGATGCCAGAGGTATTTGTGACCAGCCAGAAGCACTTGTCAAAAGGTACAGCAGAAGTTGTTAGGAAAGTTCCTCTGATATAGTATGTCTGGGTTCACTTCTTGGTATTGCTAGTAAGAATGCTTTGCCTCAAGGACTCTGTGGAGCACATTTATAATTGCATCAGTTTTCAAACTACATAATGGAGCAGGTCTGGCACACCTGAAGCCTTCCTTGTCACTGCTAGGCTGCAAGTTACTGTGGGAATAAAGATGTAGCTTCGCCAGCTCTGTCCCTAGAGATATCATTCATGGGTAATGCAGCTCCACATTTCAGCAGCCTCAGGTTACCAACAGGGATCTGTTTTTAACCTTAGCTTATTCATTGTGTTTGTCCTTGATATACATCTGTGTATACGACAGCAAAGCTGCACAAGGGACTGATTTCCCTTCACTTTTGTGCTGAGAGTATCAGGCATGAAAGTACTGTCCTATCCAAGGCTTGTTGTGTTCTGCCTACGTCTCTTTCTGTAAATCCCAAGTGATGTCCTGCTTGGTGGGTTTCTCACAGCAGCCAGAAGTACTTCACTGCCCTTTCAGTGTTTTCCCTGTACATGGCTAAGGTATGGTTATGTGTTATGTGTCAGTCAGCTATTGTTGCTTGTCCATGTTCATAGGATTGCACTGCAGCTGATTCCACTTCCCAGCTGGAAGCAAATTGGTTTAACAACCCACTTGCAAACATGGAAAGTTAAATGCTTAGCTACCTCCTCCTGCAGTTTGTGTGTACTGATGACCCGTAACATCTGCTAAGATGTTGCTGCAATAATCAGCAAAGCTCCTTATGATGTATCTACTGAGAAAAAGAGAGGATGCCTATGTAAAGATTGCACAACAAACAATAACAGTGAAGGTCTGGACACACAAGATGCAGCATAAGTGAATACAGGGTGTGCAGTGGTTTGTACAGAGCTGGCATGAAGCCATGAGTCGCTATACACAAACTACAGAATCATAAAATGTTCACATAGAGAGCAACTTCATTCCCTTGCCTCGTTGGCCTGTCTTTCCTAAATAGCACATAGCCATTCATGTCTGGGCTCTAGCTCCAGTCATGTGAGCTGTCCCACCATGTCTCAGTAACTGCAATTTGATCATGGCCCTGCATCCACACCCACATGTCCAGCTCCTCCTACTAATTCCCCAGGCTGTGTGCCTTGGTTTACAGGCCATGGAGGGGCTTGCTCGAGCAGACAGGTTTCCCTGGATGGGTGCAAGAGGGTTCTCCCTCATTTGACATTCCTGCAGGGTGGTCAGCCTTCTGCTTGTCACCCTGGTGTGGGGCCAAGGTGCACTCATTTCCTGCTCTGACTCATTTCGCTGTTGGGTGAGATGGCACATACCTTGTTATTTCCCCTCTGCCCACTCAGAGTCCTTCAGTTAAAACTCTTAACCAAGTTAGCCAGCCTGTTCCCATAGATTCCAGTGCCCTTGAGAGACGGATATATTCCATCCTGCCCTGTCAAGTTACAGTCATTGAAGAAGGTCCAGTTGTCCTAAAAACCAAAACCTTCTTGTTTGCACCAATCTCTAAGCCAGGAGCTAACTTGCATGATTTTTCTGTTATTGACTGCTGTTTCTCCTCTGTGAGAACCTATGTCAACCTATGGTGACATCTCTTTTTATTTGCTGTACAGATATATAGTAAATGTCCTCTCCTTTATTTTTTTTCCCTATTGTAGCATTTTGCCCTTGCTTCCTTGGTTGGGTTGGTTATTTCTCATTTCTTCCAGCTGTCTTTGCTAGCTGGAAGCATTTCTCTGGATTAGACTTTTTTTTCCTCAATAGCTGTTTTGGGATATTTTAATCTCATATTTCACACAAAACCATGGTCTTTATGAGAAAAAACAGATTCATGTGTGGAGGCCACTATCCCAATCTGTAACAGCAATGTCTATTTACTCTTTGTTGTCTCGATGAGTAGGAAGATAACTGGTCGAAGGATGTGAAAAGATGTGCTCTCTTGGCACAGCCTCAGTCCTCCTGGAGTGAGAGCCCACTAATGCCTTTCCCAGCTGCCACAGGTCTCTCAGGATTGCTCATGGCAGCAGTGTCTCACTCATGTCTTGTTCTTTTTCAGTAAGGAGATGCTTTGCTTTCTCTTTCTTATCTGTTTACAGATTTAGATTACTCTTTTTTAGGGCTTATACAGTGATATCTGGCTAGAAATTAATCTCTTTAGTGATCTATCTCTCCATACTACCTGCTTGCCTCCTTTCTATGTATTCTATCATAATTCTTGTAAATGCATATTTTTATTTACTGTTGGACTCACTGAAATAATCACTGCCACAATATTTAATGTACTTTATTTGTGATTGGAAGCTAGATTGAATTAAAAACATACAGAAGAAGTGCACTTGAAGTTTGCAGAGGTCTACATCTTTGATAATGTTTTTGTCTGAAAGCCTCTATCTACAATACATAGAATGAAATAGGCTTTTGTTAAAACAATTGACCCCGGAAGTGTTAGGCCTGAACAGACACAGACTGGTTTTCAAGTGTTTCTCTGACCCCTTCCCATTCACACTCCACATGCTTTCCTTCAGCTTCCAGGAGAGTTGTGACCACCTTGCTGAATCACCAGCTATCTGCACCTTTGGTGGGATGGAACAGAGCTGCTTTCTATATTGTCAATAGGGAGGAAGGGAGAGCAGCTGCCTCTCCCTGCTGCTTTGCCCAGGAAGAGGTCCAGAATGAGCCAGGGCCATATCTATAAGGTAGAGCACTGGAAAAAGTATAAGTGTTAGCGAGAGACAGAGGACTTCTCTGTCCCACTTTCTTCTTTAGACCTGGAGATAGAAAAGGCTGAAAGTTTACCCTTATATTACAGTGACATATTCAGTTTTGAGATGTGCTCACAATATTGAGACACATCTAAACCTCACAAATCTTTTCTGTTTTATCTGTTTGTCACAATAGCTCCTACACAAGCTTTCTGTAGAACTGATCAGAGAAACCCTAAGTCCCCTGAGGTCAACTGAAAAGCTTCTGTTTTCCTGGCTGGTGCAGGGCAAGGCCACTAGCAGAGATGGGTTTTTCCTTATGTATGTTACAGAACTGAATATAGATTAATATTTACTCTGTGTTCAATCCCTTACAGTGTTTTATTGTTAAATATGTAGTATTTGATTATCCTGTATGCACAGTAACTGTGAGTAGAATAGCATTAACTGCTTTGAATGGAAGTAATTTGATAGCTAATTACACAGGAAGCAACTGAAAAAGCCCTGAATTAGCTAGAAATTTCTGCTAGAAAGCTGGTCTCTTATATGGATTTAGATACAAGATTTCACTTACTTGACACAACGATGCACCATGTTGCATTTCTAGCCTACATTATAAGAGTACAGCTGGCTGGGGGATAATGAGTCTCCAAATTGATGTTTTCCACTTTTATTGCAGTTTAAATTAATATTTGTTCCTTGAAATTTGGAGACTTAAGACAATTTTCTTGGGAGAATCTTGAGAAAAAAGACCATATCAGTAGAAAGACCATCCTTTCTGCAGGTACTGTGATAAAGACCTACCTAGAGAATCAATTTTTGTTTTAGCCTTTCTCCTCTGGTGGAGTTTCTCCATCTAGGTGCAAACATCCTTCATAGTTTGTATTAAAAATGCTAATAAGAGGCTGGATGGTCCAGAATCAAGTTTAGTGAATAGATGGAAGTACACATTTGGGACGTGACTTTCCTTTGGCCAATCAAAGATTTGTCTGGAAAGGGTGAGTTGTTGTTAATGCCGAAGTTCACTGATCAAAACATTTAAACCATGGCCACAGTTTCAAACTGTCTCAGTACTAATACAAACTTTAGGTTTCTGATTTAGAAAGCCACTTTCATCACCTTGAAGTGTGCATGAATTTTCACTCCAAACCTGGAAACAGGAAAAAAATCTTACAATAATCACAACATTTGTCCAGAGACATCAGGGTGGATACAGTATCTTGAAGGTTTACGTTGACAGTGTCTCCTAATTTTGGAAATCGGATGATAATTTTTTAGATAGCCTTTTAGAGGTCTTTGGGCTATATATCCAAGTTGGAAAAGGAACTGAGTTCAAGAAAACAGTCTCAAATGGGAATATTTTCAAGGCTCACAAAGCTGACATGTGGCTGTAAACTGTGCAGTACTCTGACCCCTCGCTGTGAGGCTGAAGACAGACTTCAGACCTGTTGTGAGGTTTATGTTTGTGAGGGGTCTGGATGATTCAAGGCTGTGTGCATTTCACCAACGATCCCAGAGCAGGCTACTTGGGGATGGGTGGTGGATTTGACAGCGGGCTGGGTGCCATTCCTGCCTCTTCTTGCCACCATCACTGGCAGAGGCACCAAATCAGCTTTACCTGTATGCAGCCCTTTGTGGACAGGGAACTCTGTACTTCCTCAAGTATTGGGTCAGGCCTGCTTGATTCACTTTTCAATGGGATCCTGCAGTGCCATCCAAGGCACTACTTTTTTACACTATAATCTCAGACCCATCCAGCCTGACAGGAAAATCTTTGATTGACATGTTGTCAGTGCAGCATTGCATACTGGCGGTGGAACTTGACATCCTCGGAGTAACTCTGCAATTGCAGCAATGTAATTGAAAGTGGAATAAGGCATCAGAGCCCCCTTTTTTCCTCTGGCTGAGCAGAACTGAGTTATCAGTATGAACATTTGAATGTGAATGAAGCTGAAGAAATGGAATTCTGTAGCCAAAGGCTTCAGCAAAACACCTTCACCAGTGTTTAATGCAGGCTGGCGATCGTCTTTTATTCATAAATGTAATACCAAGGAGGAGTACACGCTGTCACTTAGTGTATAAAATCACAATTAACGTACTATAATGGATTTTTAAGAGCAAACCCTGTAGAACTGATTTATATCTCCTAAAATATCACATTAAACCCTTCTCTTTCTCCCAGTACTTCTGTTGCGTTTCCCTTTACTGTGTTTTAGATGCAATTTTATGCCTGTGCAAAGGTGCAGGACAGTGGAGATGATGCAGGAAATGGAGAATTTGGGCAAAACAGATATTTTCCAGGGACTATGATCCTGTTGATGTAGCACATCATGTTCTATTTGCAACCATCTTTTTAAGAAAAACATTATAGCTAGGGAAGGAGGACAAAAGATAGCGCAGTAAGTTGAGATCCCTCAGTATTTTGCTTGTTCCTTCCTTCTTTCTTTGGCAGATGAAGGAGTAAAATCCCAGTGACACAAACTCTTGCAATAGCTGTTAGAGGCCCAGTCTGTGGTCATTAGACCTGTGAAATCTCACAACATGTTGCAGCCAAACTATGCACGTTGTTAAGTCAGCAGGGTCAACTGGGTTGAAAGGGGTGACAAAAGTAACAGTTCATAATTTACTTACAACAGCATCATCTACATAGGTCCACAGAGTGGCTCTGATGTGGTGCAATGCAAGTATGTGCTTAACTGTAATGTATTTGCCTCAGTTGTAAGGAGAATTTATTCTAATGGTGTATTCAGTGGTAGTTTATGATGACAACCTGCATCTTTGATACAGATTAAGTGATTAAGGCTTTTAAGTTCAGAAGCATGGGAGAATCAGTTAATCGGGGATAATCCACTTCCGTCAAACATGATCATGTGATTAAATATACAAATGGTCTTGAGTTGTGCTTGCACATCGTTCAGTTGTAAGATGTGTGGAAAAAATGGGCACAGCTTCCCAATGAAGTAAACTGGCACAAGTGCACTGAATCAAGATGAAACCACTCCAGTGTGAACTGTAGCAGGATTTAGCCTGTGGTGAAATTCTGTCCTTTTTTTCCCCACCAAACACTACACTTTATTTCCTGGTTTTACAGCAGCTATGTAATGTCTGGTGTCCAAAAGGAAACACACAGAAGTGGAAGGCTGCACCAGTGGATGACAAGCAGCTTGTGCTGCTCCCCACATAATGAACAAAGAGCAGGCAAACACCGTTGACATTTTGATGCTTTCTCATGTGGTCATACCAAAACATGTCTGCTGTCTATGTTTTGAGAATGCTCCAAAACCTGATTATGCCTTCTTGCTTTGTCCCTATATGAATAATGCTTACTTGTTGCTACACTCCTTACTGGATAAAAGCTGTAGACACGATGAATTAATATTTAAAACTGTTGCTCCATTGTAAAGAAATATATCTGCAATTGGGAGCAGGAGCTGCATGTCAAAGAGTGAGAGCTCTGATGACTGTTATTAAATGAAAACCATGCCCCGTATTAACTCTAAAAGAGTGAACAAATCAAACTGAATTTTGATCTAAATAAATGAGAATCCCAGCTGAGAGAGTTAAACAAATGCCTCTCAGGCTTTTCTAGACAGGATCAAGGCCATCTTCCACTATTTTGGTTCTTGAGACAGGGATATTCATAGCTCTTAGAGATCTTCTTGCTGTGTATGTGTGCATGAGCATATATGTTTTGACATTACAAACAGAAAGGGGAAAGAGAGCAATATAACTTGATGTGAAATTCAGGATTGAGAGGAGGAAGGGAGAGCACTGGTTCAGGAAGTTGACTTTTTTTTTTCCTCCAGCAGTCAGTATATCATAGCTGAAATCAAAACCCTATAGCAAACTCCCTGAAGGAAGCAGCATAATAAATAGGTCTTTAAGGTCCTTTCTGAATGACATGGAATGAATACCCCTCTCTTTCCCCCTCTCCTCTCCCAAAGTAGAATTAGAAAATGATTCTCCACGTAGAGATATGTGATCCGTGCTAATGGCAGCAAATGAGAATGCCAGCTGCTGTTTCACCCTGTCTTGTACCCCTGCCCTGCTCGCACCTCCCCACGGTCACTCTGGCAGTGGTTTCATGCTTTATTTCAGGCTTACTGTTTGAATAATGATAATAATGTCTTGCACTCCTGTAGTGTCTTTCATCTGAGGACTACAAAGTGGTTTTACAAATGTTAGCACTATAGGGGTTCACTCTGCAATGTGCCGAAGATGATCACAGAGCGGACATATAGTCATATAATCACACAGTGGATTATTTACCCCTTGCAAATCTATGTCATCTACATCTATATCCATCCCAGAGTAAAAACATCTTGACTGTCTTTACAGTGCATATATGCATGTATGATGCATAGAGAAAATTCAAAGGAGAACTTACTGACAAGGAGATCTATCGTATTTATTCACTCTCCACTATGAAAAATGGAAAATACAAAGGTATTTGTGCTTCGTGATCTAAACCAGGTTTGTATCAGTTCAGTAAGGAAGTTACACTCTCTCTGCAATCTGAATTAAAGATTTCTGTGGCCTTGCTGCAAAGTACCAGATCCAAATAACCCTTAATCCTGTGACACAGGAGAGGTTGAACACGCACCCTTGAAGCAAGGTCCTCTATATTCTTGGGAAGTTTGGGATTCCTGATCTGAGCTATGCAACTTGCAGTTCTCATCTAGTCTAAACATTGCATGATGGGTTTTGTTGTGTTTTCCTGTTATTTTCAGGCGGGGTAAGGACAAATCCTGCCCTCTTTTGCTGTTGATAAGCAAATTTCACTACTTGCAGTTCCCATAAACAAATAGTTTACTGCTTGTCAGCTTTACCTCCCAAAGCTTCACATTTTTGCTGGAAAATTCCAGAACTGGACTTTTTCTAACGAATTTTACATCAGTGTAACAGGATCTCTCATAGTATGTCAGGATTTCAATTTCGTCTGTCTCCATCTCTGTAGTGAAGATGAGTAGAAACTGTAGAATCATAGAGTGGTTTAGATTGGAAAAGACCTTGAAGATCATTGAGTCCAACTATTCACCTAACACTACCACAGCCACCACTAAACCCTCAGTGCCACATCTGTACATCCTTTAAATACCTCTAGAGATGTCCACCAGGAGAGAAGATTCATAATGTAGTGCAGTCAATATCAGTACAAAACTTCTTGTCAGCCCTTTCTGAGGTTTCTCTGTCTCTCTTTCCCTGGACCTAAAAGTCCTTTATATAGGAAGCAGAAGCCAGAATAGGTTCATTCCATGAGATCCCTCTTTTTTCTTTAATCATACATTTGCCAAAATGTTTATTATTAAACAAGGTACAAACTAGATGACTCAAATTATGAGTCACTTAATTACTTAGTTAAGGATTTCAGCTACTACAAACAACGTAGAAGGAAACTGCCTAATCTGCTTTTTTGTCCTCTGCACTATGAGACATAGGCTAACCAGTCATTTTGAGTTCAGATTAAAAAATCAGTTTGAGCTAGAAATAAAAGTATATAAACCAGCAGCAAATCTTTTTTACAGCTTGATTCACTTATTTAGACCAAGTCACTTAGATCAGGCTTTTCGAAAGAATCTATGGATTTTGGTTCCCTCCATGCTTAGTGCCAAACTGAAAACACATCATATCTGATTTTCACCATCGCTACTGCAGGTTATTGTGTGCACAACATCCACAACTGGGCACTGTGTTTTGACAACATCCTGTATCTAGTTAGTAACCTAAATATAAGTCTCAATAAAGGATGTAGGCCTTGTGTATTTTGATTCCTCAGTCAAAAAAAAAAAAACAGTTTCATATAGTTTTCTGTCATCTTCATGTGTGTTGAGACAGGCCATGCCTTTTGCTTGGATTATTGGGCTATATCTTTTTTAAGATACTTTTTTTTTCCTCTGTAAAAAACAGACATAAGGAGACTTGTACTTAGTAAGCCATTCCTTCTGAAAGACCTGAGAGGTCTTATGAGACAGAGTCACAGGCCTTGAATGCTATCATTCATCCTGAGACTGCAGTTTGACTGGAGAATCCCAGACACACAGGAGAACACGGCACAGCTCAGGGGAAATGCTGTGTCAAATAATAGGTGAGAGTTGCCAGGAGGAAGCAAAATGAAGCCAAAGGAGCTGCAGGGATTCTTAAAGCTTCACCAGTTTGTCCCCTGGAGATGATAATTTTCTAGACAGATAGACAGTAACATGTAGATGTTACTGTAAAATCTATTCTTTTAAAAGTTTAGTTTATTCAATGTGCTTGTATGTGATATGCCTGTGATTGCACTTAGGCCAGTAGCCACAGGAACTCATATTTGATCTGCCCTAATAGAAGGCACAACAGTTAGATCCCAGTTTAGAATAGTGTTGTGGTTTAAGCACAACTGGTAACGAAGCACCTTGCAGCTGCTTGCTAGCTCTTCATACACCCTGCTCCCTCCTGTAAGATAGTGGAGGCCCTGATGAGATGGAAGGAGAAGAAATAACCAAGGGACTTGTGATTCAAGCAAGGATAGGGAGGGCTTGCTCACCAATTCTTGACTACTCAACTTAGGGAAGAAAACAAGATCAGTTTCATCCACCATTAGTAGAAACAGGACAGACAAAAAGCAAAAACAGAGTAGAATGATGAGAAAATTACAACTAGCACTTTAAGATCACCTTCTACCACCCCTCCCTTATTCCAGGGCTCAGCTCTCTGCTCCTGGTATCTCTACCTCCTCCTTGCTCAGTGGCACAGCAGGGCAGGGATAAGGGATGCAGTCAGTCCATTACAGATGTTCTCTGTCTTCTCAGAGGACTCCTCACATTCTTCCCCTGCTCCAACACGGGGTCCTTCCCACAGGATACAATCCTCAACAAATCTCTCTTAGAATCATAGAATCACAGAATCATTTCAGCTGGAAGACACCTTGAAGATCATCGAGTCCAGCCTTTGTCCCAGCCCTATCAACCACTAGACCATTTCCCTAAGGGAAACATTCACCTGTCTCTTGTGTCAGTCCTTTCCAAGGGGTGCAGCTCCTCACAAACTCTTCTCTTTGGGTCTCCTGCATGGGAGCAGAACTCCAGGCACATCCTGCCCTACTGCTTCCTCCCCATAGAGTCACAGCTCCCTAGGCACAGCCATCCCTCCAATGTGGGGTTCTCCATGAGCTACTGGCAGATCTCAGCTCCACCATTGCCCTCCACGGGTTGCAGTAGGACAGCTGCGATCTCATCACAGGATGCAGGAGTCTCTGCTCCAGCACACTTCTTCCTCTCTTCCCTCACTGACCTTGGGGTCTGCATGGTCACTTCTCTCTTGTCCAAATCCTTCCACCATATCCCAGAAAAAAAACTTTCTTGTTCCAGCTTCTTCTTCTTAAAAACAATCATGGAGACACCCAACTGACTCAGCCCCACAGGTGGGTCTGAGTCAGAGCCAGGAGAGGTTTCAAGCAACTTCTTACAGGGGCCACATTGAAGCCCCTTTCCTGATACCAGAAACAGGTTAACAGAAACCCAACACAGAGAGAAAGCTTCTGTATGTGAGGGGTGGTGCAGACTTGGCATCTGGAAGAGGACAAGGTAAATTCTTGTGAAAGAACCAAAAGGAACAGAGCTTCAGCTATCTGGCAACCCAGCAAATCCAAGTATATGTAGGACGTTATTGTGATGAAAGGTAAAGCCTTTTTAATTGAATGGTCAAGATGGGATGAGTGCCTGACACTATGAAACAAGGATATACTAGTGAGATATGGTTTCCTTTTTTGAAAACTTTTTTATTTGTGGTTCTCTCTGCTGAATTAAATTGGTATGTTTTCTGTTCCTCCCCTCAAAAACTCCCAGAACAAGGCCCGTAAAAGATCTCCAGAGTAATCACTGAATCTCTATTGATCCAGACAGGAAAACCATTTCAGGCTTCTCTCCATTGGATTTGAACTAGCTTAACCTGCTTTCTTGGTAGTAGTTGTGACAGCCTCTAGCAAAAAGGGTCGTATTCAAAACACAGACAATTCCTTAAGCCATAGCTTAATCAGAAAACAAACTGGGATTTTTTTTTTCTTTGAAAAAGTCTAGAGGTCCTTTTCAAAGGACTAATTTTCATAGAAAAGATCCCCCAAATACCTACCTAGAAACATGTATTGTGGCTATGTGACACTTAAATACACCTGCCTGGGATGTCCTCCCACCACTCCTCCCCAAATGTTTGCCTCCAGCCACTGTTGATCTGTGGACCCATAGAAAGTTTCCCACGTAGATATGAGCCCCTGTGTAAGGTCATTGAGCCTGGTGTCAGTGGCTTTCAGAAAAGCCTCTTTCTATTTCCTGCATTTCTATTCCTATTTCATCCAGGGTTTTTAATTTCCAGCTTGCTCATGCTTTATACACTTCTGCAGCTGCATTGCACCCTTAGGTTTGTTAAGTGATTCCCTGACTGGGAGGACCACATACAAAGTAGGAAGATAATGTGCACAGGAGTCTGGACCCTGCACACATACAAGCATTAAGGTAGGCTGTATTACCTGATTCAACTGCTTGAGTGAAACCTGAGTTACCTTTTGGAGACCCATAGGACTCATGCATGAGGGTGGAAGCCATCCCACATGGTTCTTGCAAAGCACTTGCTAAAAATCACTGAATTACACTGAATGACACTAAAAGCAAGAGTTAAATGTATGGAAGTAAAAGTTGGGTATGGAGGTCTAACAAAAGAAGCTAAAGGCAATGAGATTCACTGAAGGACATACTGGTGTAATGCTGGAGGGAGTGCACTTTTTGTAGGAGTTGTGAAGCTTCATTTTTCCATCACCTTCAGGAAGGCCCCACAGTCCTTGCTGAGAAGGCATGAGAGTGATGCAAAATGTTGTGGGTGGCTGAGCTGTACTGTAATCAAAGCCACTCTTGATCTATTAAGATATATATCCAAAAAATCATTCTGTTTCAAGATCACATTTCCATCCCCAGGACAGTCTCAAGGATGCTGAGGAAGATCGTTGAAATGAATCTCTCCATCATTACAATGTTCTTGGACCATCACTAGCTTCTCAGTGTTTAAAAAGTACTGTTATGGGGAGGTTTGGTGGTGTCTGCATGGATGCATTGAATTATTCTAAACAACTCAGCGGGCTGGAAGTGAGGTTCTGTACCTAAATAGCCTTGAGATGCCTGTAGTCATCCTCCTTGCACAGACCACAGAAGGATGCACTTCAGCTTTTCAGGTGAGGAAGTAGTTCTTAGATGTGTGTCTTTACACACTAGCTATGTCCAAGCCAAAATGTATATCAAACTATTAATTTCCTTAGCTACCGCTACCCTGTAAATAATATGACAGCACCAGTGTTTTCTGGTGTGTTTTCCCTACAGGGGAAACAAAATAGTTTGGACTAGGGGCAGAATGTTGCCATCAAACATCTATGCACAGCCGAGTGGATTTCCATGGCTTCTTGCCTGAATGTGTAACTACATTTCCTTTTGAACAGCTTTGTTTATTTGTGTATTTTGTTAATGTGTTTTGCACCTCAGGCATGTACTTTACAAATGCCAATTCCTTGGCTTGCTGTGGTAATTTACAGCTTTTAAAGGCTCATTTTGAATCATTTTGCAATGGTAAAAAGGTGTCTGCTTCATGAGATCCTTTGCCAGGGACACCTTCTGTGTCTTTTCAAAAAGATGTAGGGAATTTCCAGGTACCACTGAAACCAGTAGTACTCAGCCAGCCAGGGGGAAACCCATGGAGCCCTCTGCTTAGCAGGTACGAGAGAAATGAACCATCCTCCTCCTTATAAATTGTTATACTGCAACAATACCCGAGGGCAGAGAGCAAAGCACACTGCTGCATCCACTACCCAAACACAGAGAGAGGGGAAGGAGAAGGGTGGACCTGTACAAGAGAGACAAGGAGACAATCTGTGGTTTAGGAATAGCTGGGAAGATTCAGAGAGGGTTTTCAAGCAGGAGTTAGCTGTCATTTTCTCATCACTATCAAAACCCTGCTTTGGGACTGACAGGGAAAGGACATATGGGCCACAGCTTTGGTGTTAACAGGTGACTGGGAGTTGCTGGTACATTGTCCTGCAATGGTGCAAGACTGGTGTGATGCAAGAGAAGAATTAGATCCAAGCTGTAGATAGGTCGTTAAGACAAAGAATGGTCTCCAGATTTCTTTAGAGGTGTGATATGAAGCCTAAATCAGAGCTCTGACTTTCTCTCATGTCTCTTAAATGTGTAGCAGCCAATATTCGATGACAGTTCTCACTGGGCAAGGAGCAGGAGGGTTTCTGGCCTGAAAATCTGTTACAGCATTTTTTAACTCTGCTCAGTTGAGGGAATTAACCCAAGTATTTTAGTATAACAAAACTGTGCCTGAGCTTGTTGAGTTGCAAAATGTTACTCTGTATGTTCTCTGCTTCTTGAAACAAAACCATTCAATTTTAAATTGTAAGTACTTCAGAAATGGGGAATTTAATAGTTCAGTAATTTGTTTAATAGAACTTAATAGTTTGTTTAAGAAATAAGGAACAGGAAAAGAGAGGTCACTTAGTTTTTAAAAGAGCCATTGAGGTTTTAAAGCTATTCCAAACCTTAGAGCTTTTTGGTAAGATTTTGGTTTATTAAGGAATTTTACAACTAATACTTCTCGGCAGTGACGGTGCTGGTGTATGAAAAGAGTCTTGTGATGACAAGGGAGTGTACTGGTCCCTTTTGTAGCTAAGGACCAGAGGGTCAGAGAAAATGCTTAAGTTGCTTCATTTATCCATTCCATTTTGTGATGAGAACGTTGCTTTAAGCCAGCTCTGCTCAGCCCAAAGCCCTGTTTAGACATGAGAGTCATATCTCACTGATCCAGCTACTCCCAGCTTGCATCAGCTTTAACTTACTCTGGTGTCTTGTGCTTGTGAAATGAATTGCTGAGGCTCATGCCATTTTGACAGAGAGCTTAAAGCAGCTCAGCAAGTCAGAGTTAGACTAAGTGTGTCAGGGCACACAGGGTCTGATCTGTTAAACTTTTGGCCATGCAGCTCAGGCATAATTGTGTTCTTTCTCTTTACAAGCTGCTAGGTTATACTTTTTTCTCCCTATCTGACTAATAAGATTTTTCAAGGTTAAAAAACCATGCAGCCTTGAAAGAAATCCTTTTTCAGTTGCTTAACAAAGATATGCCTGGATTTTTTGCAGTGAATGTGTGTAGCTGTTACATTAACCTCTGAAGCTGCTGAAAGAGTTCCTGGTTTATTCTAGAGGAGGGCAGAGAAAAAGAATGCTTTGCCCTTGTAAGAACAATACTCGTTTGAAGATGGAGTAAAATGTTAAAGTTACAATTGATTACATTTGTAAGGCTTAGAGACTTTTTCACCCCAGAGGGCCTCTCAGGTGGTACCATCTTTGTTTTACCTGGAGCAAAATGAATGGCAGGAGATGGAATTCATCAATTCACCAATGAATTGCACAGCAACTGGGTCTGAATCTGATCTCTTGAATCTGGTATCCAATCCAGGCCACGTCCTCCCAGCCATGCTTGAGGCATTGGGCAGCGCTTCTCTTCCTCTTCATAGTCCATAGAATGATTATATTTCATCTCCTCCCTCTTGAGGTTGAGTACACAAACAGAAATAACCGGTGAGATTGTACTGTAAGGCTTTAGTCATACTTGGAGACCTGTAAGGATCCCTGTAGGCACCGTTTCTGGGAAAAGGTAACATCAGTGTCCATGTTCACTACATTTCAACACCCCTCTAGTCCTCTGTGAAATAGGTGAATGAAATATGAACATGAAGTGGTAAACTTTTAAGGTTGCACTGTTTGTTGTTGTTTTTGATGGCACCCATAGCATGTTGCTGGTGCCATCCCATATCCAGCATCCCATATCCATCCCATATCTAGTTATTTCTAATGGCTAAGGGTTTATTTCTACATGTGAAACCAAATGTTGATCTTGATTATGTGGGAGCTGAATGCCACAGGAGGAGTAACAAACTCTAATAGTGCTTAATACGGAGAGGTAGATTTTTCTTTAAATGTCATTGCAAAACCATTGCATTCCTTTCCTTTTTTTTTTTTTTTCCTTTTCTTCATTGTAAACTACTAGAAGAAACTAATTAGTTTAGTTAAACTTGAATATGGATGAAATTCAATTGAAAACAGTTGCAGAATCGAGCTTAGGGCCTAGTTGCCCACATGCCTTGTGAAGTTCAGTATATCCAGAATCATGTCTCCTGAAGCTTCATAGAATCATAGAATGGCAGTGTTGGAAGGGATCTTTAGAGATCATCTAGTCCAACCCCCCTGCAGAAGCAGGTTCACCTAGATCAGATCACATAGGAACATGCCCAGGCGGGTCTAGAAGACCTCCAAGGAAGGAGACTCCACAACCCCTCTGGGCAGCCTGTGCCACTTCTCTGTCACTCTCACAGTAAAATAGTTTTTTCTTATATTTAAGTGGAACTTTTTGTGTTCCAGCTTCATCCCATTACTCTTTGTCCTGTTGCTAGCTACAATAGAAAAAAGGGATGCCCCAACCTTCTGACACTCACCATTTAGATATTTGTAACTGTTAATAAGATCCTCCCTCAGTCTCCTCTTCTCCAGACTAAACAGTCCCAGTTCCCACAGCCTTTCCTCGTATGAAAGGTGTTCCAGTCCCCTGATCATCTTAGTGGCCCTGTGCTGGTCTCTGTCCAGAAGATTGCTGGCTCATCTTTAGCTTATTATCAATCTCTTGCCATCGTACAGTTTGTGGATTTACAGAAGAATCAACTCAGAGATAACAAGTCACACTTATTCCAACTGTGAACAGAAGCCATAGATGTCACCAGCACCTGATGCTGATCCAGACTTCTTAAATTTCCAGCTTTACTCACATTCAGCCTTCCAAAGGGGATCATCATAAAGCCACACTGATTTACCTTGCAAATTCTGCTTGAGCCTGAGAATCAGATATACATACAGCCTACTGAAATAACTCAAATGGTCTGAGAAGGCAAAAAGATCTGAGAAATACAGTTCACTGTGAGAAGGCTCACAGTCTGTCTTTAACATTGTCCTTCCAGCCCTATGCTTTCTGCTTCTGGTAGGTGACGTCTGTGGTGATTTTGAGGATCTTTGGCAATGTGGGAGCTGTTTGATAACTCTTTTCACCCAAGATGAGCTTGCTGAAGAACATGGAATAGTCTCTACTGTGAAAAAGCTAATGACAAAGATTCAGGGCAATAATCTTATGTTCAATAGAGGTTTTATATTAATTTTTATTTCCTGTTCTTTGAAGGGTAAAGGAGTGACTGATTTGGCTGCTCCCTAATGTTAATGACTAGGGTTTGGGTAGTTTGGGTTTTTTTTTTGTAAAAAATAATAGCAATTGAAAAAGTATTTTATCAGAATACTGACAGCAATGTAAATTATTTTCTTCTATACCATGGTTGTATTTTAGCAGTTTGTTGTAAGTGAAATAACAGTGTAGGCATGATGTAATGATTTGTCAGGTAGAAGACTTCAGAAGCAGTTTCTATTCAAACACCTTGTACTATTTTAAATGGTGAGGTATCTGCTTTGCATACTCAAGCCAGGAAGTGTGACTTTCCCTTTCTCCTCCTCCCCAATGTGCTGAGGGTAGATGTTCAGCTGTGATTTACGTGGTCACAAGGGACGGACTATGTGAACCTGGGTGGTTTCACACTGACTGAGCATAGAATCATAGAATTACAGAATGGTAGGGTTGGAAGGGTCTATTAGAAATCATCTAGTCCAACTCCCTTGCCAAAGCAGGTCCAGGAACGTGTCCAGGTATGTTTTGGAAACCTGCAGTGAAGGAGATTCCACACCCTCCCTAGGCAGCCTGTGCCAGGGCTCCCTCGCTTGAACAGTCAAATAGTTTTCCCCTATGTTTAAATGGAACTTTTTGTGTTCTAGCTTCTTTTAATTACTCCTTGTCCTGTCACTAGATACAATTTAGATATTTGTAAATATCTGAATATCTCCTTTTCTCCAGGATGAATAGCCCCAGTTCCTGCAGCCTTTCCTCATAAGGAAGATGTTCCAGTCCCCTGATCATCTTGGTGGTCCTGTGCTGGCCTCTCTCCAAAAGTTCCCTGTCTCTCTTGCACTGAGGAGTGCAGAACTGAACGTGAGACTCCAGATGAGAACTCACCAGGGCAGAAAGGAGAGGCTGAAGAAACTCCCTCGACCTGCTGGCCACACTCTTCTTGATGCATCCCAGGATGCCATTGGCCTTTTGGCCATGAGGCCACATTGCTGCCTCATGGTTAGTTTATTATCACTAGGACTCCCAGGTCTCTCTCTGCAGAGCTGCTCTCCAGCAGGTAAATCCCCAGCCTGTCCTGGTGCATGGGATTGTTCCTCCCCAGATGTAGGACTCTGCCCTTGTCCTTGTTGAACCTCATGAATCTGCAGTTTCTACAGCTCAGCATTGTGAATGCTGTGAAATTTCCAACCCATCTCTCCACCAATATAGGTGTTTCTACTGTGCTTTTACCTCCCATTCACAGTCCAAAGCATCTCAGTTATTGACATCTTTTCTCTGGGGGCCATTGCACAGGCTAACATATCCCACTGTCAGGAAGCTCCTCCATAACTCTTATCTCATTTTTTTTACAACATTTCTTTGTCTTCTGTGGTGCAGCACTGTGATCTCTGCTGTCTCCTCCCAGCCTGGTGTTCACATCCTGCACGTAGCTGTGCTCTCCCCCTTTGTGCAGCCTGTGCCTCTGCAGTCACTGCTCAGTGATATTAACAACTGGTCTCTCTGGTGCAGTTTTGCTGCCCTTCTCAGAATCCATTCCAGTTACTCTTTCAGGTAACAACATGCACAGCAATTAAGGCTGCATTCCAGCGTCTGAAACGAAGCTTCTGGTGACTCAACTCAAACCAGCTTTGGTTTGTTTTACTACTGTATTACTCTTTACTGCATGTCCAATTTGCTGCACACTACTACTCTTAAATCTCTGTTGACATTACCGCTTTCCAGGTTTCTCCCTCTCATTGTATGACTATTTCCCATCTGGGCTTTGCTCACGTGGGAAATATTCACACAAATTCAAGACTTCAGCAGAGCTTCCCAGCTGCATTAAGCATTTCACCAATAAATCACTGCTTCCTGTGGCAGAAGAGAAAACTGACTGAAAAGGCCTTTCAAATCCCACATGCGGCGATAGCTCACCCTTCTCTATTCCCTAACTCCCAAATCCTGTGTAGCATCATAAGCAAAATTTTAAACACAGCTTTTAGACAGGCAGGATTTCAGGGAGGATTCAAAATTGCAATGCTAACAGTTGGTGAGGATCCACACACTACTTCTGAAAGAGTTTAAGTGAATAACTGTAAAAACAACACTGAGTTTATATTCACCATGTTAACCCAAAATTATGACCTACTGTGCAGTCACCAGGATTGTTTCCTTGTTCCGTAAATTTTGGCTAGCTTGATGCTATTTTCTAGTGTTGTTTAGATGTGATGGAGTTGATTTAGATACCTGAGCACCCTGCAGAGTAATTGCAGGTGCTATGGGGTGCTCAGGAGGGACAGCCCTATCCTGGTCTGGTGTAAGGCCAGGACCTTTCAGAAAACAGAGCGATTCCCATAGGGATATAGTTGGTGTGATCTCAGCTCTGATGATAAAGAGAGAATATTTGATCCAGAGTCCACCTGTGTCACCAGTGAGGATGTAAAAATGGACAAGGTGGATCAGACCCCTGGACCACTTAGTCCAGTACTCTGTTCCCAGTAGTGGCCCTAAGAAAACAAGAGTGAAAACAGGAAAAGCATACATGATAAATTTTTCTTTCAGCCTCCAACTATTTTCATCTCAGAAGACTTCCTGGCCCTGGTGAAGTTTGTTTTGTAACCCAAGGGATTTCCGTTTCAAGTACTGGTCTGGTCTCCTCTCAAGCCTATGTAAACTTTTTGCATCCAAATAGCTCTTTGGTAAAAAGCTTTACATACTGAGTGAAAAAACACTTCTTCAAGTGGCAAACCTGGCCACTTAACTTCATCTGGTGGCTCTGGTTCTTGCATTGGAAGAAGGAATGAGCAGTTTTTTGCAATCCAGCCACTGCTTGCTACTCTGGATTTTATAGAGCTTCATCATACCTCCACCAAGTCTAGGCAGAAGTGTCCGAGGCTTTGTTCAAGACATCATTCTTCATATGAAAACCATTTCACACCTTTGATCATTCATTGAGTCCCTCTTCCAGTTCAAATTGGGTACAGTGTTGAAGGTATGGGAAACTGAGGGGGTTGTACACTGGCACAGTGATGTTGCCTATTTTATTAGCTTTCCAGACTTTCGCTTCCTTAGAATTGCCTTTGGATTGAGGTTTGGGTGCACATGCAACAGCCTGTATTGCAGGAGAAAAAAAGATTTTACTGTCTGGTCACTGCTAGAATCAAGTTTACTAGCAATAGATCAGATCTAAGATGAAAGATTATTAATGCAATTCAGACCAGTTCCTGGATTCCTTAGCTCAGGAATTGCTGTAAATTAAGCAGTGCCAAGGCTTGAGCAATGGAGCTCAGGCACTGGCACAGTTGCTGGTGTGCTTCTGGCTATGGTTTTGGCCTGCACCAACCTGTCTTCTCCCAAACAATTCCCTAGCATGCTTTCAAGAATTAGCATGGGCTGGGGATGGTTCCCAAAGCAGTGTGGCTGCAACTTGGATGCTGCTAGTTCTTTTAACTGTGATTTAGAGGATGAAAGAGATTAGTAATATAAACATGGCCAAACCATGCCAGTTGGACTCAGAGCCAGGGAATGGGCCCTGGCTATATCTAAAAGCTTCCTTGTGGGAATGGAATGGCTGTGCTTGCAGCAGCAAGGGCAGGATCTGGAACAGACATGGAAATAGCTAGACCTGTCTATGGGATACTGAGAAGTCAATACGAATGTTGTTGGTCACGCTCTGTGTGTTTGAGGGTAACAATGAACCTCTGTCTCCAGAACTTTACACCTGTCCACTTTCCTCAAGCATCCAAAACTGAAGGTGATTGAATTATTCTAGATGAGAAGACTTATGCATTGATTTTACTGCAGGACATGAAAGAATCCATGCTGGGGGGACATGTTGATTTAATTGATTTGATTGCTAAGCCAATTTAAGGAAATCCGTATATAACCTGCATGCAAAGCAGGCCTAAGTGCTGGTTGACTATGAAGAAAGACTGTTCATGTACTTCACAAAGGTAAACACAGCTTGGATGGAGAAAGGTGCAAACCTTCCCCACTCACCTCAGTGTTATGTTACTCTGCAGCACTTCAGCTGCTTTAGCTGTCGCCAATGCTATACTCAACTTTGCTGACCTGTCCTAACACATCTCTTCTCTTTCAGTTGCAGAAGCACTGGCAGCATAAAACCAAATTTCCATTTATGTTCTTTTACCATATGGGATAATAAATAATGCATAAAGTAACTGTAATAAAAAATGATGAGGGACAGGAAGTTTCTCATCTATTGCAGTTTATTTACATTGTGCATCAAGAGCATTTACATACAGTTAATGCACCGTAGGCATTGCTTCCCCTGTTGTTTGCGTGGATCATTTTGGACAGCAACAGGCAGAAGAGAACAGATAAAATAAATTAGGCATAGGGATCAAGCATTCAGGTCTAGTAAATAAAACTTCAAGTGCTGGCAGAGAATAAGAAGTCTTCAGGAGGAGAATTGCATTGGATGTTTGTTGAAGTGTTGTTTTTTATAAAAACTGTTGAAATAATGACCATAATTATTTAGTGGTACCAGCTCAGTGAGGAGAAGCCAGTATTCCCAGTGGATGATTTGCCTTAGTCATCAGCCATTTATTTTACATCTATGATGTACAAAGAAGCTGAAAGTATGTTAAAGATCTAAAAATCAAGAAATTGGCAGTTGGGCAATGCCAAAATTAAGGTTATTCATTGAGTACATGGATAAAATGGAACAATTTGGAAGTAGTGAAGGCAACATGCACTGAGGGAACAGTAAAAAGCAGATGTTTCATCCTCCTATAAAGTGGTGGTTGCCTTTCTACAGCTTCAAATATTTAGTCATATAATCCACAAACTGTTTTGTCAATCTGAGTCTGAAAAATTAGTCCTTTTATGTTAATATTTTATGTTAAAATCTGGAGGGAATTAAATGAGAAGAATCTGCTCTCTCTCTGTGTTTACTCTTCTTGAAACAAAAGCTGCACATTTTTCTGTTAGACTCTAGACACTTGCCAAAATCCCAGAAGCCCTCAGATCATTGTGTCCTTTTAGTCCTCCTTTTCTAAGGGACTGGACTTCCCATCCTCATCTGCTTCACTAATCTCCAGTAAACTGCAGATTGCATCTGTATTACCCACCCACATCCCTGGATGCACAGACAAGCGATTCGTTGGGGTGCTTTTATGAGTTACAGAGCACTTGGCTAACTAGGACCACTCACACTGATTTTCCTGATCCATCCTATCCTGGAGATTTTTTTTCTGTGCTCTGCCTGCTGCTCTGAGCAAAACCCATCTCCTTCTGATGTCTACCAAGTTATCACAGATGGATGAAGTCAATCATCCCTAGTTGTCCTTTTCTACAGCTCAACTGCCTCCCTGGTAGCATATGTGTATAATATTTTCTTTGAGGCCTTCCAAGACCAGACAGAAAATGAAGTCACAAAAAACTGTGAAAGAGGGTGATTTCTGAGGAAAACAAACCCATGTAGCAGTTTCATTCAGTGGTGTGTGAAGCATTACAATCAAGGAAATAATCAAGGTTCTGGGCACACTTGTGAGGGAGCAAATTAGAGAAATGAATCCAAACTGCAGCGCATTCAGATTCCCTGAGATTAAGGCATATCCATGGATTAAGGTGAGTCCATATGAACCAAATAATAAAGACTTGTGGTCTAAAAGTAAAAATTCAAGGAGTTCAGTTTGTTCTGAACAGCTTTCTGTCTGAACTAGGTGCATCTAGGCTGGGGACCTGGTAACTTTTGCTGTAGATAAGGAGAAGAAGGTATTAAAGCTGTGTAAAATCTGTTGGTCTGGGGTTTTTTTTAGGTCACCTACATGGGGTGGTTTGGTTGTTTTTTTAAGAATTATGTATGTGTTTATAGCAAATTACAACATTTCTAAATCTTGTCATGGGTAAATTGATATGCACAAAAGTCACCTGCAAATGAGAGGGCTATATAGATCATGAGAGGACTGCAACACCCCTCTGGCAAGGAAAGGCTGTGAGACCTGGGGCTGTTTAGACTGGAGAAGGCTGAGAGGGGACCTTGTAGACACTTAAAAATACCTAAAGGACAGATGTTGAGAGGATAGAGCCAGTCTTTCTTTTCAGACTAGATAATCTCTAGAGGTTCCTTCCATCTCCTACCATTCTGTGATTTTTTTATTATATCCCCGGAGTAAGGACTGGTGTATGTAAAAGGATTTAACCTGCAGCAAGCTGAATTTGAAGCCTAAGAAGATGAGAACAACTTATGTGAGTCTATATGGCAGGACTGGGAATGACATACACACTAAGGAGGCCATAAATTTGGACTTATTTGAAGGGATACTTTTAGACCTTGTGAGGATGAAAGCAGACTAATATTCTAGTGAAGTTTTGTGTCATTTTAGCTTTCAGGTTTTCTATTTCTGTGAAAGTCCATGCACTAAGGCATAGGAATCAGCTGGAGGGGATATACTCTCAAACTCCTCACAGAAAAGCCAGGTCCAGCCCATGGACCACTAGTGAATGTTGGTGAGAAACAAGTAGGTTGTGACATATTCTCCAGTTAGAAGTGCAGGGCCCTGGCATGCTGCACTCAGCAGCATGCCTCAGCAGGAGAATTTAGGGGCTTAGTTTAGGGGCTAATTTATTTGACAGCCATAGGAATGAAGCTCTTCATTCTTTCCTTTCCATGGAAGCCAAATGAGCTGTGAAAAGTAAAGTTATCTTCATTTACAAGGAGTTTTTCAGTTGTAAGGTGTAGCATATCTAGCCACAAGCATTTAGAAACAATACTTGAAGCACTAAAAATTCATGCAGTTAACTTAAAAAAAAAAATTAATATCTTCTTAAGAGATATTATTTTCCACCTTTTTTCTTTTTCTCCAGGCCTTAGGTTCATGTTTTCAGACTTGTCTCTGCAGGCACAAACCCTACTTTTTTTGTAGTGACATCTAAGATTTTGTAACTCCAGAACCTGAAGCTCTATGCAAACCAAACATTAATTAGAATTATGAGAACTGGCAGTACTAGGAAGGCAAAGTCTTCAAAAATGCCTTCCTGTCTCTACTAGCAAAACCTTTATCTTGCTGGATTCAGATGAAACTAGCCAATCTTCACTTAGATGATCATTTAATTTGAAACCAGACAGCTGAAGGAAATGGCAGAGGGTAGCTGATGGAGAGATGTGGACATTGGCACTGCTTCTGTGTTGGTGGCTGTTCTGCTTCTCTGTGATCATATACAGCCCCAAGAGCACATATGGAGAGATACCTGTGGTAGGAGGTGGGCAGAGGAGGAAGAGAGCTTGGAGATGTTTCAGAAGAGAGCAATTCTGGTCTGCTTTTTTCTGATTTTTATACTGCAGATGTATTTATAAATGGCAGTCCAGATTCAAACCACCTTTGAGGCAGGCATAGAACATGTACATACGCTGAGCATATGTCTGTGGAATAAAGACCAGTAGACCACTAGAATAAAGACTGGACACCCATTTCTTTGGTCTTCTAGAAACCTGGCTTTGTACTCTTATGAATGTCACAGATTTTGTTATCCAATTATGCATCTAGGATCTTCTCCAGTTGGCTGTAATATATGAAGAATTCAGAGGGAAAAAAAAAGATCTTATTTAAAATCTAGGCTTATTCAAATACAGTTTTCATTCATCTCAGAATACTTAAAGAATTTGTTTGCAAAGTTAATGCAACAGTTCAGTGTAGACTGGTCTTTTCAGAAACATGATTACTGATAAAATCCTACCTACAGCTGTAGGTCATGAGTGACACAATTAGACATTTTTATCTCAGAAAACAGTGTCATAAATTTGTAAGATCCTCATGTAGCCTCAGCAAGTTTCTCTAGGGGGATATTCCACCCCACGGAAACAGTATTTCATTGTGTGTTTATGCAGGGTTTAAGTCTGAGAAATTAATTGAGTCACAGGTGGTAACTGCAGTTATCAGTCAGTATCCTGTTTATCTCTTTTAGTGGTACTGATGTTTCTGACAGTGTGAGACGAGTTTTCCTTTCATTTTGGAGGCAGCAGGTAAAGGGCTGTGAGGATAAAAAATACACATATGTGCATATATATACACAAAGTATACACACAAATATTGAATATATATAAAATATATATATCCATAATATAGATATAAAAGTTTTCAGAGTTTCTCTGATGACCCTGGCTGCCGTTTCTGGAGTCTTCCCAAGCATGGGAAGTACCAGGATTGCCAGTCTAAAAAAATATGAGTTAACTTGATCTTCCTGAGTGTACCCATGTGCACCAATTCTCCCCCCAGCTCATGCACCCCTCTTCCTTTTGTAGTTGCAGCCCCAGTCAAGCGAGTGCTGCCTCTGCTCCAGTGTCAAGCCCTTGATGAACATTCCTCTGGAGACACTGAGTTCCAAACCTTTTTTAGAAAGACCCAGCTTGTAATTCTTCCAGCTGTAAATACATGATAGATGGATACCAGGCACCTGTTGCCTAATCCCTTGCCAAGTTTCTCAATTTTAAATTGCATTAGATACTTGTTGGGGGGAATCTTTGTAACTTATTAGCTGTCGAATGTGTGGGAAAGTTCTGGCCATGTATGGGAATGGCAGAAATCTGCTTTCTGAGGTATCATAGCAAAGCAACAGCTACACACTTACAGTATAAATATGAAGCACCATCTGGTCTTAATTACTGTGTAGGAATGTATGTATATAATGCATGGAAATTACATCCATCAGAGGAAATTCCACTCAATTATATACCAGTGTAATTCAACTGAATCCAAGGGATTCAATCTAGAATCACCTTGCTAAAACTAAGAGCAGAGCTTGGCCCATGGACTGACTGCTATGATCTGGTGTAAGGAAGAACATATAACAAAAATAAGTGACATACAGTTAAACTGGCCATTGCTGAGCTTATATCTCAGCAGAAAACTACATATAAGCCAGGGACAAGCGCATCAGGGACCTACTTCAATAATATTTCACTGGCTGAAATGATCACTTTAACTCTTAGGAAGAGTTACTGATATTTATTATTTGCATTTTATTGTGTCTATAGGTCTTATCTGAGAAAGATACCTACGAGGTGTAAATCCCTCAGTTCCTGCTATATCCATTAGAAGATCCCCATAGCAATGAAAGACATTTTGAAAGCTCTGTTGATGGTCAATGTTGAAAGGAAAAAGTCAAAGATGGCAATCAGAGAGAGCTGGAGCTTGCCTTGAACAAGGCTTTTTGAAGAGATCCTGTAGACATTCTTGGTAGCAGAACCTGTGCTTCTCTTATTTAATCATACCAATGTAGCTCACTGTCATAAACAAGAAACCAGTTTGTCATTATTGCATTGTTTCTTTCTTGTAATTTTGTCTACAACAGAACATACTTAACTGCTGTTAAAATCCTTTTGTTGCACTCTGTATGCCTAAATCACCTTAGTTATTTTCAGCTTCCTAAAACCAATCTGTATAATCACTCAATGATCTGCATACTTTGAAGTTGTGCTGAATTGGCACATGGGTCACCTGCAGGCCATGCCAGCTTTGGTTAGCCACTATGGAATCTCAAACAGATACTTCTTTCACTCATCCCTGAGTAAATTTACGTTTCACTCTTTATGTATTTATAAATCCTTTTCTAAATGAATGATATTTCTGAAAATAGAGGATCTTCCTATACTGCCTTGTTGGCAACCTATTTGCTAAGCCAATGATCTGACATCTGAACACTGGCTGGTCTTCACCAGTGAAAATACAGCAAGTAGAGCAGATGCTTGATGGTGAGTTTCTCTTTGCTTCTTAGAGGTGTGACATAACTTTTGTAGTGTTCTTCAGATTAGGGAAAGTCGTATTTTGGTTCAAATCAGTAGCATGAAGCTGGGCAGGAAAATATCTAGAGGTTACTCTCATTTTAATATTGTAGCTAGCATGATGGAGAGGTATTTAATCGAGTTTTAACAAGGCTGCTGCATTAGTTTTAGAACAAAATGTGTCTTCCTCTGATTCCTTACCATTAGCACATGACTAACAAAGTGTCATAGGATGAATGAGACTGTTACTGTAGGTAGAAGTCAGCACATTCTGTAGCGAATACGAAGGCATCGACATACCAGTGAATATTTAATTTCTCAGTCCTCTTCATGTCTCAACACATTCTCCCTATCTCTGTGCTAACTAGCAGTCAAACACATTTTTGGTTTTCCTTTTCCAGTAAGCAGCACTGAAAGCACATTTCCTGAATTCTTTGCCTAAGGAGATCTGAGAAACTAGTACGATCTCTACCATGCTTTACCAAACATGAGGGCTCTTGAATCTCACCAGGCCTCCATCCTCCATTCTTCATCATGGTGCTGAAAAGTTGTTATATTTGTCCTTCTAATCAAATCCATGCATCTTAAAGAAGCCAAGAGTAAAAATTTTATCCAAATAGACCTTCTAGTGAAGAAAGCCTTGTGTGTGCCATGCTTTCAGCAAAATGCTTCATAACAATAGTAGTGGAAGGGTTCCCATGCATTTTTGGAGGAGGCCTGTAAAATTGCTTTGAGGTTTTTTTTTCTCTCTTTGCTCCTCAGCAAACGTTTCCATCCTCTGTAATGCTTTGTTTAGCAGAAATGTGTCAGAATGGGATGTCCCAGTAAGTGTAAGTTTCTTTTAAGTTTTCCATGGATTATTTTCTTCTTATGGGCTCACTGTGTTCTGCATATCACCGAATCAACCTTTTTCTGCAGCAATACCTACATCTTACTGCAAAAAAAGGACTGTGAAAGTAAAATAATGTAAATCGTGGGGGTTTGGAACCCTACCAGACAAGCTGAGCTTATGACAGAAGACTGCCTTGCCCAAGGGATCATTTCTACCTATCATCAAATAATGTAGGAAAAAATAAAAGGGCCAGATCCCTTCAGAAAATCCATGTTTCACTTAAAGGTTCTGCTGCAAATAGTTTGAGATACTTAACACTTGGAAAATTGGAGGTAGCTAGAATTGTTGTTCTAGCTGAGTTTACATATTGAGTTCATCCCAAGGATGAACTCTCTCCTGTGGCCTCAGAGACAGGAAAGGTTGACTGTGGAGGATGCTATGGAAATTCCCCTTCTCAAGCATCATGGTTGGGCAACTTGCTGCAAGTAAGGAACATCTTAAAATGGAAACTGTTTCCACAGACCACAATATTTGTCATTCAGAGGGGTTTGTGGTCAGCTTTACCATTTTTCACGACCAAGTTTACTCATAATTTTCAATTTTAGCAAAAGTAATCTAGACTATGTCACCCCCAGTTCTATTGACTTTTGTCCCTAAGGTGCATCCTATTCTAAAAATCAGACAGTTGGAAAAACAGTGAGTGAATAAAAAGATTACGTTAGTGACAAGAAAATGCATGAATTTGTTATATTTAGAGCACAAAGCATTTACATGGTAACTGGTTTCTATTACTGCAAAAGGAATCTATAACTGAGTTAGCTGCACTGAGCCTATGTTTAATTTCTTAATTCTGTTTTCACTTATGACACTTTTCAGTTCCCAACCTGTGATTCTCCTCTAAGTATGGTTTGCTTTATGGAAAAAATTGGACCTTTACTCTGGAAACTACGAGTGTTTTGTTCCAATGATGAAGAGTCTCTCGTTTCCTGTCCCACACAACTCCTGGTGTATAGCCGCCTGCAGTCTTTGCCTCCTTCATCGGGAATTAAAGGGGAACTCTACTTATGTGAATATGTTGTTTCTAATGATGTGGCAGCCACTAGGCCTTTTAATCTTTCTGAGCAAATGCAAAATTAACTGTGCTAACAAAGAATGCAAGTTATCTTTGGTAATCAGTTGAAATATCTGCTGCTCGAATTCCAGGTTTCCTTTGATTTATCAATGTCACATTTCACATTAAGGCACCCCACTGTCCATTTTCTTCATTTCCTTTCTAATTGCAGCTCCTCAGCTCAGTAATTTGCAGTTGCACCTTTTTTGAAGTCTTGTTTTTAGTTTATTCAGCAAAGTGTGAAAGTAAAATGATGGCTAGCTTTTCTGATAGCAGAGTAGTACAAAAAGCTTTCTTGTCCTTTATCTTGCAGTTGTGGATCAGTGTTGAAAATCAGTTTAGTACTCCACATGGTAAAAGAGTCCATCTATGTTTGTACATTGTTGTTGTTGATTCCTTCATTAATATCTTGCAAACTAAAATTTTTGGTGGTAAAAATGACATGTGAGCAGTCATGTGAAGAGAGAAGCAATGGTCTCATTCAGGGAGGTTTAAACAGGCTAAAAATTGGGCTGGGATGTGAATGTTTTGCACTGATAACATCAGTTGGGCTCTGCTGCAAATTCATTAGAGCGTTTCTAATGATATTATTCCACATTTTCATTAATCTGAGGTACAGTAAACAAGTCCAATGTCTTAGCTATGTAAGGAAAACATGAGCTGCTTATCTAACCCCATGGAATCTATCCTAACACCCAGTATGGAAAGATACACCTTCAAAACCAAAATGCATGTTTATCTGATGCCCAGTCACATTAGTAATCAATAAAATGATAGTGCTCTATATACTTCTTAAACAATATATACAGAAAGAAGTGGTTCCATAAGCAATGTAAGTAATGAAGTCGTTTCTTGAAGCTCTGTATTCTTCATGCTCCAATCCTCAAATTCAGTTCTCTCTGAGTTTAACAATAACTCACCTATTGTTGGCAATATTAGAAGTCAGCACTTTAAGATAGGTGTGTCCCTGCAGTATGGCATAGCAAGGTTTATTAAATCTCTGCAGGAAATTTCCACTTAATCATCCAGCATTCAAAGTGGGTAGTATTTCTTAAACCCAGAAGATTCCAAGCTCATCTGCAAACTTACATATAAAGGATGTCAAGTGTGCAAAGTAGTCACTCCAAACTCAGGCAAAGGGCAGCCCTTCCATCATGTTGTGGGTGAACTAGTGCTGTCAGGTAACATCTCCAAAACAGCTCCTAGGGCTTCAATACTTATAGCTTTGCACAAGGAAGATAGCAGATACGTAAAGAAAGAAAGTGGGGAAAGTTGAGGCCATTTATGAATGCTGTGTCATTTGTTCGTTTTGTGCTTGAGTACTTCCACGTTATGGAATTTCCACATAAAGTAATTCCTGCTGGTTCACGTACAGGTGCTGAGATCACAGCTGGGCTTGATCTTATAACTGGCAATACGCCTGCCTGCCTTAGATGCAGACCTGCCATAGATATGAATAGAGGTTTACTGTCTTTAGGATCATGTTAGGAGACCTCTGACAAGGGATGATTCTTAAGAGATCCTTTGTGAAGTTCTTAGAAAAGCCACCAAAACAGTTGGGGAAAAAAAAATAAAGAACTAAGCAGGCAACAATGGGATTTGCAATGCTTAGTTTTCAGGAACTCATCCTCTTCAGAGCTCTTGTCCTTTCCAGAACGGGACGAATGAGGTCCCAAGCAGACCCTGTCCATACCAAGCAGTGTGCTTGGAGGTAGCCCCAGGGAAAAATACAGGGTGTGGGTATCTGGCCAACTGTCAGGCTTATTTAGAGATGCTAGGTGGCAGATAAGTCAGACTGCAAAATCTGAAATCTTTCTCTTGTGGAAGATATTAAAACCTTTTCTTCCAAAAGTGAAGCAGAGATCCTTCCTCACAGTCATCCAAGGGTGTTTTTATGTCAGCATCGTATCTCAACTCTCTAGTAGATACAGAACTGACCTACTGAGTGGAGGTCATCCATTCAGGTCTTTCCTTTTCCTTTCATCTTCAATAGAAAGGCAAATTTAAAGAACTTTTACCACTAAATTAGAGACTTATGTGACATATTGTTTACCCTTCTCTCTTCCCAGTACAACTGTAGGCCTTTGTAGAAAGTTGATTCAGACTTCTTGGCAGCAGGAAAGAGAGAGCACTTGAGTGCTCTACAACACACTCTGATGCTTTGGCCCTGGCCTGAGAACAAGAGAAAGTTCTGGAACGTGGTCCTGGGACTGTGTCCATGTGGTGTGGAAGGGCAATTCCCTGTAAGACTACTGCTTCTAGGGGAAGAGGAAAGCAGGAAGGCAAGAGTTGACACCTCATTGGGCAAGGGAAAGAATTGAACATGGGGCCCTAAATGCTGTTGGAAATGGGGAAGAAGAGAAAGAGGATGTGAGTACAGGTTTTAACCATGTACTTCCCACAAGCCATGTCATCAACACAAGCACTGATACACCTAGGAGAAGTGAGGAGCCCAGGCCTCTTCTCAGTCGCAGAAGTTTCCACTGCTGCCCAGGTGAGCCCAGCAAGGCAGATGCACAGGGAAATGTACATCCTGAAGCTCAGATATAAGTAGTCACCTGCTCTCCTCTGTCAAGACAGGAGGCTGTGCAAAAGTGCAAGCCTGGAATTAAAGCTCGGGACTTAAGGACTTGTAGAGCATGTGCAGTATAGCAGTAGAGCAGACCTGTGAATGCTGCTTATATAAAGGCTAATCTTAATCCTTAACATCCATCTTGACACAACTATTCCTTCTCTGGCCATGGAAAGAGAGAAACACCTGCTTATCAAATCACATTCAAACTGACTTCATAATACTACATGCATGAGTTGAGCATGCCCATCTGATATAACTGAAATAGTAGGAAAGGCTGGAAATGTTACCTGTTGGGAAGCAGGAGGAGCAAGTGAGACACTCTTTAAACACAAGTTAGAGACAAGCCTTGCCTGTATTTCCTTCTCTGTCTTTCTCTATTTAGTCTTCCTTATTTGGAGCTGCAATTCTGCCGAGGGAGAAGGAAACACTAATGGGTGTCTGAGATCCTGTCTCACATCACATATCCTCACGTTGCCCTCTCAGTAACACTAATAATGAATCTGGCCTCAACACCCCATTTATTTCTAGCATATACTCCTGTGTCCATTAGTTTTTCCTTTATGACTTTGTGTGTGTTTCCAGAGCACCTAGCAAATGGTCCACAGATCCTGATTACAACTCTTTGCACAAACTCATTAATAACAGCAGTACTCAAAAGAAATGACTGTATAAGCTGATATTTTTTAAAGCTGCCAATCCTCATCTCTGAGTTTCCTGGTGTGTTCTGTCCTTCATGTATCTAGATTTCAGATTGCCATCTTTCCTTGATAGAAAATGCCTTCATTTAGCATGTTACCTAGTGCAAAGAATGGCATTGATAGGAAAGAAATAGGTAACAATCTGTAGTGTCAATCTATACCCTATGCTAATAAAAAGAATACATTTAGCAGTTTACAAATCCTGACAAGCAGATGGTTTATTCTGCCATTGTTGATCTGTGATCTTTAGCATTATGCATGTCTCATGAAGTTTGTGTGTGCATTATTACATCTTTGGTGTTTAACTGCTGTTACTGTAAGAATGAAGTAACCAGAAGGCTCTGAATGCAAGTCTAATAAAACTGGATGAAGGCAGATCATGAGAATAACTTGAATGCATAGGAGATGTATCATATGACTGTGAGAAAACATGTTGGACTGTTTGTGACTAATATTTTTGTTTGATTTCTGGATTCTGTTATCTTCAAATTAATAATCACAAGACTTTTAGGCTCCACTAAAACATTTCTTTTTTCTATCAGCAAACTTTATCTACATGAACTTTCCAAGCATTTTAAAAATCTGAAGTTCCTGAAATTTGAGCTATATTATGATTTTCCAAAATTATGAAGGACTCTATGTAAGAACTCTTTTTTCCTTCTATTTCATTTGCCTTAATTTATGGGGGTTTAGTGGGTGTTTTGTGTTTGTTTGTTTTAAAATTCTATGCCTGAAATAATACAAATACTCCCTGCAAAGTATAAAAACTTGTGCTTTTAAAAAATATATCAAATATGCTTTTTTTGGACAAGTGTTTTGATTAACTAACTGTAGTATCTTACAAATCCACAAGATGGATTTCACAGGAATAGCTTATTCATTTCCAGTTAGAAATAAGTTTTAAAACATAAAGGTAAGAAAAGTTTTCTGTTTGAGGAGAGCTCCAAGAATGACTAAAAATGGAGATGAAAAAAGGGGAGAGGAACTAAAATCCATAACTGAAAGAAATTAACCCCTAAATAGATATATGTATGTAAAAGCATGCCTTATAAAATGCTTAGTTTTTAGAATTACATAAAAAGTTCAGTCATTTTTCACCTGAAGGAATGTGCAAAAAATGCAAGACCATTGTTGTGGTTTAAACCCAGCTGACAATAACCAAAGCACACAGTTACTCAGTCCTCCCCAACTCAGCAGGATGGGGAGGAGAATCAAGAGGAAATTGTAAAGCTTTGTGGGTTAAGATAAGGACAGTTTAATACAACAACAAAGAGAATAAGCAGTTCTAATGACAGCCAAGGAATACAGAAAACGAGTGATACCTCCTGCCACTGCTCACTGCCCACAGCCTTGATTCTGCCCTGATACCCTGAGCCTGACTTCAGCATGGTATAGAATAGCCTGGCCACACTCCCTTGAGGGGTCTGGGGAAAGTTACCCCAATCCCCACCAAACCCAGGACAACCAATGTGCCCCAACTTGCTTCTCTCTGTCTGAGAGGTGAGATGCCTGGGATGTCTGTGAGGGATGAAGTTGTTGCACAGAGCTGAGATGGGCTCTGGTGTTGCACTATCAGAGAGCTTTTTAGTAGGTAATTACCATCTGGAGGAAGTCCAAGGGACTGCTGGTCAGAGACATCTGTATTCCATTCTTTCTCATGGTTTTCTCCAATAAGTATCCTTTTATTTTGCTTTCTGCTGCCTACCACATTTCTGGGAAAGAGATCTCTCGTAGGATGCAATGTTCAGAAGTGAGTATGCTGATTGTACACAGATAAGCATATAGTGAAATACAAAGCTAACTGCCTGTTGTTAACTACAGTTCCTTCTGCTTGGCTAATACTTGACTCATGCCAATGAGTTTGTAGGCTTCCGAAGAAGCTAAAAAAAAAAAGCAAATGGATTGTTTTCAAGTGGTTTTAGAAGATTGTGGACAAAATGAAAACACACAATGTTTTCACATGGGAATGTGAAAAATACAAGAGAGATACTCTTTTGTGTTAGGAAGACTTTAATCCTGTGACAAGATGCTCTTATCTTTGAGGTTCTTCTATGTTCATCTGAAGATGGACTTACAGCAGCCATCTGTGGAGACTGGACACTGATATTGTCCTGGTAATCTCCTGTAATTTCCAAATTCCTATATTATAACAAATTTAAGACAACTGTACAATAAGCTGGTCCCAAAACTCACAGCAAAACACTGAAATACGGTATAATGCTCTTTTGAAGAGCAATTTTATACAGTGGCTAATGTTGGCTATTAAACCAGTAACAAGTGGCTGAGTACCATAAAACTCCTTATCCCTTCAAGTTGCCTGTAATAGATTTTTGACAATTTGTTTTTCAAAGTATTATGAGGTTGGGTAGCTGTGTGGGGAATGGCATACAGGAGAATATGGACAGGTGTCATAGAATCACAGAATCTTAAGGGTTCGAAAGGACCATGAAAGATCATCTAGTTCAACCCCCCTGCCAGAGCAGGTCAGCCTAGGTCAGGTCACACAGGAACTTGTCGAGGTGAGTTTAAATATCCCCAGAGAAGAAGACTCCACAACCAATCTGGGAAGCCTGTTCCAGTGCTCCCTCACATGAACAGTGAAGAAGTTTTTCCTTGTGTTTCTTTGGAACCTCTTACAATTCCACCCCCTTGTCCTATCATTGGACAACACTGAGAACAGCCTGGCTCCATCCTCCTGACACTCACCCTCTACATATCTGTAAACATTAATGTTTACTNACATTGCTGGCTCATGCTCATCCTGCTGCCCACCAGCACCCCCAGGTCCCTTTCCCCTACACTACTCTCTAAAAGTTCTTTCCCCAACCTGTACTGGTACATGGGATGATTCTTTCCCAGATGCAAGACTCTACACTTGCCCCTGTTGAATCTCATTATATTTCTTGCCACCCAATCCTCCAGCTTGTCCAGGTCTCATTGAATGGCAGCAGAGCCTGATGGGGTGTCAGCCACTCCCCCTAGTTTATTATCATCAGCAAACTTCTTGTCAGTACCCTCTGTTCCCTCATAGGAACTTCACCCTAGTAACAACTGTGGCTACTCAAACCCAGGCAACTGACACTGTTGCTGCCCTGACTCCAGCAGCACACATTGCTGCTAAATCAGGGAACCAACTTGTGCCAGTATCAATTGCCTCACGTTGGGCGCCAATTAATGTCCTGTATTTTTTATTTTGTTTTTTACCAGATGAGCAAAACCATGACACACTCCTAAGTAAATTGCTGCAAATCTGACTGCAAATCAACCACAAATGCTAAAACAAATAAAATTCTGGGAGCTTGAAAGTGCAAATGCCATTCAGAGCAGTCACAGATACTTTGATGTGGGTACTTGCTTTATATTTCTTGCATTTTTTTACTCTAAACAAAGTTTTGGCTTTAATTATTTTTACCCAATGTCTCAGGTCAGATATCTGTGCCATTATATGACACTGGATAAACACCATGCACATAATGATTTAGTGTGTAACTTAGACCACTAGTACCTAAAATGAAGGCTTGGAATGAGAGAAGTCAAATGCATACGTGGGCCACTAGGGAATCTGAAGCTCTGGGGTTAATTTGTTTCATTATAGAGACAGGTATTACTCAGTAATCCAAACCTCCAAACTCAGAAAATTAAGTAATTAACTCTGGATTTTGAGTCTGGCACATATGCAATTTGAGCCAACACAAGAGGCCTGTTATGACAGAGAAGCCAGAGATAAAGCAGTGGGAAATGCCTTGTTTTAAGGATGTTATTATGCCTTTATAGTGGAGGAATTGGAAATATTTGCCTTCTTTCATATTGTACCATTTTCTTCATCTCTTTACTGAGTTGGTTAAAAACATACTTTAAACCTATTTCTGCAGCAAAAAGGATGATATCTAAAAATTATTAATAGCATATGTGCACCAATTCTTGACATATTCTTGCCAGCACTAAAGTATTCATTAATATCTCACATATTTTTGGTATTATTCTTTTTCTCTCTCTGAAGGAACAATTTCTTCTCTTATTTCATGCAACATGAATATTTATCCTCTGCATACTTATTTCTTCCTTTTGGCAACTGTATTTTGAGTTGCACCATCAGATGAATGGATGGTCTTTAAAAATACTCTGCAGGACATAGAAGAATCGAAAAAATCCATAGCACAAAGACCATGCCAAAAACTTGCAGAGCCTTCCTTTTTTATTTCATTAATTTTCTCTCTCTTACTACCTATGTGAAACCAAGAATAAAGCCTGTGTGGAAAACAGATGAGTACTGCTCTAGCTCTGTGTGCAGTCCTACCACAGACAGATGTTTCTACCTGAGTTGTCAGCAGCACAAATTTTGATATATAGCGCTTGAACTATCTCCTCTTTGTCCACCTTCCCTCCCCTGAATCTCCCTCCTGCCTGGTATTCTAACCAGACTAATTCTTGCCTGCCAAAATGCCAGCGCCAGTGTGGCCATCTGCACACTCAGCAGTGCTGTGTTTGGAAGCTCTTCTCTCCAGCTACAGAGATTATTGTGGGTAAATAACAAGATTCAAGAATGTGTAAAATTGGGATGAAGTGGAAGGACCATCAGAGGAAAGTAAGAGTGACCCAGCAGAGTCGTTCTAGCCCAACCATGTGGCAAAGCTCTTTGATTACTCAGAAAACCCCTCAGAAACATCTAGAGCAAAATGTGGACGACCTAGGATTGGTTTGTCAAAAACCTCCACAGCTTTTTTTAGTAATGTATGGCTGACGGATTGTTTGGTGGTAACAGAGTGTGAAGTAGGATATGAAGCAAGGCAACAGCCTGGGAGACAGTCCAATTAGCAAAGGGGCATATAGGTAAGAGAAGAGGACTATAGTCCATGATGGAGGGATAGAGCCACAGCTAGACTTGATACGTGGAAAGCAATGTGAATATGAAGGAAAAAAAATCTTGGAGAGAAGGAAATAGAGGCACAGAAGATGCTTCAGGATAAAGAGTTTGGTGTTAGCATGAAATAGAAAGTACTTCCTTTGCTTTGCTTTCAACCTGTTTTTTTCATCAGGTACTTTCACTGGACAATTTCAGTGGGTGTCTATTACATTTTACTGCAATAACCAGAGAACAGCAGTTAATAAACACACCATTCAGTACTTTACTGGTTTCCATCACACCATCTCACAGTCCTCTCTCCTCAGAGGTGAAGAATCCTAGTCTATTGAATCACTTTCTGCTGGAAGTCACTCCATATTTCTGGCCATTTCATCTTTATTTTTTTTTCTCCTTTTCTCCTTTTTTTGAGGGAAGGGCCAAGGAAAGAAAAGGACAAACAGATCAGAACTTCATTCTTTATTATGAGTATTCATTGTTATATTGATTCCATCTATTCTTTTCCTAATCCTTCTCAGTTACTGAGAATTCAATTATACCTTCACCTCTTCCAGTAATACTGAAGAAAATTTGTTGACTGAGTAAAAAAAAAAAACCATCAAACCCAAAACCCAAAACCCACAACCAAACAAAAACTATTGCTTTGATTCTGGAGAAAATATGACGTGTTCAGAAGCAGACAACTATTTCCTACAAGAATGTTGTTCACCCATCCATTTTCTTGAACAGAAAAAAAAGAAAAGAAAAAAACCTAGCAGGGTCTCAAGTTAATTAAATACTGTTATGTCACCAGCACAGAAGAAAGATGCATAGCAACAATGAGAATCAGATACAGAACTTATCGCTTTGGTTTTGTACTTTGTCCATGGGAGACCTGGACAGAAATTAAAGCACTTATATGGCAGCTCATAATAAAAGATAGATTTCATAGCAGTGGAAGCAGTCCTGAGTAATTTAATTCCAAATGTTTCAGGCACTGCTTGGATGTAGATTCTTGGCTGAGGTGGGGTTTGGAACAGTTTCGAGCTATGGCTTTGTTCTTACGTTTCAAGGCATTTAGGTTGTATTTTGCAGTAGACTTAGTAGACTTAGTAGACATGCATGTACTACACAGACCAGTAAAATATAGATAAATATTTCTATAGAAACATTGTATATAACAAAAATTTGATGATGACCTTAAATTCTTAGTAAATATCTTAAAGTATATACTTTACATCCTCTCCCTCCACAGAAGCACATGAAAAAAAGCAGCCCCAAAAAATCTTTCCTAAACTTTGATGTTGGAGGTGTTTTTTTGGTATATGTCCATATGTAACTTCTGTGAAATCCATAATAATGCAGAGAAAGTACTCTGGTTATTACTATTTATACTAAAATAATCAGAGTCACAGAATGGTAGGAGTTGGAAGGAAACTTTAGAGATCATCTAGTCCAACCCCTTGCAGAAGCAGGTTCACCTAGATCAAGTCGCATAGGAATGCATCCAGGTGGGTCTTGAAGAACTGCAAAGAAGGAGACTCCACACCCTCCCTGGGCAGCCTGTGCCAGGGCTCCCTCACTTCAACAGTGCCATAGTTTTTCCTTAGGTATAAATGGAACTTTTTGTGTTATCCCCTCCCATACCTCCTCATATAGAAACCTTATCTGGATCTAAAGTCTTGCATCAGGACACCTCCTTGACAGGGGCTGTAGTACTCTTGTCTATTCCCATGCCTGCTTTTTCTCTTGTTCTTGACATGATTTCTGTAAGCTGAACACCAATAGAACATATCAAAATAAAACTCAGAAAAAAAAGAAGAGGAATGACAACAGGGACATGTGCAGAATAAAATATATGTGCTGTAGCTCAGTGTTGTGAAAAATGGCTTCCTCCTCTTGGGGCTCAACTTTGCATTTAACATCTGCTAGGCTACTTAGCTCTTTAGTGGTCACCACATCATTGCTTCACCAAAAAGGATATCTTTGCATTAAACCAGGGCTGTCTTACATCTTATATTTGCCCAATATTTCTGCCTCCTTTCTGGCAATCTTCATTCTAAGCACTAGAGGCTATGGCTGCATCTTTCTCTTTGATAGACCCTTTCGAACTTCCATTAATTTGTTTAATTGTGCTTCTAAGCCCTTTGAGATTTTAACCGCTACAGCCTGCTGTGGGTGAGATGTCTAAAGAGAGTTTTTCCAAAGCTGAAAACTCACTTTGGTAAGGTATGCAAAAGTGGCCTCTGTCATGATGCTACAACAAGGACTGCAATGAATTTGCTGTAGACCACGAAATAAAACTCACAGAATACAGAGCTAATAAATGCCAGAATATCTGCCAAAGGAGACATGTCACAATCTTTTATGAAAAAAATTACTCTGTGTCCTGACAATAGTTATTGTGCTGTCCCCCAGCTACACTGAGCCGATTCAAAAAGCTAGTTGTTGAAGGAAAGCAAATATTTCTCTTCCCAAAACAGTGAGATTGGGGAAAGGAAATGTCATCTCAAGGCATGGTTCAAAAAAGCAACAGAATCACGCAGTCACGTAAATAGCTTCTTAAATGATGATATAAAAATGGCTTTTGTCAGTCGCTTGGAGAATGTAGGCATCTCATCAAGCACAGGTCTAATAGAAAGGGAGGAGTGGGTTATGCTGGAATTCCTAAAAAACTCTTGAAAATATTTGCTTTATTGCATTTCAGATTAATTCCTTTTAAAGTTCCCTGCTTGACTGCCCAGAGCAATTTTTTCCTGTAGCCTCTCAAATAACAGTTCAGATAGGAAACTCAGTCCTTTTGTTTTTTTATTTTCTGAGGGAAAACATGAAAACAAACAACTGCCTGGGATAACCTGCTGCTTATCTTCATCTTCTAAACTGCTCCAGGAAAGCTAATTAGAATATATAAGGCAGGACAGTGAAGCACCAAAAAAGGAAAGGAAAAATAGGCTTCAAAATGCACAGGCAGTCAATGGAAAGCCCTGGCCTTTACAGTTCCCTTCAACAGCAGGGGAAGCCTGGAAAAGATTGCACAGCAAAATACACGTCTCTGTGATTAATTTTTTTGAAGGAAAGTTTAACAAAGAGCACTAGAGTGAGCAGCCCCTGCATTTCTGTGGCCAGGATAGAGCCTCTTGGCCTTGTAATGGTTGGATGGCACTCCATGGTCTCACCCAGGTCACTGACTTGGGCTTTAGACACTCAGATTGTTCTGAAAAAAACCCCACTCTGGTAGTCACAGCCTCCTTCCTGCACCTATTCCCCATGCCAGGTTAGTGGTAGGACTCAATGGTCTTAAAGGTTTTTTCCAACCTCAACAATTCTATGATTCTCTGGTTCCCAGAGGTGGAATCCATGCAGTGGCAACTGGGCATCATGGCATTTGGTGACAGCAAAATGCTACCAACAAAACAAGAAAAGTTTTTATTTTTAGTGCTGTCAGCAATGTGGTGAGAGCAGCAATCTGTGGTTTTGGGCCTCCTCCAAGATATTTTTGTGTGGTATGAGGGGCTTGCAGTTGAGTTTACTGACTGGCAATTAGGTGAGGTGCAACTGCACTGTGGCATTATTTCCACCTGCATCTTTGAAATCTCAGCTGGATATAATATATTTGTACCAGGAGACAAAAGGTGGTGATGTTTGAGAATCATCCTGCTGTGAGGGTGACCCTGGAAGAAGTCATCCTGAATCTTGCTCAGGTGTCTGAGAGCTCCCAAAGTGGGGCCTTTGCCAGACTTCACCAGGCAGAGCAGAGGGTAGGCATCAGTGGACAAATCCCTAGGGAGTGACAATCAGCATCATTCCCTTGTATCACAAGAACTGCCTCTCAAATATAAAACATGTTTATTTTAAAACAAGATATTGAAATAACATTTTCCCTTTTACTCACCTTAGCAGGATCCTATTCCCAGGTTTTGCCTTTCTCCTGTGAGCACTGCCAGACAGCTGAAGTAGAAGGTGTGAGTTTAGGCAAGCCATTAATATTGTGGTGCTTCTGTTTTCCCTCTTGTATACAAAGGCTACAGCAATCCTGACCTAACTTACAGTGTGTTGAGGGGCTTATTATTTGCCAGCAAATTTGAAATCCTTGGCAACACAGTGCTATCCCATATCACTGCAGAGTGTCTTGGTCACCATCTGTGGAATCAATAATAAGCTTTCCTCTATAATTTTTGTGGGGTTTTCTTCCTTTTTTTTTTAATTCATTCAAGCTATCTCAAGTACCTACAAGTTCCTTTGTAACTCTCTCTTACTTTTCATGTTTAAAATTTTCCATTTTAGATCATCTTTTGCAGTCTCTCCTCTAGCTCATACTCAGTCCAAAGGTGTCAAGTCACCTCCAGTTCTTTAAACTCTGCACCGTGCCCTTTAATTACATCTGTGAAACTTGTCACATTGCTCTGAGAGACACCCAGACCTAGCAATGGTGCACTGTAGCCCCTTGCCTAGCCCAGCAGTAACATCCACAAAGAATTCCCCTCTACTAGTGAGCCATGGTGACCTCCCCTTCCTGAAGCCACGCTGGCTATTTTCAGTTAATCTACACTTTTCCAAATGTTCTCCCTTTTGACTCTTAAAAAGAGTTTCAAAGGCTTTTGCTCACAACTCATGTCAACTGACTAGTGTGTAGTTTCCTACTATGTCTCTATAGGTTCACTTTTAAAGTTATGGCATTATGTATTAGTCATCCTTTTTCCTCAGAGATCACTCCTGAACTCAGTAAACTTATAAAAACCTGTACCAAAGATTTCCAATTCCTACTGCTATTCTATTCAGCCTCCTGTGATGTCCTCAGCCCCAGAGACTCAAAATCTGATCCTGTGCAAGACCCCTGGGCATGTGTCTCACTTTGTTACATCCCTGGAGTTTATATGTAGAGGTGCCAGAGGAGTTATTTTGATTTGCACAACTGTTAGTGACCTCAGAGTCTGGCTAGTTAACATTTGAAGTAAAGTTTCTGACATGATGAACAACAGCAGCCTCTGCAGAGGTGCTGCGATTTTACTTCAGACCTCCTGTATCCTCAGCTAGATCATAAAGCAAAAACTAAATAGCAATTCCTTAGCAGGATTCCAATGTTACTTTTTCTATCCAAGTAATTAATTTATCATCTTGTAAGTTTTTACATCCCTGACAACAAGAGGGGGAAAAAAAGCAAAATCATTTTCCTCTGAGATCATTGTCAGGTTGGTTGATTTTTCTATGGCTCGTTCCCATATTCATTATGAATTTTCTGAGTTTATTACATGTGGTTTTGAAATAAACACCTTTCCTACAATATGTTTCATCTCACGCAACTTACTGAATGGGATTTCCATATCAATGTCATTGCCTATCAACATTTACATTTCTGTCTTTACAAATAAATATTGATACTCCTCGAAAGATATTTTCCCCCAGTATTTTCAAATCTAAATTTATGTAATAGCTGAAACTATGAACCAATAAGGCAGCATAAATACAATTGTAAAATTTAAAGTTATGGATGAGGTTTGGAAGAATGTGTTTTAAATTTGGGAATACCAAATAGAAACTTTAAGACAGAAAAGGAAATGAAAAAGAGGCCTGGAAACCCAGGAACAGATTAACAGGATAAATAAAGGAACAGGATAAAAGAAGAGAAGCAGAATGTAGCACTGTAAAGACAGATAATGAAAGATTAGTTTGAAGGTGTGTTTTTTACTGAAAGATTAGTGAGAAGGCAAACAGAGTGTTTAAGGAATCTGATTATTTATCTATAATGAGTTTTATTTTTTTGCTTAGCATGGATTAAAAAAATCTTGACATAATTCCTTACAATTCTTCAGACCAAGTACTAACTTAGTCTTAGGCCACGATTGTGGGATCATTTGAGAATTAGTGAATGTTTAAGTAAGAGCCTCACCCGTAACCTGTCCCAACATCATTTTAAGCAGAAAATATTTTGAACTTATTTCTGCTCTGTCACTTTGTTTATCTTTCACAGCTAGCAATGATCTTTGAGGACTTTCTCTATTTTTGGATACATTTCTGTACTGCTAGGTGGCTGGGGAAGGCAGGATGTTCATCTTTTTTTTTGCTTCTGGTTTTGGTAAAAGTCAGTTTTGAGTTCAAGGACAGACTGAACATGTTCTTGGAAGAGAAAACCAGTGACAATTATGAAATACATAAACACAGCATCTTAATCAAGAACTCTCAAACAGAATATATTTAGAGAAGAGATTACTAGTGGGAAGTTTCATATATGCCTTTCGTGTTCTGTCTCTTCTTTAACTGTCTCAGTTGGAGAAAGCGTAGCATGTTCTTTGCTGAGAAAAGAGCCTTTGCTAGGTCTTTCTCTTGTGCAAAAACTTTTGATAACACAAAACACATTTCATTATACCTGGTAATTGCTCCCTGATTAGGAATTAGCAATTCGAGTGCCTGACACCACTGTAAATGTGCACAGAGCTATTGAAGACATTGGGACAGGATTGGCAAGTGTAATGAAAATCCTCCTTTAAAAGATAGATGTGATCTACAAGAGACTTATTCCCTTACTTATTCAGTAAGAGGCCAGGTACATGTCTTTTTAGGTACTCAAATCTCAAAGTCTAAATATGTCAGCATAGTCAAGAAATACATGTACCATAAAAGGTGAGGTTTAACCAGTGTGTCTTAGACATGCATCTTAAGGTGAAGCAACTCACCCAGACCCTATGTCAGCCTCTGGGTGTTAGAGGGAATGGAAAGCTCCCTGATAACTAGATATGAAAAGTTATAGGATGTGAATATCACACACCATAGCTTTTGTCTTCCGTCAATGTTGAATATGTTAAGAAAAGAGAAAGAAAGAAGGACCTGACTTTCAGGACAGGCTCATATGTGTCTCCCTGACATAGCTGTCCCAGCTGGTTACTCAAATTCCTCTCTGGCTGGCCAGATGTGTGACCACTCCTTGCCATTAAAATGTGTAGGTGGGAAATCCCACCAGGTAGCATCAGTCAGTTGAAAATGCTTATTTTGGCAGCGAGTATAACCAAGATTCTCCTTGAGTCTTTCCCAAAAAACATTGAATTGGAACTATGCTCCATTTTCATGCTTGCAGGGACATGTGTTCCTACTTATTAAGCTGACTTCTGTGTTGGTGGTGTCTTCTTCAAAATCCCCTATGTATATGTACGCATTCAGAAGAGATTTTTTTCCTCCCTTTCAGAAGCTGAATGGGACAAATAATAGGACACAGACCTTAAAACTTTTAATGCACTGCATGCTACCCACAGCCACCTCTTCAATAAAAGTGAGATCTGCTTCTGGATTGTATCCTTACGTGGAGTTCTAGTTTCCAAATCTTCCTTTCAGAGATTCCCTGAACCTGGGATGGTCATATTTTCTGCTGCTAACTGTTCCAAATTCAGCATCTGGCACTTCTCCCTCCTGGACACTGAAGACAGTTGTCAGCAGTAATGCAAATCATTGTTGTTTTGTTAAACTAACCTATAGCACTTCCCTTCTTTTCTTTTTTTCTTTTTCTTTTGCTTCCAGAGGGTATAAATAATAATGTTTAAAAATGAATAAACACATATGCAAAGACATATATCTCAAACACATTCCAAAGTCCTTGCTCAGATTCTTCATTCACTTCTAATGCCAATAAAACTCCAACAGAGGTGAATATGATTTTGGTAGACGAAATACTGAGTAGAAGAAATTTGGACGAAATTTGCAACAACAGCATTGGCAATTCAACTCAGGAAAGCTGAGCTGCCATTTGTGGCCTGAAACATGTCTATTTTGAGGACTTGGCTTCCCTATACTTGCTATATTCTTTCTCAGTAGTGGTATAATTATCAATACTTATGGATGAATTTGTATTTGCCACCTTTCACAGCAACGATAAGACATCCACCTCTGTCACAGCGGTAAGTTCTCTAGCATGAGACCCAGAGGGAGCCTGATGGTTTCTCTACTTTTAGTAATTTTGATTTTTAGTAATTTTTTGTGTAAGCCGTTTTATTAATTGCTTGGTTTAGTTAAACAGCAATAATTTTCAATAATGTGTTCATAGACTCCCCTCCTCAGGAAGGTTGTTCAGGAAAATCTGTCAAGGATGGGCTCAGTCACAAAGTGCCCAGTGGAGGTTCTGTTTAACACCTGTGGGCTCCCGCTGCCAGTGACAGTGAAAATTAGCTTGATGAGATGCTGTGGAGCTGCCACCCCTTGTCCCCTGGGACTGTCACTGGGCAAAGTTTTGATCTCCTCCTACCTAACAGGCAGATGAGAGCGTTTCCTCAGATACCAATCTCTGTTAATTATTAGTGGAGATATTTTTATAAAAATAAATAAGAAAATGTAATCTTGACAAAGGGAGCACTGTGACTGCCACAGAAGCAGTTAAGAATCTGTCTGGAGATCTTTGAAATTTCACGTTAGTGAGATTTCCACGCTGATACAATCTAACACTTTTTGAGGACTGTGTATTTCTGGTCCGCTAAGATATCCAAATTATCAGTCTCTCGATTATAATATTCATGATACTCAGACCAAAAGGAGTTCTGAAATAGTTTAACCATTTCGACTTTCATGTTTCTGAAGCTGCTGAAACATTATTGTGGTGCCGTATATCCTCTCATTATATCTTTTTGTTTAGAAACACACCGTTCTGCTGTCACACACTGCTCTCTGTGTTTATTTTTCCCTTTCTACCCTTTGCAGACCTGCATGTCTCATCCTGACCCAAGGTCCACCACTACCAAATTCAAAGTACTGCCAATGTTTTTTGCCATTTAGTATCTCTAGCTTGCACTGATACAAATCACAGCAGCATCTGTGTTGGCATGGAACATTTTCTTCCTGGAATACAGTGTATTGGCTGGTCTAATTTGGTAAAGCCACTTTGTCTGTCCAAGTGCTGGGACTGAGGAGGACCTGGATGGCTTTTCTATTATGATCTCATTGTACCTTGTTGTGATGGTTTAGCCCTGATTGGGTGCCAGATGCTCACCAAGTGGTTCTATCACTCCTCCTTCTAAACTAGATGGGGGAGAAATATAATGAGAGGTTTGTGAGCTGAGATAAGGACAGGGAGATCATTCAGCAATTACCTTCACAGGTAAAAAGACTCAATTTGAGGAGAAATGGTTTGATTTTTTAATGAACAATCTGAACCAAGCAGTGACAATGAGAAATAAAGCAAAATCTTAAAACACCTCACCCCAGCCTTCCTTCTTCCTGGGATTCTCCCTCACCCCCCACAGCCGCACGGAGAGGCAAGGGATGGGAGATGAGGATCACAGTCAGTTCATTACAGATGGGTTTTGCTACTGTTTCTTCTCAGGAAGAGGTCACCTGCTACTTCCCAGTGCTACAGTGCGGGGTCCTTCCCATAGATGACAGTCTTTCATGAACTTCTCCAATATGTGTCCTTCCTATGGGCCACAGTTCCTCAGCACAGGCCCCAGCATGAGACCTCCCATGGGGGCAGCTCCTCACACCTTGCCCCAATGTGGGTCACTGTGAGAACCGTCCTTCAGGTACCAACTGCTCCTGCCTGAGTCCCTCACAGGATCACAAGCCATGACAGCAAACTTGCTCTGGCATGGGCTCCTCTCCTCATGGGTTCCCAGGCCCTGCCAGGAACTTTCTTCAGTGTGGGCTTCCCACAGAGTCACAGCCTCCTTCAGAAATCCACCCACTCTAGCGTGGGGTCCTCCAAGAGCTGTGAGTGGGTTTCTGCTCCCAGGTGGCCTCCATGGGCTGGAGGGGCACAGCTGTCTCACCATGGTCCTCTCCACAGGTCACAGGGGAATCTCTCTTCCAGGGCCTAAACACCTCCTCCCACTCTTTCTCCACCGACTTTGGTGTCACACAGTAACGTTTCCAGGCGGCTCTTGAAATATCTCCAGAGAAGGAGACCCACACCCTCCCTGGGCAGCCTGTGCACTGTGCAGTCATCCTCTCTTTTTTCTTCTTATTGTAATTATATTTTCGTTTAGTTGCTACACTTTTTTTATCTTAATCTGTGAGTTTTGATTTTCTTTTCCAACTGCTCTTCCTATCCTACGGGAAGTGTGGAGAGGGGAAGTGAGCAAGCTTTGTGGGGCTTTATTGCTCCCCCAGCTTGAACCATAACAGCTTCCCACCCTCCAAAAGAGAAACTCTGAAAAGGAATACAATAAAAGCATGGGAGGCACAGGGAGGCAGAAAGTTCCTGAGGTTCAACAATACCAAACTAATCTGTCAACAAAATCTCATTACAGTAATGTACAGTAAGTCTTTCATTGTACTAGCAAGGCAAGCCCATCCTTGCCCCACATTGTTTTGCTATCAGAAATATTTTCTCTGATGTCACCACCTTTTCCTAGTGCTGGATGGTCACAGCCTCTCTCTATCCACTTGAGGAGGAGTCGGAAAGAGAAGAGGAGCTCAGTAACCCCATGACTAACTGATGGGTTTGTGATTTTAACCAGCAGAAAGGAATGAAGCTGGGGTTCATTACTGTGGCAGTTTTCAGGTATGGTGTACACTGAGACTCTCAACTTTTGCGCATGTAGCTCTTAGGGCTGAGTAATACCCAAAGCTTCGTGTTGCTGCAGCTTCAGACTGCAAGATATAGACTGACTGACAACTAGTAGAGGAAAGAATTCAGCTGTTTTTCAGTGGCACCAAATATATTTTGTATTTCACATTGTCACACATCCAAAATCAAAGCCAAGCTCTGTGAACTCAAGGGGCAAACTTTCCCTGCCTGTAAAGAGCCCTGGTCACTGCCCTGTGGGGCAATGAATGAGGAAAACATGGCAAAGCAAACCTCCTAGAAGACAGCAAGGTCTTCTGAAGAGGAGATATCTGCTTTATTGAAACGAAAAGTACAAGTGTAAACCTGATGAGCTAAGAGGTTTCTTCCTTTACCAGCAAGTCACACTGACTCTGATATTTGACAGTGGAGGCCAAGTGGATATCAGAGGATATCAGTGCATATCAGAGGCCAAGCTGTACTAGACCTGATTTATTTTTCTTATTTAAAGTCCAAAAAAAGAGGAGATATTTTAAACATTAATGAATCTCAAAAAGGAGTGAGAGGAACAATTTTTTTTAAAAGTTAATTTGAGTCATTATTATCATGTTCCAAATGACTTTTGAGAAGGAGGGTGAGAAATGGATGGAAATAGCTGTTGAGTTTTGTGTTCAGTCTGAGCATCTACCTCCTAACCTCGTAAAGAGAAAACATGTGTTCTGATCCAGTCATTGAATACAATAATTTATTAAACTTTTATTTCTTGGCTTCTGCATCCATGAAATACATGAAAGCATTATTCAGTTGAAGGTTTATGAATTGGGTTTATGAAAGATGTAATGTTTTTTGAATCTGGCATTACCTAATGCTTAAAGCTAATCCAGCACCTTGTTGAATATGTCTGAAGCCACAAATAAAGTTGGTTTTATGTCTGGGCCTTTTGTGGAAGGAAAACTTGTTTTTTTAGACTAAACTATATAGAAAAACTAGTTTTCACATGTGAAACTTGGAGAGACATCTCTTCTTTTTCTTCTGCTATTGTCTTAGGTTACATATAGATTTTTGTTTAAAAAAAAAACAACCCTAACTCTATATCCTGGAACACAAACTAAAGAGCATAAAGGATGTTCAGAGGGTCGTATTGTGATTCCTTGTTCCCTGTCATTTATGATTTTTGTTTTCTTACTGGCTCATCTGTGAAGATATTACATTAATGCCTTTCATCTTATAAGATTGTCACATAATCCTGAGGGGAGGATCTCACTAATATTTACAAATATCTAAATGGTGGGTGTCAGGAGGTTGGGGCACCACTTTTTCTGTTGTATCTAGTGATACGACAAGGGGTAATGGAAATAAACTGGAACACAAAACATCCATTTAAACATAAGGAAAAACCATTTTGTCGTTGAGGTGAGGGAGCCCTGGCACAGGTTGCCCAGGGAGGGTGTGAAGTCTCCTTCTCTGGAGGTTTCCAAACCTGCCTGGACACGTTCCTGAGTGACCTGATCTAGGCGGACCTGCTTTGGCAGGGGAGGTTGGACTGGATTATCTCTAAAGGTTCCTTCCAACCCCTACCATTCTGTGATTCTATGATTCTATAAACTGTAAGTGTATGCACATACACATTACTTGACTTTTAATGCAAGGGTACAGAAATGCTAAGATACTGCTGAGTTAAGACATCAGTGCTGTACCTGGAAGACAATTGTGCAGACCAACCTTTGTCTGGCTTCCAGTTTTATTGAAACCAGATGCTTTTGCAACATTTAGGTCCCAAATTTGGGGTGCTTTGTCCAAGCTGTGAGCCCTGGGAGCTGCTGTCACCCAAGGCACACAGCAGGAAGGTATCCCAGTGGCTGCTATCATGGTACTACAGAAATGATGGGCTTGGTGCAAAGGTCTTGCTTTTGAGGTAATTTGGGAGAGTATTTATCTCCCTGGGAGATTTCTCTGGAGGAACCTGGGACTGCAGTTACTCTGGATACTGGAGGGTATGCCCAGAGAGATGCTTGAAGGCAGATTAGCATGAAGCCATTTGCAGTTAATTAAGACACCTTGCAGGACCCAGGGCTGGAGCTACACGAGTCTTGGGAGGTGTCCTTATGGGACCAGAGCTTCAATCCCACCACTGCAAAGGCCATCTCAGGGCAGGGGAAGGCAAGGGCCTGACTTGCCTTCTCTCAGTTGCCATATGGTGCTCGGATGACCAGCTGCCACAAATTAAGGCTGTCCCTTGGCCTCAGTCTGCTGGAGGCTACACTGGAACTGGGCAGGAAATGAAAGTAGTGTGTCCGACTGACACCCTGACTGTTCTCTGCCATGGTCACTCTGCTGAAACCTCTGTATTTAGCTCAGAATGTGCATATTTGGATGCAACAGAGGTGTCCACTGCCCAGAAGTACTTTTGAATCTCCAGAAATAATGGATTAACTTTTTTTTCCCCTCCTCTCCCAATTTGAAATCCTCACCTGTCACTGGAAATGGTTTTGCTTACCACAGAAAGCTGCTCTTGAGGTGTCTTGGTTTGCTAATGGAACCTTTAACACTTTTTTTTCTCAGGAGATTTCCCTCTCAGAGTTTGGCCCTTCTAGTTTTTTGTTGGATTTTTGGGATTTTTTTCCTACTTGTGACTAATGGGACAACTGCTAATAAGCAGCTTTCACATGAGAAAGAGCAACTGTGTAATGGCCTTGTTTTGCAGACACAAAGGATGAGATAACTGGTGTGTAAATTATACTGGTTGTCATGTCTGTATGCACAGATTGAATGAATCCTACACCTACGCTAATACAAATACACTGAGGCAAAGGGCTAAAATTCCGTGTCAGACCATGTAATGATTACAGGAAAAACAGAATTTAGAGAAAAGGAGATTTGTATGAAGGAAAAGTGTGGTGATGCATGGCCTGCAAACAATCTTCAACACAAGAACAGAGCACAGGGCTGCAATGTGTTTTCCTTGCAGTGGATGTAGTCCGGATTTCTGGAAGGGAACATCATTGAAAACAACTCTGAAACTTTTTGGATCCTTGCCCCACTGTGCCTTAAAAGATCTTAACACTCTGTATAATAGTATAGAGAACCAACATATACCCTCATTGCTGTCTTCAAATCCGAGGCAGCTGCCTCAGTGATATAAATCAAGTATCTAGGGTTTTGTATACTATATTTCAGTAAAGGGAAGCTTTTAAGGACAAAGTAATATGATGCATAGCTTGAAACACTAAGGCAAGCAGGATGGAAGTTGAGGTTTATTTATTTCCATTTAAGATATTGTCTGCAAGACAGAAGAGAAAATAGCCCACAAAACTTGGAGAAAGACAGAATATTGTACTCGTAGAGTTGGGCACATTATGAACACATTATTTTTCAACATTCAGACTCTATATTCATGCATTCTTGTACCTCTAAAACATCTCAAATTTTACACCTCCACCCCCTCCCCAAAAACCCCAAACAAACATCTTTTAGCTTTTCCTTATCTAATACTGTAACGCTAAGCCCCACATAACACTAAGCACTATTGGCCAAAATTCCCATTTCCAAAAGTGCTTCTTTATCATTTTATTTGTTCTGCTTCCCCTGGCTGAGCTGCTCTGAGGGAGGGAAAAAAAATCCTTTTTATGTTTTACATTACTTATTCAGCAGGCATGAAACTGCAAACACCTGGTAGAGTTTCCCTTGTGTGAGCTGCAGCCTACCTCAGAGTACTCTGCAAACATCTGAAACTCATTCTGTGGATCTCAAAGGCCCTCTCCATCACTGATTGAATATTTTTATGAGATTCATTATGGAACAGCTGTGATAGATACTGGTGATTGATAGATACTAGTGATATTAATGTTTAGGATGTGGTCATTGTCATCCAGAAGACTAATTATTAAATTAAAGTAAATACAACATGTACCCCTATTCCACATGTGTTACAACTGCTCTTGGCAGGGATCATTTGGATGAAGTGATGCTCACCTTAAGCACGGGGATGGCTGGAATATTGGCTCACAAGGATGTTAATTTTGGCTTGTGAACTGAGCATTAAAATATCCAAAAGAATCGTTAAATTACTATCAGATTGAAATAGGTAAATGAGAACTGAATGGACAACAGAATATTCTGTGACTGTGCTTCTGCCTTTCGGTGCATTTCCTGAAGTATCTTCTATTTGGTACTTCAATTTTTTCCCATGCCAAGTAGTCTGTAGTATCTGTGGTATTATCCTATACTTGGAAACTCCATGCCACTATCACTATGGAGAATGAGATTTTTTTGGATGAAACGTGACTGTCTCTTTCACAGATGAAAATTCTGTACAAATTCAGACCTGGTCTAAGTGCCTGCAGAGGTACGTGTGTGTGTGTGTGTGTTTGCACACATGTATGTGTATGTTTGTAGGGTTCTGCATATGCATGGACTTGCACGCATACCCCAGAACCAATTTTAATCAAATAAGACTGACACACAACAGCAGCATTTAAGAAGGGAATCAGCAAGTGAACTGCTTCATCACTTAAAAATTACCTCTGGGACCTGGAGCACAGCCACTAGCAGTTGGATGGTGCTAGACATAACAACAGATTCACATGAGGGGCACTCTCTGGCAGTAGAACGCTTTGAAGGAGCCCATCAAAACATGTTTTGAAAAGAGAAAACAAGAACTTAATTTATTTTCTTGCTGACTTGCACCTTCTGTACTTCTTGTTATTTAGTCTCTCAAGTTATTAAGAAGCACTATGATATGTGGAGGGTTTATACATTGACCAAGAAAACCTGAGCCTGGTTATATGCTGATTAAACTGCTTCATTGATCACAAATTGGCTGTATATTAGGGATCTAAAAATCACTACTGTAATGAACTTCATCGCTACTGCCTGTATTTTGCTTCCCAGTATTGCCCACTTAAAAGAAACTTGCTCAGATGGTTTCATCTCAGTGGACTTAGACCATATTAATTGACAGAGGACAGAAATATCTTCTTAATTTTGACTGTTTTGGCCCTTTGTTTGCAGTTTTCTGCCAGTCTTTTTTTTTTGTCTTATTGAGTAGATATGATTTAGGACAAAATCCCAGAAATTATTAAAAAGGGAAAGCAGCAACCTTTTTAAAGGTTTTATATATATATATATATATATATAGGCAGGTTCTGCTTTTTTTTCTTCTTTCATACACTTTTTGTTCTTTAAAGTCAGTGGCAATAAATTCTGCAGTTATAAAACCACCTAGTGTTGCTTTACTTTGTAACTTGCTAAGGAATAATAAATCAAATAGAATGTTTCCAGGTTTATTGTTTCTACAAGTGGACAAATCCTCTTTTCAATGATACCTGTGTGACTGTATTGAGTTCAGGGCTGAGTTTTGCTCTTATTTTATAAATGAATGAAGTATTTTGCCAGGTTGTCCTTTTCTTCCTGTGTAAGTCAGCTACACAATACATTCAGAGCTATGCTCCAGCTGGGACTTTACACAGTAATCCACAGGACTCATAAGCCAATCTCAAGTTTACACTAGAAAGAATCTTTAAACAGTTGTAAGTTCAACAGCACAGAAATACAGTGTTCAGTGTCAGACAATTGATCTGGTCATCACAGACAATCTCAATTTATGCAGCTGAAAACATCATTTCTTTAAAGTACAATTACACTTACAATGTTCGGCTAAATTAAAGATCCAGTACTTCATATCTCTTTTCTGTGAGCCCCACTACTACAGCTGACTACCAATTAATTGTCTGGGGTTTTTTTCCTAATGTAGAGAAAGCCCAATTATGACAAGGCTGGATTGTTCTTTGACGTTTATATAAAGCACACATATCCTAAGGTATGGAAAATTATCATTATTTTCAGATGGGAAATACTTGGCAGATCATTGGACGATGCCTGTGAGAACCTTTCTTGCACACTGCAACATTCAGCTTTGCTCTTTGCATTGCTTGCAAGTGTTTTAGAAGACAAGATTGGAGAGTAAAAGCCTCAGTGTGCTGCTTCTGTGTGTTTTTTAAAGACATTTAAATTTTATTTCTGTGCAGTCTGCAGTGCTTTGCATTTGCAAGATCCTTCTGTATAGGTGATTGTATCCATCAGCATTTGAATTTTGATGGTAAGACCCCAGACACATTAGCAACTGTACTCATGCAAAGTTGTACATAGTATGACCTTAATATCCAAAATGTTTATTCTTAGCTTCATTATCTCTGAGGCTTTTCTAATATCCTAAAAATAATGTAGTCCTACATGAAGGATGGATTGTGTATTTTTTATAGAACTTTTCTGCTGAGACCTTGGAGGAGACAAACAGCTGCTGAATGAAGCCAAGCAGTATGTAGTCTCTTACCATATGTGTATAGGCAGCTGCCAAGAGCTAGCCAAGCACAGCTTCTAGCTTACCCTAGTGGGAGTACTGGGGTTGGCACCTTTTATGTTTTGAGGTGTAAACTGAAGAATGGTTCTTCTTGTACCATGAAGTCTCAATGAAGGCAATTAGTTGGCCCCAAAAGGAAGTCACAGAACCACAGAATCTCAAGGGTTGGAAGGGATCTCAAAAGATTATGTACTCCAACACCTCTGCCAGAGCAGGACCACCTAGAGTCACACAGGAACTCGTACAGATGGGTTTTGAATGTCTCCAGAGAAGGAGACTCAACAACCCATCTGGGCATCTGGTTCCAGTGCTTTCTCACCCTCACAGTGAAGACATTCTTCCTTGTGTTTCTTTGGAACCTCTTGTGTTCCAACTTATACCAATTGCCTCTTGTCCTTCGTTGAGAAGAGCATGACTCAAGCCCACCTCTGGAGGTCTCTAGTTTTGTTGGGTATTGTCCTTTGAGTCAAGTCTTGTTAATATCACTGTGATTCTTGGTTGCAGTTGGCTTTGGGAAGTTGTGAGTGAGTTAGAAATACAAGCTGTGTGGATAGAAGGGACATGAGAGAGGTAGGCCAAAGGCTTCCCTGAAGAACACATCCTGATAGTTAGCAAGCAGGGTTGCAGGCCCTGGATGCTTACAGCAACTCTGGTCCTGTCCTGCCTTTCTAGCACTGCTTTGTCACCTTCACATCATCAGGTAAGGAATGTGATATTGCCTCTGCATTTTCCAACCATACTTCACTGGAAATCCAAGCAGTGCTTCCAAAACCTTCATGGTTTTCTAACTTAATTACATTTCAGAGACGATTTCTTACACTACCTGAAATGAAATCATACCTATCGCAAAGAGACAAGGAGAACTTACTTTTTATCATAGCAACCAGATACTTGAGAAGAGTTCTCTTTCAGTTGTCCTTTCAAAAATCCTATACGATCATACATTTGTGTCCTACATACATTTGTGTCCCTTCAACTTAGCTGTGTGCTTTTTTAACATGTTTCATTCATTTTTATCTTATAGTGTATGATTCAAAGGGAAAAGCAGCGCAGAGGGGCTGCAGATAACCTAGTAGAGGCCTGATGGTATGCACTGCAGTGTGCCTCAGGGTCGTGTTGAATTTGAAGTGAGAGTCGCCTTCCTCATGGCAAAGATGGAATTCACTTCCAGCAAAACCTCTTTGTTGCAATGAACCTAAGATAAGGATGCCCAGAGTTAAGCATGCAAATCAGCTTTATCTGAAGCTTGGACTTAAGAGGAGATGACTCAGGGAGAAGGGAAGGAGTGTGCAGACTAGCACATATGAAAATTTTGATCATATTAGTCTGGATTTTTGCTCTGACTCTGTGCTTTTCTAATTCTAAGGTAGAGATCTGTGCTACCTCCCTGTGTATATTTATTGTGTCTTACAGCACAGGGATGTGCTGGGTGCTGTAGGTAAATACCTCCCAATACAGTAGTACATCTCCATACCACTGCTGAAAACCTGAAACCTGATACTAAGACCAGTTACAATGACCTCTCTCCACTCCATATTTAGAGGGATGAATATTGGTGATATTTTGTTCTTGGTAGCAATTAGCTGGCTTTTCTAAAAACTGGGAGGAGGTGAGGCTATGTACATAAAGCTTTTTCAAGTATTTACTTGAAAACTGGTGTTCAGCCAAGAACTATCTTAGATACAATTTCTCTCAAGCTCTTCCTACTTAATCTGCATTCTAAAAGCCATGGCATAGTGTAGATGATGATAGAAGACATATGTAAATGGGTATATGCACAAATAAGTGATATTGTGTGCAGCGCACTATGTTTAATACTGGAATTTAAGAGGTCAGTTTGCCTGCCTGTCTTCTGCTAGTGTCACTCCTCTGTGATGCCTTACAGTTCAGACAAACATCCATTATTTATTTTTGTTCCCTAAGGTGACATGAGGCCCCAGGCCTTATTTAATACATATAATCGAGCCCTGCAGTGAGTACAGAATCGTTAATTTAATTGTAGGCTCACTTTTCAGGTGCTAAGAGAGTGGGAGTTGGGTGAACATTTTACAAATATTGAGACTGACATTTGAAATATGAGATGCAGTGGTACTTTTATCTCAGTTTTACAGATGAGAAAAGAAGGACTGGCATTAAAAACCCCAATCAATAGATCAATCAGTCAGTCCAAGGCATCCTCTAATTTGGGACAATGTGCTTCAAGAGGACTCAGCAACTCTACGCAAGATTGAATATTTAATGCTTGGCTCTAGTTCATTTTATTTTATTCTGTGGAAGGTCAGATCTCCACTAACATGAGCCCATTGTAGACTTTGTGACATCCTACTTAGGTGTTCACCGTGACTACTTGATATAGTACCACTTCTGGCATCCTTTTCTGGACCCTCCAGATAACTCAGAGAGAGGCAAGCTCTTCCAAGGAGAGATTCAACAGGATCTGTGTACAGTGTCCACCTTAGGAGAATGATGCGTTTTTCTCCACAGATTATGAAGGGAGTAAGAACCAGTAGTTCTTAAGATGAAGCCCCAGGTCAGCTGAGGTGACCTCCTCTCTTGAGTCTCTGTTAACAATGACAAACTGAAGAGTCCATCTCCTCCTGGATAGCTTTCTGGATATCACATCAGATACAGGTAGCAGAGCGGCATTATACACACAATTTGTTGTAATAAATATGTATCAGTTTATCATGTGCTTATTAGATACATATAAACATAGATACACACATTTTGCAGCCATCATCACATTTCATATATACATGGACAATGAAACAAAAAAATATTTCTGAGAAAATGAAAGGCAACTCATGCAGAGCAGAACTATGCTGTTCTTAAACTGAACTTTAGATGTTCTTCAAAAGGAATTTATAAGGAGCAGGTAGAGTTTCATGTTAACCATTTGGGAAAACACTGCAAAGACCTTTATTAGCAGCTACTTGCAGGAATTTACAGGATATAAACCACAGAATGTGTGTCCAGCAATAGGATGGATACATTTATGTATTGCTTTGTACAATTATTTTTAGTGCCTTGGCACTCTTTACTAATTGTGTTGCCCTTCATATGTCAGGCATGAAATTTAGTTCTTATCCTTCTTCCTTGATATACTTTACAACCACTACAGTTTTATTCAAATAACTGCCTATATAGTTTGCAGACAACTGATTGAGCAACTTACCAGAAAGTTATCTGATTGATTGACACATACTGCTGGAAATTCTCTCCATGTCCACAGGGCTGAGAAGATACTGTCTTTTTTTTTTTTTTTTGGTCTTTTTTTCCTTCCCAGCAACACAAGCAGAGGAAGTGCTAGTCAGTTATGTTCTGTTATGTCATTTACTTTCTGCAGTAGGCTGGATTGTATTCCTTGACCTTGTGATATCGAAATCTCCTCAACTTTCAGGCAATAGAATTGCTGCTTTACTCATGGCATTGTTTCTTCTTTTGGTTTTTTTCATCCTTCTTTTTTTTTTTTCTAACACGCACACATTGTCTTACTGAGTGGGCTGTATGTAGTTTGTCTTATGCAACTTGATGGTTGAGTGAATTTGTTTAACTAATCGATTTGTTTTTATTACAATTGATGCATTCATAAGGGTGAAGGGAAGAAACTGGAAAGTGGAGGGATGGTGCTTCCTGTTACACTGCAAATTAGGTGGCAACTCTGAAGCTCCTTATCTTAGCAAAGAACCTAAGGGTAAAAAAGTGTTTGCTTCCTCCTCCTACTCCTCTTTGTTCTCCCACTTAGTCTGTTAACTGGTAGTGTAAAATATAGTACTGGCACACCTTAAGAACATTATTGGTGACTGTAACTCAAGAACAGCTAAGTAAAATTTCAGAAGAAATAAGCTTGTAGCTATACCCTCAACAATTACCTTCCACCATGCCAATCCAACTGCTACATTCAGGTCTTTTATGCTTCAGTTTCTGACCACGTCCCAAATCATCTCCCTCAGGCTTAGATGTGACATTTATATATTCTGCCCTTTGTTAAGACTTTTAAAGAAAATTAAGGAGAGTCCATATAACTTCCAGGAAGATATTTCATAACATCTTTTCAGAGGGTTTACTAGTGTAGTGTTTATAATCTGGTTGGTTTGCTTCAGAATAACTTGAAGGCATACGATGAAGCCACTTCCGTTAATGTTTGCCTGTCAAAATTGTAGAACCACCAATTTTGGGTGTTTTAGAGCTAGAATACAGATTAAGTTCATGTTTTCTGGGACAGCTGAGAAGATGCAGACAATGTTTCTGAGGTTGCCTGAAGAATAATCTACTTACTGGGGACTGTTTACTCAGATCTGAGAAGTAGCTGTTTGTTTATGACCAGAGAAATTGTAGGCATGTACTTCCCAAACTCTTGGTTTTACTTTGAATATTCTTAATCATGAATCCAGAAACTCTTGCCATTCATAGCAATGAACAATTTTAACTTTTTTTCTACTCAAACATTGTTCATTGTTTTGCTTTCTTGCAAAAATTCTGGGCCCACAAATTTCATAATGAAAAGAGCTTCCCACAGAAAATGTATTTCTATATGGGTTTTCCTTCTGACACTTTTCTAAGTCATTGCATATTCCCTGTTTTACTGTATATCCTAAACAAGCTGAATATAAATTCCCAGATTATCTACCTACTCTCATAGCTTTTATGTAATCTGATTTTAAATCATAACACCACTTATAAATCTCTTATTGAGGTAAAGGAAGGATCTGTTAAAAACACCTTTTAAAGGCATTTATATGAAAGCTTTACACCACTCCATAGGATTAAACCAGGAACACAAAAATGAGTCTTTCTACCCGAAGTGTGTAACATCTCTAGTTCATTGGTATCTGACATAAAAAGAATTATGTCTTAGCAAAGAGCTTTATTAATTTGCATTATCCAAACAGAGAAGACAAAGCCTGTATTCTTAAATTATTTATCTATACATGAGGACTTTTAAATTATTAATTAATTTAATAATAACTACCAGCTACATTGATTAAGCAAAGCAAAGTGCTTCCCTTGGATCCAAACAGCAGATGAACTACCGAATGTGCTTAATGCTGCTCCTACCCATGTTACCTACCCATTGTATTCAGTGGAACAAACTTTATGAGCAGAACCTATTGCACCAAGTTGCTCTTGTAACTGATTTAATATCAGTTATAGCTAGCAATGGAAAAACTATGTGTGCAAAGAGTGGAAGATGTCAGAACTGAGATCTAGGATAGGAGAACACAATTCTGCTCTGGGGTCTTCAGAACTTTCTACAAAGTTACTTATATTTTGTGTGTGGCCTTTTTAAAACCTATGGAACTAACAAAAAAATACTTTTAACAGTTCCAGTGGGCTATGGAGCCAGCTCTGTGTTATGGGAGCACTAGTAGTGGTTAAAACGTCATCTATGAGAAACAGAAAGTACTCATTTAAAAATCCTTTTCCTTTACAGAATTCTCAGGCTGTAGCCTTAAATTCAAATGTCATTAACACAGATGATAAAATAACACAATATGATACCTTTTTTCTCCTGAATTCTCAGAGTAATAAAAAGAACAGTGGGCAAAAGTACTTTAAATACATTAACATTTTTTTTTAATTCTGCAAGCCTTTGTTCTCAAGAAGGAAACTGCTGTTTCACTTCCCTGGAGCCATTGGTAATATGATGCAAAAACATCAGAGAAAATCTAATCCGAGATAGGTGCAGTCCCCAAGGGAACATGCTCTTCTTTGTTTTATATTTCCATTGGAAATCTGGGAGATTTTGCATGCAAACATCTTATTTCATGGGTCTGCTTCTCAAATTGAGAGATTAAATCTAGCGCAGTGTAAAGGGCTTTTCAATAAAGTGGGTTGCACAGTCTTCTGTTTACAGAAAATTGATGCATCATCTGATATGGTTGAAATTGCTAACTTCTGTTTCAGTAAAGCTGAAGGAGTTTCAACCAGCCCTTTATCTAATCAAGAAAAATATTCCCTTAGCATCTTGTCTTAAAGTAGCTGGCTAGCGAGTGGAATTTGGACCACTATATATCACGATTCATTACAGTTGCAAAATGGACTGATTTTTCTTGGGAAAGTCATATTTGCAGAACTATCCATCATCCATAAAGTGTTCACAAATTCCTCATAAGCCGAAAACTCACTATGAAATCCTAACTTCATTTTGTTTGTTCTCTCCCCTCATTTCACACACAATCGATATTTAAATATTTAAGGTAAGTGATCCTGTTGGGTGCATGTTGACTGACCTCACTGCAGTAGCAACACTCGGTATGAGCCACAGTCTATTTCACAGTCCTCGGAGCTTTATGGTCCTCCTGTGCCCCTGACACTTCCCCTTATTAACATACTTTCCACCAAGACAGAAGCCAGCTGAGTTTGCTCAGTCTTTGCAGATTGATGTGGCACAAAAGGTCACTTGCTTTCAAGCAGAATTTCAAGATGAGACCCTGCAAATGTGGAACCAACAGTGCAGGGCCATCACTTCTCTCCAGCTTCCTGGTGATGCCTTGTCAGACATGCAGAGCTCAGGTCCCACTGGATGGTTATGCTCAGCAGCTGGAGCAGGAAATGTGTCAGAGCAACCAGAGAGGCCCATACATGTAACTTGTGGGTGTGCTTCACAAAGTCTGCACACCCTTTTGGGCAACCCTTTGTCTTCCTTCAGCTGTTCTCAGGCAAGTGATGTTATTTAAAACAAGCATCACCAAAACTTTTCATCCAAGAATAAGGAAATGAAAACTGACAGGATCATGGCTGAGAAGCAGGGCAGGTAGCAACGACCACAGGACCAGGGTCATGGCCCAATATCTTTTCAGCTATCAGGATAGAAAATACCAACAGCTGCATTTCATCTCCTATCAAATAAGAAAGATGGAAAAGCTTTAACCATGACAAACTTTTCTGTGTGACTTTCCATGAGCAGATCTCAAAAGACTTAACTAAAAGTACACATCTCCTGGATACCCATCCACCCCTCCCAGCTGCGTCTTCCTTCCTTGTTATTTTTCCTCTTTGTGCTTTCCTGGAGAAGAGCAGGTCTCATATGCTTGCAGGGCAGGACTGTTGACACTCTCCTATGCCTCAAAGGTGCTCCAACATCCACTGATGCAAGTGGAATAGAGGATCTTTTACTGGATTTACCTTTAAGAAATGAAAAGCTGTTCCCTGTTCCCAGGAGATACAGTGAGCAATGTCTCTGAAGCAGAATCTGTTTCCACATACCTTCTAACAACATTTGCATCTTGAGGTTAGAAAAGTACATTGATTGGCAGAAAAAACAATTAATGTATGGATTTAAAATTTAGGGGTTTTTATATTTGTTGTAATAAGCAAGCCAGATGCCCGCGTTACTGTGATTTTTAACAATTGTTATTTTGCATCTTACAGCAATACTTCAACCTGGATGAGGGGACAGAGTGTACCCTCAGCAAGTTCCCTGATGACACCAAACTGGGAGGACTGGCTGATTCACCAGAGGCTATGCTGCCATTCAGCAGTATCTCAGCTGGCTTGAGAGCTGAGCAGAGAGGAACCTCATGAGGTTCAACAAGGACAAGTGCAGAGTCCTGCACCTGAGGAGGAACAACCCCATGCACCAGGAGAGGCTGGGGATTGACCTACTGGAGAGCAGCTCTGCAGAGAGAAATCTGTGAGTCCTGGTGATAATAAACTAACCATGAGCCAGCAATGTGCCCTTGTGGCCAAGAAGGCCAATGACATCCTGAGATGCACCAAGAGGAGTATGGCCAGCAGGTCAACGGAGGTTCTGCTCCCCCTCTACTCTGCCATGGTGAGGCCTCATCTGGAGTCCTGTGTCCAGTTCTGGGCTCCCCAGCTTAAGAGGGACAGGGAACTGCTAGAGAGAGTCCAGCACAGAGCCATCAAGATTATTAGGGGACTGGAGTATCTTTGTTATGAGGAAAGGCTGTGGGAACTGGGGCTGTTCAGTCTAGAGAAGAGGAGACTGAAGGGGGACTGAGGAGGTTGGGGCATCCTTTTTTTCTGTGGTATCTAGCATGGGACAAGGAGTAATGGAAAGAAGCTGGAACACAAAAAGTTCCATTTAAACATAATGAAAAACTATTTCACTGTTGAGGTGAGGGAGCCCTGGCACAGGCTGCCCAGGGAGGGTGTGGAGTCTCCTTCCTTGGAGGTCTTCAAAACCTGCCTGGACAAGTTCCTGTGCGATCTGATCAGGCTGACCTGCTCTGGCAGCGGAGTTGGACTGGATTTCTAAAAGTCCCTTTCAATCACTACTCTTCTCTGATTCTGTGATTCTAGGCACCAAACTTGCACTCAGGCCTTGGTATACACAGTGCAAATGCATAAAAGGATATAATCTACTGAGATTCTGAGCTAAATAGATATATTGAGGTAAAGGGAACATAAGTGTAATTGTAGTAAGTACAATATAAGGATTGGTATAATAGTTGGGCAAAGACAGAGCCAGGTCACCTAGCTGACAGTCTGCGTGCTAATGCACTGCTTCATCTCCTGGGAGGACATTTGCTTTCAACTAACAAGCTGTTACTTCTGCAGACTATGCCATATGAAAACTATTTAATGCAACAGAAATAAGTTAGTGAAGTATCTGTAACAAATTAGAGCTAATGACAGGGACGAGAGCAGGCTGTTGCAGATGTGTCAGGACCTTGGCAGGTGTAGTGAGATTGTGTGGGCAGGTTTTAGTAGTGGGTGCTACAGGGGTGGCTTCTTTACAAAAAAAAAAAAAAAAAAAAGGCTGCTTCCCCTGTATGTGGCAGGGCCAATGGCAGTCAGCTCTGAGGTGGACCCATCACTGACCAAGACCGAGCCAAATAGTGATGGAGGTAACACCTCTGTGCTTAATGTATTGGGGAAGGGGAAGAAGTTGCTGCACAGATGCTGAACTGCAGCAGCAGAAGGGAGTGAGAATGCGAGAACAACATCTCTTCAGAAACCAAGTGGAGAAGGTGGGGGAGGAGATGCCCAGGTAGAGGAGCAGAGACTCCCTGTGACCTGTGGCAGCTGTGTCCCTGCAGCCCATGGAGGCCACAGGGGAGCAGAGATCACATACAGCCCATGGAGTAGCCCATGCCGGTGCGGGTGGATGCCTGAAGGAGGCTGTGACCCTGTGGGAAGCCCATGCTGAAGTAAGTTCCTGAAAGGACCTGGGAGCTCATGGAGAGAGCAGCCCACGCTGGACTAGGTTTGCTGTCAGGGTTTGCACTCCTGCGGGAGATCCACACTGGAGCTTTTTGTTCCTGAAGGCCTGTTTCCCCCATGGATGAGACCCACAGTGGGGCAGTTCATGGGAGGGACTTCACACTGTAGCAGTGGTAAGTGTGAGCAAGCCTCTCCCTGAAAGGAAACAGTAGCAAAGTCCATCTGGGATGAACTAGCTGTAAACTCCATCTTCCATCCCCTGTGCTGTTGTGGGGAAATAGGAAGAGACTCGGGAGGAAGAGAGGAGTAGAAGATGTTTTAAGATTCAGCTTTTATTTCTCATTTAATTTTTCACCCAGCCAAGGTTCAACCAGTACAGCAGGAGCACCTTGTATCCTGCCCTTTGGGCACAGGTCCCTTGGAGGAGCAGATGCCTGAGCGGTGCACTGGAAACACCCTGGTCCAGAACAGAGCTCCTCTGTCAGCCTCATGCCAGCAAGCACAGATAGACCAGACCAACTGCATCAGCAGTGTGGGGAGGCATAAAAGTGCTGGTCAGGTCAGCAGGACTATGGCATCCAGGATATCTGATCAGATTCAGATATTCAGTGATTCAGAGGCACTGGAAATCCACCACAGGCCCTTCCTGGCCCTCTTCCCGGTCTCTCCTCTCACTGTTCCCACTCTAAAAGGTGGGTTTTTCTTCATGGCTGCTAAAGAGTAGGGAAAAAAAATCTCAAGATGTAGGTAGTGTGAGGGGTTTCAGATGTCAATTCAGGTAAATGCCAAAACAACTGGGAAACCAGCCTCAAATCTTAATCCCATCTGAATCGTGCTCTGGAAGTCATCCTTGCCAACTACCCTTCTGAGGCTGACGGTGAAAGACTGCAGGCTTCTGCCAGCACCAGTTTCAGCCCTTTTCCCATTCCACTGAAGGCTATTGATGCTTCATTACTGAGTAAAGGAGAAGAGCAAAGACAGATGTTTTTTTCCAGTGCAACACCACCAGTAGAATTTTGAAAAGTTTCACCTGTGGAAGGATTTTGGGGTAAATAAGCAGATACAGGAAGCATTTTGGTAGATTATCTATTTGTATTTGCTGGGAGCAGAAGGCATTAGGAAGTGATTACTGCCCAGCATCCTTGTCCTGGTCAGCTTCATGGGGAGCATCATCCAGGCCCTGGAACCAGTGCATGGGCTACCCAGCAAGGCCAAACCTCTCATTAGGTTATGAAGTTGCTCAGGTTCATTTTTGCTCAATTGGAAACGTTTGCTGAGGCAGAACTGAAGTAGAGGCTTAACCCATTGACGTTAGTCATCACAGCAAACCCTCGTAGGGTGCCAAGAGAAAATCCCAGATGTGTCCCTCACCAGCAGGTCCCTGTTTCAGTGACTGTTAACTTCCTGCATTTATTTCTTTTGTTTTCCTTCATTGTTGAAAGTGTCAGTGATGTAAGAAAGGGCTGTGGCTGCCTTCCTCTCAGATGCTGCCGGGTTTGATCCTTGAAGGAGATGGAAGTGAGCTGTAAAGAGGTACTTCAGAGGCCGTTATGGCTATGAGAAGGAGGCTCCCTTGTCAACTGGGAGGTAGTGCTGGGGGAGCTTGCAGGCTGGAAGTGGAGGATAAGATAGGAATGAGAGCCTGCAGCTGGGGAGCAGAGGGTAGAAATTACTTTTTTATTATTTTATTTTAAACATATGTATTAATCATGGCTCAAAGGAGGGATGGCGATGGGAAACTGCAGCTGGAATGGGTAAGGCAGGAGGAGGAGATGATTTTTATTTCAGACATAAATTATGTATTAATTGTGGCTTGAAGGAGGGGTCAGTGTGGGAATCTGTAGTACAGGAGGACAAAAAGGAAAGATGATTTCAATTGCAAGGATATTTATTAAAGTGTAACTCAAAACAGGGACTGGGTGGGAATCTGCAGCTGGAAATGATAGGGCAAAGGGAAATATTGCTTTGGTAGAGGAGTATTATTTTAAACACATGAATAAGTCCTTAGCTCAAAGCAGGCATGAGGGTGGGAATCTGCAGTTGCAGGACATCAAGTAATGCTTGTGGGAGAGAGGATCTGTATGCCTTCTCAGGTGCATTCTGACCTGGTGAAGGTTGTTGAGCTGACTTTGCTGGAGTTGAAACCCTGTGTGTTCCCAGTGCTGGGTAAATCAGGATTCCCCAGCAGTCATCCACTGCCCTGCTCTGCCTAGCAGCTGCATATGTGCCTATATGACTGCATAGCAGAGCTCATAACCAGTGAGCCAGCACTGGCTCCAAATGTAGCTTGTGGCTCCATTCAGCATGGCCAGTTTTGCTCGGGGACAGCTGCTACCACCATTAAACCACAGTTCAGCACAGCTTTCCTGCAGGGCAGCAGCAGTATGGGCTGTCATGGCCTGTCTTCCCTTCCCTTGGCCTGTGGGCAGTGGTTCACTCCCCACCACCTTGGTAGGTCACCATCCCTCGTGCTGGTGATAAGTGATCTCCCCACCACAGACTTTCTCTGCAGGCACAGCCGATGTGCAGGCAATCAGGTCGGGCCAGATGGGAGAAAGGCTGTGTGCTGCTTGTGCCTGCTCTTGTCTGAGCAACAGGAACAGTCATTCCCCAGGAATTAGCCTAAAGGAGCTGTCTGGTGTGTTCTGGAAAGCCATTTTGTTGGAGAAGGCAGACCTTTGATTCAAATGGTGCACAGTGGTGGTTAGAAAGAGAATGCTGATCCCATGGAAACGTCACCAATGTGCTAGAGCCAACTCATATTCACATTTCCTAGAGACAACAGGCCTTTCCTGTCTGGAGCTCTGGTCTGAAGATCCGTGTCTGGCAGGCAGGACCATTATAGCTTCCATAGATTGATGTTTACGAGAACCACTAAACATCACGGATATTTTTCAGGGCATCATTGCAAAACCACCTGTGCTGAGTAACTTTTTCACTAATGAACTGTGAATACTGTTATTCAGTGAGCTTTATAACACTTTCTTTTTGTTTTTTAGCTATTTAGCTTTAGTGATTGCTTGTTTTGCTCCAAAGAGTGAGTAAAAAAAAAAAAAGCAGAAATACTTGATTACAGGCTTTGCTTCACATGTTTTTCATGTGGCATACCAGTGCCTGTTTCTATCCTGGCTCTGCAAAACATGCTGCTGTTGCTGTGCTCCTGCTTTCTTTTGAAATTCCCACAAGTGCAAATGCTATTTATGCACACTGTGTCATTGTGTGTGTATTTGTGTATATTATGGAACATCCTTCTTATAGGGAAAGACTGTGAGCCTGGAGAGGGCAGAGGGGTGACTTTGTCAACACTTACAAGTCCCTAAAGGGTGGATTTCAGGAGAGTGGGGCAACACTTTGCTCTGTAGTGTCCAGTGACAGAAGTAGGGATAACAGATATAAGATGGAAGATGAATGTTTCCAGTTAAACACACGGAAAAACTTGTTTGGTGTTGGGGTGAGGGAGCCTTGACACAGGCTGCCTAGAGAGGGTGTGGAGTCTCCTTCTCTGGAGGTTTCCACACTCGCCTGGACACGTTCCTGTGTGACCTGATCTAGGTGAACCTGCTTCTGCAGGAGATTGGACTGGATGTTCTCTAGAGGCCCCTTCCAACCCTACCATTCTATAATTCTCTAAATCAGCTTTAGATTCATAAAAGTACATGGCCTCAGTGTCTAGCACACTCAGGAAAAGTTCTTCCTGAATGAGATTCAAAGTGCCTGAACCATCAAAATATAAACCTACGAGGTAGGCTCCAGACCTCTTTGATTACCTTATCCAGCTCATGCATGGCATGATGTTAAATGATAAAGGAGACAGGAGTCCTCACTGCTTGGAGGATGATCAGTGCTGTGCTCATCAGTTGTATATTTATTACACATAAGTGAACAACACTGACTGATGAGCTGCAAGTGAGAAATTGCTCTGCAGGTTTAGCAGTATCCTGGTTTTGCTGTTGACCAGTCATTACTCACGTGACAGACAAGTTTTGAGGTAAATGTTGAATTTACCTTAATTCATGCCAGTTGTGCACACTCTGAAGAGAGACCCTAAAAGGTCTATTTTCCACTCAGAGACATAGTAGGTCTTTTGTGATTTTCTTGGCCTAATTAGAGTTTATATTCTCCTTGCTCTTTGTCTTCTTAGGTCTTGGCCTAGTGCTTGGGCTCATCCTCTGCCTGAGTTAATCTGTGAGCTCAAGGAGGTATGAAGTTAGACACAGTTTTTGGGCAGACTCACAGTCCGGATCTTGATCCAGTGTCAGTCACCTTCCAAAGCTCATCTTGCCTTTCTCTGCCACACCAAGCAGGTGGACTCAGAGCCTCTCATAAACTCAGCATGTGGCAAAGGCCTCATTGTATCTCACAGTATCTCAGTCTCCATTTCAAGCTTCAAAACCTTCCTAAAATTACCATGAACCCATAGCAGTTTAAGCCAAAATTTATGAAATGATTTTGTGTCTAGTAAATTAGTGGGAATTTCCAAAATTGATAAGCAAACTGGCTTTCTTTTATCCTGTTATTTCCTCTTTCTTCTTAAAATAATGAAGTAGAGTAGATTTTTTTTTTCTATGGTTAGATTTAAGCTACAAGGTTGGGTTTTTGCCTCTTTGCAAACTAAAACAAAAACAGACAAAAAACCACCTTTAGTTTATTTGAGCCTGTGTCAGCTGTGAAAACTCAATACAATTAAGGGAGTATTTCTTGAATTTCAGATCTTAGTTATTTCTACTTGCTACTGATATACTCCAATATCGCTGTTTTTACTAAATCTACCATCAGACAAATTTCCTACCTTTATGTTACTCACTTTTTCTTTCATAAACCAATGGCAATCACATGGTAGGCCAAAAAATGATTTTACATTCCCATCTCCTCCAAAATGACATGCCCATTCACACGTATTCACACATGAAACTCAGCAGGCAGACAATGTAAGAAAAAAAACAAATGAAGAAAACATTCAGACTATAACCTAACTTTTACACGGTAGCAACCATAAACTGCCACACTGATTATGGAAGTTTTTTAAAAGGTTGAGGAGTCAGAGGATGATTTAAAAAGGATTAAGAGCTTTTTCGATAGAAAAATAGCCAAGAAATGTTCCCCTAAGTTTTTGTTTAATTAAAAAACAAAGTTGAGCACTTCTAACCAAGGCCTATTCACAGTTTACTATTTGAGTATTGGTTGGAGATGTCCCAGAAGTGGCTCCTTTTCCATTCATGTCTGAGTCAAGATGCTTGTGCTTCAACAGTTTTATAAAAGATGATATTTAAGAGAGCAATTTAAAAGGAATGTAACTTGTCAATCCAAGGTGTCAGGTGTTTAAAGACAGTTCAAACAGCAAATATGGGATGGATAAGTTGAGTGCTGTTGAAATAGATACCAGCCACTGTGAGTGGGTTGGAAACAATGTTCTCCTCTGAAAAAATTTGAGATTTTTTTTTTTTTAAAAAAGGTCTCAAATCAAACTGAGGTGAAAAATCTCAAATACTGTATTTGATCACTCAGAAAGTTAAAATCAGCTAAATTTTACACTGAAAGGGGTAGCTTTCTTTAAAACTGTCAAAATAGAGTATTTTGATATTTTCACAACTTTCTTCCAAATCTTGTGAAAATGGGAAATGTTCAGAACTGAGCTTTTATTTTTCCATAAAACATTCATTTTTGTGTTAACAAAGGTGCATTTGCTAACAAAAAGAAATCCTAAATTTCTAGGAACTGGTACTTTCTTAAACTCACATTTTGAGCCTACATACGGTGCTAACATAGAGAGAGCTCATCCAGATTTAATGTTTTTTTCTTGGCATTCTCACACACAGTAAAAGCAAAGTTTTGCAGTGACTACTGTGTCTTTCCTTGAGTTTTGTGTATACCTTTGGTTCTTTTCCCATTTCCAAATAGAACTCCAAGCTAAGACTTTTTTTTCTTCTTTTGTAAGACAGCAAGCATTATGTAAATATACAACTTGAACTGTGATAACCCCTGTATTTCTAGAAACAATGAACCTGAAACTCCCAGAGGCTAAATCAAGTCACACCATAGTTCATATTGGTGCAATTTACACCTTCTTCAGTCTTCCCTTGATTCTCTTTAGCATCCTTTTTCAGTTCAGTCAAGTTGTGTGGCGTATCTCCCCGTTACCTGGGTTCCCAGTCTTTGAAGTCTTACTGTCCTCCAGTTCTTGGTTCTGCAGAACTGATCTTCAAACCTTTGCTCATCATATTCTGTATGATACTTCCCTGGGGCTTCAGACTGCCTATTGATAGTTTCTCTTTCAGATCCTCTTCTCAACTTCTGCTGTATTTCTCTCAAGCTTGAATTCATTCATGTCTAAGTTGCTCCTACTCAAAGATTTTAGAGATGTAAGGAACTAGAACCTAATCTTTTTAGACTAGGGTAGTCATGTAAAACATCATACTCAAAGCATAAGGAAAGTTGATAATGGGAAAAACTACATTTCCCCATCTCTCCCCAAACAGCAGCACTATAACTTCACAGCATTGTATAGCTAAGGAGTATACATGAGAACTGGGCTTCCAAATAATGGTAAGACTTAGAGCAGCAAATGCCATTAGACATGGGGAATAATGGGGAAGGGGAAGCATGCACTTCTGAAGTGTTAGGAATGCAAACACTTCTTTCACGGTGATGCTAACAAGCAAATAACCCTGGAGAGAGCACACAGTGAGCATAATGCAAAGCTCATGTAGGACTAATGCACTAAAATATTAGCTTCCTCTCCCCAGAATTGCACAAGGCAAGCACTGGGATTGTTGCCTCTGTATCTCACAGGAGTTTGCTTGATTGCCAGCACAAATAGCAATGCAGGACAAGCTAGGTGTACACAAGAAACTCTTGGTGTACATCCAAACAAAAGATGGAATCCAGGGCAAAGAAGCATGAATGTTAATAATCTTGCCAAAGATCCTTTCTTCAAGGCTAATAGTTCAGTAACCTCCTTTGATGTAAGACTTGAATATATCACAGCATCTGTATGCCTCCAGCACCTCCCCTAATGCACAACTGCAGCCAGAATTAATTCATAAGCAAGAGTGGGAAGGAGCAAATGACCCTGTACAATGCAGATCAGTTTGTCCTTACTGGTAATGCTGCACTACCAATATTTTAAGCAGAATTTTAATAAAGCACACATAGTGGCTGGCTCTCAGTAGCCAAGAGTCTGTGGTAGACTTCACACCCTATAGACTTTAATTATTCATCTCTATGAGCAACAAAAAAACCCCAGAAATGCCTAAGGTATTGGACATACCCCTTGACCTGCTCAGACAGGAGATGAATGTCCATTGGATTCATTCTTCTATCTACCAGTTGGTTTCATTACTCCACTTCTAATTAATTTTGTTTGCACTGAGGGATAACACCATTCAGCAAATGATGACATCAGCAATGCAAGGAATTCAGCTGGGTTTAATCTAAGTTGTTTTGAGGGGAGAAGTTTGATTCCTCTTGCACTGATAGAACTAGTGAAAACCAAAGTGTAACAACTTTTTCCCACCCTCAGCTGCAAGCTTTGCAATCATGAGCTGGGATCTGAAATCGAGCCAAGTTCTCAGTGCTTGTGTTTTCTGTCTGTGAATGGGATGTAACCAGCAGTTTTGTTGACTACATAAGAGAGAAAAAAAGCCTCCTTTTCACGGTTTTATTATTTTTCTTCTCCAGGCATCACAGAAAGACACTCAAAGCAGAGAGAAGACAGTCGGAAGGGAAAGGCAATCTTTCTGTGCACAGTCTTGCCTTTCAGATCCTTTGCAACAGCCTCAGTGGTCTTTTATGGGGACGTCAAATATTCTCTTCACTGGGCTTCTTTGTCCATTAAAAACTTATATTCTTTATTATTCCTAACAATTATATAAAGACTGATTTTTCGTGCCTAAGGAAAAAAATCCAAATCTTATATTTTGCCTATTTAATCCCTATGTGATCAGCAAAATTGCCGTGGACCACCTTTATATACAGTGGAATCACCACCATGTAGAGATGAACAGAACAATTAAATACACTGAAGCTCAGTTTTCCCAGTCTGAAGCAGACTAAGGAAAAATCATTTAAGGTCAAAACTATCGCTGAAGCAATAAAACTAATTCCCCAGGCTAAGCTCAGTGACTTAATTCAGTGAGATTATACCAGAGTGAGTTTGGCCCATTATTTTTTAATTGTTTCCAAATGTGTCTCTGTCTAGTGAACTATCCTGATAAAAATAAAAGACTCTCGTGAACTTCTCAGGCAGCAGCAATATCCAAGGTACTGCTAAAACGTGTCTGCTGGTGAAACCTCATTTCTCCATCTCTACAAACACAAAAAACATATCCGCAAAAGGCTGACCCAGAGGGAATATCTGAAGAAAAGACACTAGCCAGAGAGTGGTGTTGCAATCATGTGGCTGATCCTACAATTGCCATGGAGAAGCTGCAATGCACAGCCAGGTTAGCCCTCTCACCAGCTGGACTTTCTTCCCTGCTTTGCTTGGGCCAATACTCTTCAGAGGTCGAGTTGCAACCTGATCTAGGTGGGACCTGCTTCTGCAGGGAGATTGGATCTCGAAAGGTCCCTTCCAACCCCTACCATTCTATGACTCTATGAAAAGGCATGCTCACTTGTATTGTCCCTGGAGCTCAAATCATCATCAGCAAACTTCATTTCCTTCCTGCATTTAATTTTTTGTGGTTGTGTGGCATGGTAGCTGCCATGATGACACAGAAAAACCAGCTGCTTAAGCAAATCTGGCTACAGCTGAAAACTGTTTCTTAAGTCTAATGATCTACTCAATCATTAGTCTCTATGTTGTGCCTGCCCCACTGCTCGCTAGCATTATGCTATGGAATCCTCTCTAGGCATATCAGAACACAAAGCAGTCTCTCTCCTTTGTTCCCTACAAACCACAGGAGAAAAAACAAGGTGGTGATTTTATGTGGTATTGCAGCAAGCATGCAGTAAAGTACCATTGTCTTCATCAATCCCAAACAGAGTTTGGCAACCTCAAAAGGCCCTCATCTGAATTTCTGTTGGGCAAAGTAACAGAAAATGCCTTGCTGCATGCCTGCCATACATGTTAGACACATGGAGCAGAAACAAGAGTGGTTGCTATTGTTCCAAATAAATCTAATACCTGGTCCCACAGGTCTCTGGAATGCTTTCCTGATGCTGCAAGCTCTCATATGGTTTGGAATTCTGTAGACCCAAGCAAGAATGGACAACATTGGCAAAGAGAAGATAGGTAGGTATGATAATAATTTTATACTTGTAAGAATATTAATGGGATTTAAGAAGTGGAAAGCTCCACATCCTCTTAATTATATTCTTTATGGTATTTTATAAAAGAATAATGTATTTCTAAAACAAACAGTCCAAAAGCCTGTCTGTTGGGGTTTTTTTGTGTCACAAACTCTGATGACATAGAAACACTTCTTTGATGTCATTTTGTTCCCTAAATGCTTGGCAGCATCTGCAAGACAAAGTTATCTGAAATCTCAACTCAGATTTCTCAAAAATGAGAAAGTGTCTGTGTGTCCAGGGAAGCTTCAGTGAACATCACTGAAGGGGTTTAAGAGACATGCCTGTGATACACATATTACTACTGCCACAGCCCTGAAAATGACAGCCTTTTCAAATAGTTGTGGCAATAGACACCTTCATCACCTTTATGCTGGCTAATCAGGACTTCAACCCACAGTGCTACTGAAATAGTGAAGCACAGCCATTTCTCTTTGGCATCAGAGCAGTGGATTTAGCAATTTATTTCTTCTTATATCAGCAATTTATTTCCTCTAAGGTCAATCCAGGTGATCAATAAATCAAGACGAATGTAATGATACCTCTGTAGCAGCTTGGCCATGCAGTCTCTAAGCTAATGGTGCAGCCCCTCGAGGCAGCTATCACGAGGGCTGGCAGGGATCAGCAGCCTCCACTCTCTGCTGAGGCTTCCATTTGAGTTCAGTGCTGGTCTGAGACATGTTACTGTGAAACAAGGACGCTGAGTCGACCAAGACACTCTACTGTATGGACATCGGTTGTAGTCTTGCCTGTGTGACTCCAGTCTTACTGTGCAGCTAACATACATGTACTTCATGTTGTATGCACTCAAATGCCTAAAGGCATCTGTCCTGTGTTAGCTGGGTAGCAGGGATATCTCTGTCAGCAAATCCAATTTTAGAGAGTTACTATTGAAAGCATCATTTGGAGATACTTGTCTCCATTTACAGTCACACTTGACCATCATATCTTTCTTCTCACATGCTTTTCTGTTTCTGTTCCCTATTTCTATTGCTGATGGTCAGATGGAATCTTTTCAGGTTGGCCATTTTGGCTCCATTCAAGTTCATGAGCTTTGTACATATATTTTGGTTAGAGCTACAGGAGGCAGTGAATGCTGTTTCCATCACTATGATGCACAGAATTACCAGTATCTAACTGAATGCTTTTCAAATTATTTGAGATCCAAAAGTGATATATTTACTATCAACTTCCTCATGTCAATGGTGTGGAATGAACATAAAGACTGAACAAGGGAAAGGGTAGTAGCATCAATACCAATTCCAGATGTTCTGCTAAAAGGTGCTATTTATGAGAGGGTGTTATTGGGAACAGTCCTGACCTAATACCTAAAGGATTACAACTAACTGCATTACACACACATTCACATATATGCATACATATTCCCACCAGCAACATGAGAATTCTACAAGCCTGGAGGGGGAAAAGTGAAAAAACACTGGATCAATGAAAATGGAATTGTAAAAATCTCTCTTCTCAAGTTTAAATCGGACAGATTTAGGTTCCCTAGCAAAGTGCCTCACTTGAGGTTTCATAGTTCTTACCAAAATTAGAGTAGAGAAGATCAGCTTCATTTCTGTTCAGTCTACAGATTGGAAAAACTGAGGAAGTTTCTATCCAATCTGCAAAACCACACTGGATATTGCAAAACTTCTGAGGTTGCTCCCAGCATCTGAAAGATAATTGTCTTCAGAACAGATGGTGTGCTGGTGCTTGGACACTGCCAATTCTAATCTAAAGTGAAACAAAGACCAAAAACAGAGATGGAGAAAAAAAAATGGAAGTGAAGACAAACTTCTAAGCCCTGAATGAGATTTGCTCAACTTCTAGATGAGTTCAGGACTCAGTGGAATCTACAGAGTTCAAATATAATTGAAAGTGCATCATCCAGTTTTAATAGATAAGGAGTAAATTAAAACTATTTAAATATTATAGGTGACAAAGTTAAAGAAAATCCTGGTAAAACAATGAGGCAGATGGCTTCTTCAGTTTCCATACTTCCATCTCCTTATTAGATATATGAGGGCAAACGTGTGCCTGATGCTTCACAGCCACATAGGAAGATGCTGTTGCTAACTAAAATTTATCTTGTGCTCCTGAGGGTAATGGGACTCCATGTATGTCTGGGCTGCCTGCACAGCACTCGTTAAAAATTGCATGTTTTCCTGAACAGCTTGTACCTATTCACATCTCATAGAATAATCTTCCAATTATCCTGGAATGAAAGAGTGAAACAATGTTGGAAGATGCACAGTTTCAAACTAAATCACACACCATTTGGAGATTAGGTAGAGAAAGCGAGTGAGTGCTGTGTGTTTCAGATAAACCCTCATGTATTAAACAGTGTGTTTGTTTTAATGGCAACCTGAAAACTGCATCACCTTCTGTAATAGGCAAGCAATTAAATCTTCAGATATGTCAATTAGCTACTGATGGGCTGATTTCCTGTTTGTTAGTGTACCATTAGAGAGTCACACAGCTCTGGAAAGTTTCAAGACTGCTGTCTGGGGCTTTTTGCACTTCAGGGACATTTCTTGCAGACATTAAAACCCTGCTTGATTCCTGATCATTAAATATCAGCTAAAGTCCGGGAGCAGAGAAGAACTTTAGGCTTGAAACCAGCGAAACTACTGAAAGTGAGCTGCTACCTCATTATGATCATAGAGTCAATAAAGTCACCTGATGGCAGATTTAGAGGAACTCATTAGGACATGGAATTTGGTTGTGAAGACAAGCTGCTGTGATTCTGGAACCAGGCCCTTTCATTAAGGTCTTCAAATAGGATACAAGGCAGAGGGGAGGGGGAGTGGGACCCTCCAGGGCATTGCAGCTTAAAAGCACAGCAGTAAGGATTTGATATGCATACAGCACTCTCAGTTGCAAAGCAAAAGAGGTAAGCTCTTAAGTTAAATTTAAAAGAAAAGAAAATTAACAAGAATTTAAGTTATCTATAACCCCTTAACAGTGATATTTTATAATTCTGACTTGGAGTGCAAGCTAGGACATCCAATGAGAATACAATGCAACAGACCTTTTATTACCTAATCTCTATGTAAATTTACTTATTTCTTCTACTTGAAACTTAACTTTTTTTTAAGCATAATTGAATTAATCTAAGTCACAACAAACCCAAAGCTTTTCATGGGGCCAATGTATTTTCTCTTTGTGTCTCCAGTCAGCTGCTGAAGGCAGACATCTAGCACACAGCTTCTAATCAGTAGGCTCTGTTCCTGCAGCACTGGGTCTTGCCTCAGAAAGGTGAAAAGATGAAGCTCCTACAGAGCTCAAGTCTAAGGTACAGAAGTCATAGAGATGTCCTGTAAAGCCAGCTCAGAGCAGGAGAAACACTGCCTTGTAAGTTCACCTTGGTGAGCAGGTGTGTACAGATGTAGAGATAGGTGCTATAGTTTTGAGCCAGAGAGAAAATCACCACCACCAATTATCCTTTCAAGAATCAACGTTGTAGCAAAAGTCTAACTATAATAAAAGAGACTAAAGCTCCTGAATTCTTTCACTGTGAGCACAGCAATTTTGGTTACAACAAACTTAGAAAGAAAGCGAAAGGTGGGGACTCGCTTAATTACAAGAGAGCTCACTGTGGTTACTTTAAAATCTTGGATACAGTGTAGGGTACTTTTCCTACCAGCCATCTCTTTCGAATTAGGGAAGGCCAGGAGTGTTCTGGACAGTCCCCCAGAAAGCATACAGTCAGTGCAGTGTGTACTTGAGTTGCTATTTTTTTTCCACTGTCTTATGTGGCTTCAAAAAAATTATCATAAAGCTTTGCACAACAGCATTGAAATGGAAAGAAACTCTCTGTTAGGAAGATGGGATACTTGAAACAGCAGGTAAGTAACAGATTATTACTGTACCAGCGACTAGTTTGAAATAATTATCAATCCTAGACTTGTTTGCAGAAAATAAAAAAATTGAAGAAACCTGGAGACAGAAGGTATGCAGTTATGCACTGGAAGCTCACACGAACTTAAACTGTCTGATACTCTGTTTGCTGTAACTGACCTGGCTCTATGAGTGTTTCCAAAGCTAAAGTAGAAAATACAGTCTGTGTTTAGCTTATAGCCATGAATATGTAAAGGTTTTTACTCATGTGTTATTTGTCTGCCATGCTCCTCTGCCTATGCCTGGCTGGCCAAACCTGAACAGGCAGTACAGTCTTTCTTACTGCACCAAGTGAAGTTGGCAGGAAGCTTCTTGCAAGTGTTTATACAGAAAAAAAAAAAAAAAGAGAACTCCCTTTGCACTGCTTGATCATTCACTTCTTGGAGGTAATCTCAGGAATGAGTCTGCTGCTTTTCTTTATAATGACTTTTCTTTTCTCATTTGTGTTATCACAGCACCTTGCAGGCCAAGTTGTGGCCTAGAACCACTGTGCACTAAGTGCTGCAGAAACATAAACCAGCCAGCCTCCTGCCCAAAGATCTTACAATAATATAATTGAAATATAAGATCAGTGACCACAGATGGATGAGAATAAGGGAATAACAAGATCATGGTAGGGGTGCTTTCAGTGTGCCTGTAAGCTAACTGTTCTCAAGTTTTTGGCAAAGGAGAATTTTAATAAGGGATTCAAAGGAGAATAACAGTTGGTTTTATGAATGCACATGCAGGCTCTTCTCAAGCCTGAGGGGCAGCAAGGCAGAAAGCACAAAAGATACTTGTTGGAAAATTTAACAAATTGATCAATTGAAGCTGGCATCTGGGGCTGACTGATGCTAGGCATTTATATTTTGATAGTGAATAAAAAGTGACAAGTTGGGAGTAAGCCATGAAGGGCTTTGAAAGTTAAGAGAGTCACAGTAAGCTTGATGTCCCAGAGGAGAAAGGAATCATTGAAAGGGTTCAAAGATAATGGGTACAGTCACAACAACAGGCCAGGAAAATGATTTATATAGCTGGGGCCCAAAATGAGCAGGGCAAGAGTGCTTTTGTGAAGGCCAGAGAAAAGGGCATTGCGCTAATCGAGATGAGCGGCAGGACAAGAACTTCAGCAGTCAGTAGAGACAATAAGGACTGTTGTTTAGAGATAGAATGTGGAAACACGATGCAGACTTAATCAGAACACAGATGGGAGACTTGGCGTGAAGACAGGATCTCATGTCTCTGCATGTGAACATCCATGGCTGGAAGCGGTGCCGCTTACCGCGATCGAAGATGAAGATAAAGGAAAAGACTTTGGAACATTCAGATCTTTTAGTCACCCTAAGTGTGATATGAGACTGACCAGGTCTCCCATTTGGATAGCAGGAGGCATGTTTGGAATAAATTGATATGGAACAGAGGTCTGAATCTCTATTATGGTAACTGTGATTTGTTTGCATGGGTGTATGAGATACGTGGACAATGTACAGAGGAGGAAGAGAAGGGAATATTGTGAAATACCTACAGAAAACAGGAGAAGGGAAGATACTGGGGATATGTGGAACCAAGAAAGAAGACGTGCCCAAGAGAACTCTGTTTAATAGTGTTAGTGACAGTGATAGGTCCAGGAAGCTGAAAATGGTTCTGAGGTATAACTAGGGAACTGCCTGTATAGTTTCTGCAAGGTGAAAGGAGATATAAGTTACAATCAGAAAAGAGGAATTTAGGGCATTGTTGTAAAGTGTATCTTCGGTCTGCTTACAGGGAAATGGGAGATGGAGTGGAAATTATAGATGTAAGTGGGGTGAAAGGTTGGAGACTTTAGAAGAAACAAGGCGCTTTTTTGTAGATTGAGGAGAGAAAAGAACTCAATTGAGAATGAGAGGTGAAGGAAAGAGGAAGGGAGCAGATAAGAGGAAACACTGAGACTAGAAGAAAGGGTAGTATGAGGTCACTGTGACAAGCAAAAGGTCAGCTAGAAAGAATGTTAAACAAAATATCTGATTTTTAAATATATCTTACAGGCTATTTGTGGGAAATCCACTTGGGAATAGATATCCACAAGAATTTGCCCTGAAGATCTGCTCTAAAGACCTAAGCACTTGCAATCAAGAAACAGAAACATAGACAAATAAGATATGCTAATTGAAGCAGCTCAGCTTTCAGTGCAGGTCTGCGAAACAGGACATTTGTAAAGAAAAACACAACATGTTTTGACAGTGGAAGACTACAGAAAAACTTCTGAAGCCATATGGGTTTCTGTGTTCTCACTGATCTATTTCAAAGGTAGAATTGGAGAAATGTGCATTAATTTTGCATCAGAATATTATTGAAGTCCACATTGTGTCCATGGTGATATTCTTCACTAACACACGTTTTCATGGTTTACGTTTTAAAATCTCAAGCACATCATGGTCTCATCCTGCTCAAAATGACACTTCATTTAATTGCTTCACCAGAAAATTCCTCAAAATCCATCAGAAAACGCTAACATTGTTAACATGAAATATTTTTCCAGAAGCCTACCCATTTCAAAAACCTTCTGAGAAAGTGCTAATGACGTCCTGATGAAACCTTGCCTGTTTTCCAAACATCTTGTCTGACTGCCTGCTCAGGGAGCCAGAACTTCAGGACCTCTTGCTCTGTGACTGTAATGTTTTGCTGAAAGAGGGAGGAAGGAGACTCAGGATTTAACCTTCCAAGTTTCATCTAGGTTTGAAGTTGATGGTTTAAAACACCTTCAAATAGTTTTCCTTTCCCTCTTCAGGAGAGTTCTGATGTTTATTCAAAAGTAAAATCCATTATTTTTCCTCGGCACTTCTGAACATGCTGTGGAACACAAATACCAGCTTTTGAACAGCATAAAGACCAAAGTGAAAAATCAACAGTCATTAAGAAACAGTCTGAAATGAGACAAGTCTTTCGTGCACATTGTCGAATGTGTGCTTTTTTTGTGGAAAATTTCAGTAAATCAATGAATGCGTTGAATTCACATTAAAACTTCCATTGAACAACACGTGCATTGCGATACTTAACAAATGTTGCCTGTGTTATATGGAGCAGAAGAAAATTAGCTGCAGTTTGGGATGAGGGGAATGTATAATTGTATTGGCATTGCTAGTGCTTTTCAGGGAATGGCACAGACATCTGACCTGGATTTTATAGTTAGGTTTCTGGATTAATCGATTGATCTGGAGAAGTAGCCCCATTAAAACTGGTTTGGTATTTTATCTTTGCAGATCACATTTTGTTACACAGTCTTTTAAAGACATCATATTTTAAAGAGAATGCTTGGTAAACTGCATGAGCTAGGGTATAGAAGGATATGGAAAAAAAGAGTCTTACTGACAACAAAGTAAACAATACTCAAATAGGTGAATTAGGGGAATTTTAAGATGGAAATAAATCCTGGAAGCACAGATAGGCCAGGCAGCTGTGTTGGATCTCTAATGCAGAGTAACAGCTTCATGTGGCAGGCAAGTTGTTAGGAAGTTGATCTATATTTCGAGGGGCAAAAGCACACTGTAAGAATAAGCGGTTGGAATGACATCCTACTGATACTATAGTAAAAGTATCCCACACTACACAAAATCATAATATTGTATGATTGCTTGTGAGTTAAATGCATACAGGACAAAAAGGTGGAGTTATCATGATAACATCTAGTTTAGAAACTGGAGGGGAACAAACAGACGACTATCATTGTACAGATTTATATTAATGTTAAGGTAGGCTGATCCTAAAGTAAACTAATTTCAAAGTAGCCTGGAAAGGCTATTTTAGTTTTTGAAAGAAATTCTGAAGAAAGGAGGTCACTGGAAGGGCAACATCATGGAGATGGAAACAGCTTGAGAACCACCGAGAGCATGCAGCATCTCTTCCCGGCACCCCCATTTGCTGCATGGAAATCACAGTGTACTACCTATTATCCATCTGCAACCAACTCGGAATGAGTAGGCACCTAACGTAATATGCCCTTGCCCCAAATACTCACTTCTGCTTCCTTCATGATAGTCTCTACCATGGCTGAACATCTTTTTTGAGTTGCATCATAAATTCAGTGTGTGTATTTATGAAGGGATACATTCCTTAATGTTGATACGAATTGGAAAGGGAATTGGGAAGTGCCTCTAGTTGTTGGATGATTACAGAACTGTGATGTTTAGCATGGCATGTGTGTATAAGTGTATAAGTTACTCAGCTTTTATTACAAATGTAGTATTTACTGCAGATTGACACCACTATGCAATAAAGGACTTTTTCCTTTCTTGCATAAGGCCTAAATGTACAAAGTTTCAGTAAAGACAATTTTCTTAATGTAGTTTGCTTCCTTTCACAAAAATCACAGCATTTGATTCATCAGGAAATGTAAAGACAGAGTATTTTCTTCAGAAGTACAAACCAGGATAATGTTTGCTTACCTGTATCTTCTTAGGTTCATTTTTATTCTGTATATTTGACATATTTAATGCATTTTATTTCTCCAAATAGGATGGTAGTTTGTAAACGAATTCAGAAAGTCAGGAAAGAAGCCATAAAAAGCTGAGGAAATGAAGTGGTAAAAAAAAATCAAGATGGAAATACAGACATGGAATGGAAAAAGAATAAAAAAGGACCCTTCTCTGGAGTCATAATCCCATCAGCTGATATACTTTTCTGAATAAAAATGGTAAGACTAATATACCTATAATATGATGTTAGAGGAAAAGTAAATCAGAGATAGTTAAATGAAACTGAAATCTACTGGGTAAAATTGTGTACTAGATTACGCTATCTAACTGTTCCCTCAAAGAAATGCTGCTTCTTTAGTATGAGTTGAAATTATTTCTAAGAAGTTATTGCTGGCCATTAAAACTGGTGGGTGCTTCAAACAGTTATGTAGGTAAAAATATTTGCAATTTGTAGTTGTAAACTGTAATATAACCTATAGCAAAAGACCAAGTGCTGATCTGTTACAAAGTGATGCAGACTCTCCAGAGCTCTTGGTGAAATTCCATGATATCTGCAATAACACGTGAATAGCATAGTCATAACTATTTATTACATTATATGTGCACATTTTTTGCTTTACATAAAAGCTTCCACAGTGTGAACACTGTTAAGCTGCTATAGATATGGAATAAAATGTGAACTATTTATTATGGACAGTTCTGACACTATGGAAAGCAAAATATCTTGGTAAGACAAGAAATTTGTCTTTCACAGTTTATGCAGACCTAAAGATTCTCTGAGGACAGGGAGAAACTCAAAACTAAAACCTCCTTTGACATCAGCATAACCATCTCTTCAGTTTGTTAATATTCACTTCTTACTTCTAAGACCAACTGTGACAACTATGGTTCTCTCTTCCACAAAAAGAAAGTTATTTTACTCTAACTATATAAAAACATGGTGATTTCTAGGATGTGGTTGACAGAGTTTATCAGCAGCCAGTGAGACCTTGTTGAATATTTTTTCTTAATGAATGTCGCACAAGTTTTCTAGATCTTCAAAATTGGAAAGCATTGCTGATATTTTATTTAGGAAGATCAGAATATCCTTCAGAAAGTATTGCATGAATGACTTTGAGAAATGAAGTAGTAGTAATGGGATGTTCATTTGGGCTCCAATAAGTAGCGTTTCTGTGTTAGGCCAAGAGCTCTTGACTTGCCAAGAACTGTGGAAAGTCTAATGGATAAATGTCCACAGCAGTTACATGCCATCCCAATTGCACTGGTGAGGCATTTCCAATAGAGACAGAGAACTTGTTGTGTAAGGTGTGAGTAAGAGCCAGAAAGAATCATTGTGTGTGTAAGTCGTGTCCTTGTGTATTAGGAAATATTAATTGAATCTAGAACAGACATACAAAAAAAAGCCAGCAGGATGATCTGGGAGTGGCAAGTTTGATGGATGAAATGAAAGCAGATGGCTTGGCAAAGCAAAGTCAGGGAGGCGAAGTATGTAATTCTCTGGCAGTAGAGAGGATAAAGAGCAGGTAGGAAAAGCAATATTTCAGCATTATTCAAAATCAAAGGAATGCTGCTGGTCACAAATGTGTCTGTATTTAAAACTAGAAACTTTTGAACTGTCAGAGTGGTGAAGATGTAAAAGAGCAATCCTGCAAGAGTTTTTGAAGGCAAATAATCCAGCTAGAGTAAGTTCAGGTCAGTCCTGAGAAGTCTGGAAAGAGAGCCTAGGGCAAATAGTCTGTTGGTTTTGTTTTGACACTAATTAAAATGTTCATAACATATCACTGATTGGTTGAGACACTAAAGGTGTGGACTTACACCATGAGGAGATCTCTGTCAGTCTATGTTTCCATATGAAATAGAAAACATTTTTCACTGATATAATTTGTCAACCCAACAGTGACATATGCTCAGTCTTCATGGTAAAAGACATTGTCCTGGTAACCTAGTCAGAATAATGGTAGAGAAGAATGGTAGGAAAACACCATAAACACTGTGAGTAGATACTTTTTTATTAATTTTAATAATTAGTTTTGGATAATCTGACAGAATGAAATTTGACCCTTCAAGCACACATATATAAATGGACACTTAATTTTCTTTTAATCCTGCTTTATGATCTTACCTGGAAGAAACTCTAAGTATCTCCTGAGGATTGCAACAGCAGGATAATTAACACTAAACTTACGTGGTGGCATTTTCACTCCTCCCTCTCCTACAGTATTGCTGGCAGGCCAAGTCATCAGATGATGGGAAAAAACATAAGGCATCCTTTCCAAGGTGCTGCTCTATGTTCTTCCTTAGTGCATCCATTTTGAATTGCCACAGGCCTCTTCCACTAGTACAACACATAATGAAAGCCAAGATACCACTGTCTGTAAATTACAGTCTCTGGTGTGGGAATTTTAACAATGTGGGAGAAGTTGTTAAATTCTCCTTTTTTTCTCGTCCCCTTAATGGTCACTGAAATGTGCTTAACTTTTTTAAGCTGTTGCTGTTACAATAATGTTTTATGAAACCTCTTTCTTTTCTCTAAACCTACATTTTGGGCCTATTCTACATTAACAGTGTCCCTTTGACATTCATGGGATTTATAGACATGCATGGGGGGAAAATACGTCTCTTTGCTGGATTTGAGTCAGGAGGATCCCAGAGGCATCTACTGTACTTCTGAATTTCCTTCTGCTTTTCATGACTGTAATTCTTGTGTCCTCTTTTGCATACATAATTGATTAATCTGTATTTTTAAAGGTTTAATACGGTTCGTCTTTTTAATCTGGAGGCACACGATTTCATTTTCATTATACTCCCAAGGTCTCTGACTTCTGTTTTTGATTTCCCTACCCTTACATCTGTGGGAACAAATTAGAGAGAAAATAACACTTTTGGATTATTGGGATAAGGAGATAATAATACAAGCAACAAAGAGGAGAATTAAATGAAAATTCAAAGACATAGACATGGATTCCCTGAAACAGGAGCAGAAACATTTAAATTTCACTTTGTTATGCCAACATCACTCTTGAACTGCAAGGGAAGACAACCCATTTTACCATCAGTTCCCACTGTGACAACTGAGTCCAGGATCCCACAAAATTCACATTGAAGGAAATAATTTAATCAGCAAATTCCTGAGATTCCCTGGCCCTACCACCCTACTGTTTTTAAGGCTTAAGAGAAGATCCATTAAGACACTTAAGAGCTTTGCAGATGCCTAAGTGTTGCTGGGCTTATGCTAATCTGACGTTATGGTGTCTTAAGTGTCCTCCACTCTCACCCCTAGGACATGTTTTGCAGAGAAGCATGACAATCTTGCCCTGGATAATGACCCACAAATCCTCTCTCAGCATGCTGCTTGACTTGTATATTGCATGGCTGATCACCAAACACCCAAGTCTCTTTAAGGAATATGCCTCTGGCAACTTCCTATATTCTAGGTAGGGATAAAAGCCCATCCTTGTGCTGTGAAACTGCAGCACTCTCTTCTGGTGAACTCTCATCCTATGGGCTTCTGCTCTTACAAATCACAGTAAATCCAGAGTGAGTCTAGCCTGTTCAACAGATCTGACCCAGAATTATTCCAGGTTTCAGCCATCACTGCTCAAAGGAAATAAAAATAAATGATGTGAGGTGTAAGGGAGCAAAGACTGGGGAGGTTTCATCTTATCTCCGTGAGTGTACCATGAGTCAGGTTACCAAGAATCAACTTTATCACTAGCCAAGTAAAAATGCTTATAACTCAATGTAATAATTTAAAATGTAGATTTAAAGTAATGTAAAATTACAGAAATATAAAAGAGCAAAAATACAGTTTGCAGGACTATGTGTAGCCTTAATAAACATCTAAAAATAACGTTAAGTCACCACATTTCAGCTGATTTATATGGCTGGCTGTACAGACTCCATTATCTGGACAAGGACTAGTCTGCCTTGAACAGTCCTTCAGCTTACATCTTTCCTCACCTTGTAAAGATAAGTGTAGCAGCTGCTCTAAACAAAAGTGCCGAGAAGCTTCTCCCGCCAAAGGTGTAATGACCTTCTCCTTCCTCTCTTTTCCTGTTTACCTGCCCTCGGTCTCCACAACTGGGCACTGAGCATTTGGAAATTAGCTCATTTCCTTCCCCCACTGCTTAAGGTTGCTTGATTATTATTATTTCTATTGTGTTTGCACGTTCCTTCTACCTTCTGAAAACATACTGGTACAACTTTATGTGGGATGTCATGAAGCATATTGAAAACATGATCTTCGTACCAGAACTGCAACTAACCTCCCCCCATGAACGTGATATGAAAGCTAGATGTGATACAGGGATGATGATGGGGGAACAGTGAACCTTGAATATTGGCTCCCAGTGGGAATTTGGGGCAGGGTCTAGGGGAGGAGGAAGGAGGGTGGCAGTGTACTTGCCTAATTTGTTAAGGTGCTGATAGAGTAAATTTGTTTTGCAATACCAGGTTGTAAGTTGCTCTTATGGTTTGTACCCTTGAGTTTGATTAACAGTTTGCAGGATTGAGACAGCAAAGGAGTTTGTTGGAGCGGACTTGCCACAACATGGGGGGAGTGAATTCTGCCTCCTGCCCCAGGGATGAATTAAAGGTTTTCTACTTGGATCATTAAATGATGTGTCTAGACAGGGCTTAGGAGCATGAAGACACCCCATTTTCCTGACTCGGCGAGAAAAGCCTTTTCCTTTGCTTTGTTCCTCTCCCTGTTCCTGTCCAGCTCAAGTTCTTTCACCACCATGGCCCAGCCACACCAGCAGGAAAGAGTGATCCACCTTTTGCTGCTTCATGGTCTGAGCAATATTACTGTTCCTGCTATTTTCAGCCAACGACTGACTTTAAATACAAAGGTACTAGTAGTCCTTAGCAGATGAGCAGAGAGCAGGACATGGTAAGATCAGGGATATCAAGGTGTCACACCTTAGCCTGTCTGGTTTTGTCTTATCTCCTTATCAAGGTGTGTGAAAGGAATTAGTAATTTGCTGAGAGCTGCTGTCTGGCCTGTTAGCCAAACTGCTGAGCTGGAAGAGAGATGGGCTTTGTACTATGCATCAAGCCCAACTAATGTAGACATTGGTGTTTTCCTAACATGAATTTATTTTAATGCTTCAACTGCAAATGCACATGCAGGCTCCAAGGCAGTTTAAACAGTTTGAGGAACAACTTCTTAATCACATTTCTCAAGCAGATTATCAAGTTGCAATTATTACATCATCAAAAAAAGTCTGTTTGGCTGACCACTTTCTAAAAAACCAGTCCTCTAGGTTTTGCTGTGTAGGCATTTCTGAGTGTGATGCACACTCTACAAGGTCAGTGTTCTCAGAGGCTTTGTATTTCTCCATTACACAACTGGGAGTTGAATTCTGGAAAAGTTCTTTTCAGTAGTTTTCCCAAGTCCACCTAAGTGAGTCTTCTTCAGTGCTGGCAGCCATCTGACTTTTGTGGTCTGGTGGAGGATGACTAGTGTTTTTTTCCTGAATGCATTCCATTTCCCTTATCTAAATGCAAAAGGAACATGATTCCTGCTTTGTAAGAAAGACAAATGATTACCTAGTCACTTCAGAGGTGAAAGCAGGAGGTATTTTTCCCATCCTCCTTTCTCTGAGTTGTCTTCACCAAAAGCAAATGTTCCTGATGACGATGAAAATTATTTTTTGAAGGAGATGCTATAACCTCCGTTCACGAGAACAGGCAAAAGATCCTGTATTTCCTACATGTCCCTCTTGAGTGGCATCAGTGGGAAGTTTGGGGATAAATCATGAGATGTGCAGGGCCTGAATTTTAAGCTACTTACAGCTGCAGGTTGAAATACATCCAGTGAAGAAATGCAGGATGAAAGGGCCTAGCCACTGTTTTTGTCCAGTGTTCCAGTCCCACAAGCCAGTATCACTGGAGGCCCGTGCATGTAGAGGAATAGCATATGACCCAAAGCCTTAACAAAGAACAGATTTCCTTAGGTTTTGAGGGTCTAGTAGGAACTGTATAAATATGTATTTCAAAACTGACTGGGTTTGAACGTGACAAGTAGAATTACTGTTTCTAATGAGAGAGGATGATTTCTGGGTCCCATTGAACAGTTGCTTCTCTTGTAAACTATTAAAGTAGGTAAGGGCTTTAAAGCTGGTGGGTTTTAGTCCTGGGCTTTCTCAGACTTCAGCGTCCTCAGCTTGCACTGCCTGTGCTTGCTGGTTCTGCTTGTGTTCGTCCCTACCTGAAGTCACTGTTCATCCTCTCACAGACTTTTCCTGCTGTGTCTGCAGAGAAGAGGGATGAGAAGGGATGTGGGAAGTGTGTCAGCTTAAGTGCCTGGTTACTGCCAGCAGTGGGTCACCTCACATAGGTGCTGTGTATCTCAAATGGCTACTGGACAGATAGGCAGAGTGGTATTGTCCACCTACAACAAAGGAGGCCCTGAGCAATGAAACTTCCTAGGAAGGTGGCTTTTCTTTTTCATGACATAATGCAGCCCTACACATTTGATACTCCAGTCATATCAATTTTCTATTGCAAGAATTCCTTTTTATTTTGCACCCCCAAAGAGTTCATAATTTTTGGAAAAATGTTTTGTTTGCTGTCTTCAACAAGCTGGGGCTGGCTGTGGTGGGGGGAGGTGGGGGAAGTCTCTTTATATTGAAAAAAAAAGAAGTTTTTTTAAAATTACCATGGGAAATAAAATATTTTTGCAAGCTGCTCAGCTCCAGAGTGATTCCACTAGGCCCTATTCTCCTTTTATTGATGAAACCCAGCTGATTTAAAGTGGGCTGCTTTCCTCTCACGGGAAGTCACACAAGATCCTTCAACTAAACTTTGAAAAACACTTTCTTCTGCGTCTCACTATTTCCCTTGAAAAAATTATCCTAATTGAATCAGTTTACCTTTTGAAACATTAATTAAATTAAAAAGATCTTGTGTTGCCAACAAAACAGAAAAATCCTTTTTTTTTTTTTTAATGTACAGTAGAAATCAATTATCCAGTATCCGTGGCTATAACCAAAAGAATATTATTGTAGTTTCATTTTGTTTTCTTGGGGAGAAGAAAGACTAATTGTTTTTAAATGAAATGTTAAGTAGCATAGTTTACCAAGAAGTATAACCACAGACTGGTTTGATGTGTGTTGCACAGCTGGAATTAGAAACACACACACAAAGGAAAAAAAAATAGAAACCACAGAGCTATTAAGCTGAGACAGTAAAGAAGCAGCGAAATTGGCCTGGCTTTTCTTTTTCCACTTAAAGATACTGTTCGTTTGGATAAACAGTATAGTCTTTGCAAATAAATAAACTTAGACTTTTTTTTTCTTTAATAACAACAAAGCAAAACAAGAAACAGAAGAAGGAAATAGGAAGAAAAAACCTAAACCAAACAAAAGAGTGAGAACACGGGGATCATTAAGTATGTGATTTCAAACAAAAATGCTGTTAATTAAGGGCAACGCCCAGCAGCAGGAATCTGGGAAAGAGGTTGAAACAAGAAACAAATATCATGTCCTTCAAGTTTAATTAATTTATTTGGGCAATCTCCAAACATGTACAGGGGAAAAAAAAATAAAGGTAACATAAAATAACCAAAGGAATAAAAATATTGAGAGCTCCTGAAATTTGAGATTATAGCATTTATAGAAATGCAAAATCAGTATGGTTTCCTCCCAAAAAGCTGTGACTAGAACCTGAGAGGTTAGGGAAATGAAGTTTAAACTCTTATGTATCTAAAGAAACAGGCTCTTTCCAAGTGTTTGTAGCAGCTGGATGCCATGGCAGCCTCTTCATTTGGCACAAAGTTGTTTTGTGGCAGAATGCTCAGAAAAGTGTTCCTGCTTGTAGAAAACACATACTTCTTCCATGCATTTTAATTGCCTGTGTGATCATTGCGGTCCCAACCATACCCCCAGCAAAGCTCTTCCCGTTGGTTCAGCAATGCCCCCAAGTCAGCTTGTAGCTGGAAATGGGACTAATGCAAATGGAGAGGAGTAGCACAGCAGAGTGCCCCTGGCAGAGCAAATCCCAAAACCCAAAAAACAAAGGCAAAAGAAATGAGTCAAAGCAAAATAATATGTATTCTTTTCCCACTGCATTTTTTAAAATATTGAAGTCTTCATCTTCTTCATGGATTAGCCATCTCCTTCATCCCAAATTCATCCTGCTGCTATAACTAACCCACGAAAGTGTGATAGTCATGGATTAATTTATTTTTAACCTTCTTTTGTTTTTGTTTTAACATTTCCTGAATTTTCCAGGCAGACATCTGACTCCCCTCCACTCCTATGCTTTCTCTCCTCCTCCCACCTCTAGCATTTTCCATCACTGCCTAAAGAACCTCTCCCATCACCAGTCAATTGCCTATCTCTGCTCTTGGAGCTGAATTGCCTTGCCTAGCTCCAGAAACCCTATTATTCCCCACAAAGTTTTGAGAGCTTTTTTCAGTATAAGTGATGGTGCAGTGCCTGCTAGGACACTAAGTAGCCAGATGGTAGAAAACAAACGAGTTCAGAAGCTCCAGGTATGTCAGTGGTGCTGCAGATTGCAGGAGGAAGGAAAGAGACCGGCAGTGTGAACAGTGAACTTGTTTACGGTGAGTACTCATGGGACCGACAAAGATCAGTTGCTTTAATGGAAATGGGTTTCCAATAAACACTAAACAGATTCTTACTGAGTGTCCTGTGTGGATATTTTGGGCAGAATTGCATTATGCCTATTGAAATATTCATAAACAAGCAAAAATATTTTCACAAGACATCTTTTAGAGATGTAAAAAGAGTGTCTGTATTCAGTCTAATTGTTTACAACTCACCTCTTGGATAGATTAACTGCATAAATGTTGGCTAAATTTGAAAATAGCTGAGGATGCTGAGTTGCCAGCTTGGTCATTAGATCTCCAAGGCGCTCTGTGGTTCCTGTGGGACTTGAGGATGATCAACATTGAGGATTGTTTGAGCAAAAATATAAAGCGCGTTGGTACTGAAGAATCAGGAACGTGAACACAATTTCCTTGCTTTGAAAAAATAATAGGTTGATAAGTTGCTGTAAAAAATGTTAACCAGATTTTTTTGTCAAAAGTGTTTATTTATATTTATTATTGTGCAGTCTAAGAGGGGAATTAAACATCTGGGTAATGACATGTTTACAGTTTAAAGAACATCCTAACGGTCATATTCCTTCCTCTGCAGAAATGCTCGCACACTTCTAAAGAAGACACTTGTTTATCTGTGTTGTTTATTGATCTGCTGTCTGTCTGATACACAACTTGGAAAGATTCTGAGCCAAATGGACGGCTAATGTAAGCAGATGCAATGGCATAGAAACGGGTTGCAAGACTGAACTTGATCATGAAAAACATTCATTTGACAATGACCAGTCAAAAATATATCTTTGTTTTAGTTAAAGTCTGTCTCATTGAAACCAGATTTACATGGAGAGAATTTCAATGAGTTCGGTGGAATTGCTCTGCTTGTGTTGTAGTATGATGAAAACCAAGCGTACGTGTTTTTAAAGAATCCCTTCCCAATGCCAATGCTTTGGAGAATTCAAATTGTTCTTTTTTTCATGTCATGCTGGAAAGTGAAATGAGAGCAGCCTGTTTATACTGAGGCTCCCCTGGTTTGTATGCACTAACATAGTCATACCAAGGAAAAGTCCTGAGTGCTATAAAGGAGAGTTTAGGTCTTTTCAGTCAGATGAGAAAGGAAATCTTCAAAGATATTCATATAGAGATTAAGGCTGACATTCTGAAAGCCAGCTTAAGTATTGAGATGCCTTGCTCTAAAATGATCAAGATTTGCTTGTCTAAATACTCAATCCTTAACCACCGTCCTGTCCCGTCCCCCCTTCCCCCATTTGGATTCTGGCTTAGCCACAGATATATCTGGAATCTTCCTAGTGTTAGATTAGAAATAATGTGCATCTGTGTGTGCACAAATTGAAGTCCTATACCTCTGTACATTCAAATCTTCAGTAACAGGTGTAACACTTCTACATGGCAAGAGAAACTTTAGCAAATGAAGTGAGAAGGTGGGTGTCAGTCAGGTGGTTTACTCTACCTACATTTCAAAGGCAATCCATTTGAAATATGATGAAAGGTGGACTGTGTCCAGACTGACATTGTTTGAAAAGCTTCTTCCTATCCCCATCTTTAAATAGCATGAGGCAGACGATGCTTTCAAAGCACTCCTTGTCTCAGAGGTCAGTATTTTGGGGAACGTTAATGCTGTTTGGGATAAATGAATATCTCTTTTCTTGGCAGCCCACTGGCTGTCATCAGGGTTGTCTTGGTGGATGTCTTGGTTTGTTTTGATTTTTTTTCTTTTAGTTATGAGAAACAAATTATGAAATCTTCAGCTTTTTGAAAGGTGAGGCAAATGAGGATTGACAGTGAAAAAGACTAAATGGTACAAGCTTCAGTTTCATGAATATCACGTGGCAGAGTGGTACTCTGGTCTCAGTTATGCGCTAAAGAAATAACTCCAGAATTAACAAAGATTGAGATATTGTTCTATGAATCCTATAATTGTACATCATTTATCGGGAAAACATTTCTATTTAATGTATTTGATCCAGGATGATGAAAATCACTGTGAGTCTGTTGTACAAGGCAGAATATGTTCAGGTGTCTTTGAAGTTCTGCAAAAAAAGAAGAAAAAAAAGAAGCAGCATTATCCCCTATAGAAAGGAGGGGTTTCTCAACCCATTAAACTGAGTCTAATTTGAAGCAGCTTCACAATGTACCCAGAAACAAGTGCAAAGGAACCTGCTGAAGGCAGAACAGTTTATGAATGTGCCCTTCAGCTGACCACAGGCCTCGCTGCCTGGACTTACACTCAAGAGAGTTTCTTTTTCATTTTTGGAGCTGCCAGACCCACTTTAGGAAGCAAATTTTTTTACCTGTAGATTGAGCAGGTAGTTCGGATGAGTAGGTTGCTGTGTCTTTGGTTTTGCAGATAAAATGCAGCTCTGTTCTAGTCTATACTGATTTGGTTAGAAGGGTTGATTGCCTTCCCTGGCATGTGAGGTTGGATTATGGGGGAGGGCCAACTGGCTGTGGCGCCATCCAGATAAGAACACATTGCTGTTAATAACATGGGGAAAACAATCAGGATTTATGGTAGGGATAATATCAGCCCCTTTGGGAGGGTGTGTACCTGCCACTGATATTACTCATGTTCCCAGTTTTGGTTAGCTTTCCATTTCTTGCTGGATAACTGGAATCCAAGACTAATTGAGAAGGACATTTTTCTTCACATTTATCTCTAGTTACTTTTTGTCCAAAGCAGACCTCATTTCTGTGATTCATGCCTTTACCACCTTCAGACTCATCATTGCCTCACTCGCCCCCACCCAGGCCCCATCTCAGACACATTTGGAAGCCCTGTTGAAGAGCTTGCAGCTGGATCCTTGCTTGGGGTGTGCAGTGCTGGCACTTGCTTTGATTTGTGAGGCCTCCTGATGTCCCGAGTCTGGACTACCTGCAAGGATAGCTCTTACCCTCTGCTCAGCATCAGGAGCAGTTTTCCTGCTGCCACTCTCTCCCTGTAGGACAGGTAGCCCCAGGCTCCCTCCCTGGGGAGGAAAACACCTCAGTAAGTTCCTGAACTTCTTCCAGCCCCAAGGGGGTCACATTTGCTGCTTATAGGCCTCATTGCAATGTTCATCTTTTTTTTGGGAAGAGGTAAGAAGTCCCTGTTCTTTGCAGAACAGGATTTTGGTTGTTTTTTTTTTTTTTTTTTTCCTATCTGGGATGCAGAAAGCATTGCTGCTCCTTTGGCTCTGTGTTTGAGAACTCATGGTCTGGAGAAGATACAGTAACATTTTGTTACCACAAGTCTCAACAGATTTTTTCAAGAGATAGCAGACCAAATACAGGACCAGTTTTTGAAGTATTTATTCAGCTGTTCTTGCTGAAGGTAGCTTTCTCACTTATATCTCCCAGATTCTAGCAGTAAAAAAACCCCAAGAGATAACTGGATAAGGACTGCAGAATATGGCCCACTGACCTTAGCCCAGGCAGAAGGAGCAGAGCACATCAATCAATCACAGTGTGATACCTGGGCTTATAAAAAACTTACTGGAATAGTATGTATAAATGTATAATGCATCTGTGACTCTGAAGCCAACACATTTTCTCCCTGCACCATGGAAATTGCCTGACCTAGACCATAAAGATATGCTGTTCTTTGTGTGGTACATGAAGAATATCAATAGCAAAAGAATTTATGTATGATCCAAGAATTTTTTAATAAAGTGTGTGTTCTCTGGCCATTGCTTCTGTTCTTTATGAATAGATATAAGAAGCAATACAATTCCATCTAAGATTATATAGCAAAAGTAGATTGCTAGCTGTCTGTAACCTCCTTGAGTAGGTTGGGCTCTGGAAGAAGGAGCTTTTAATGGTTTGATATAGTGAGTGATACTGGACTGCTTATATATTAGGGCTCAGCACATCCTTTTACGCAACCTAACGTGGCAGAGCAAATTAATCACACTTTGGCTTGCTAAATGGGACCTAAGGGTCATAACTATAAATAAAGCTTTCCTCTACTCCCCTTCAGAATGATTCGTCCTCCATATTGCTTATGAGTTGTGCTTTTTCAATACTCCACAGAGTATTGAAATAATAAGCCCTCTGCACTCTCTTACTACACACAGACTATGGAGGTCTGCCTTGACAGCTGGAGGTTTCCTGGTTTTAGTTTTCTGTGCTTCGTTTCTCTTCCCTGTATGGAGATGGCAGGTAGAAGCTCGCAGCTTTGCGGTTGGAACAGAAGACAGTAAAGATTGTTTCTCAGTGTTGGCTTACCTCAGTTTCCTATACAAACAAAGTTCATTTTGGTAGGCTCCAGTGTGTCTGAGGAATTATGTTATTATTGTGGTTATCACCTCAAAGCATTAGGCATGTTTTTTACAGTAAGCTGAGGAATCTCATCATCTTTGTCATTCTTGGGGAAGCCTGTATAGAGGACAAAGGACAATATTGGTTTGCTTGTAGTAGTCTATGCTGTTGAAGATGCTTCATGAGCAGAGTTCCTTTTGTACTCTTGTAGTAGAAGTATTATATGGGGCACTTTTATCAAGCAAAGGTGAAGAAGAGAAATGCAAGGGCATTGTAGGCAAGGTCACTGGCTGCCAGGAAAGAACCACAAATGGAAGTAAGCACTGTCCAGAGAGATAGAAGGTCAGAGCCCAGGTGGGGTTTGTCTCACCAAGGCACTGCTGAGGCAGCCAGACACCTGCACCTAACCTCCTTCTGTGACTTCCTTGCAACCAGCAAGATTAATCAGCCCTGGATTGCAAGAGATTGATTAATCTGCCCTTAGTCACCTGTTTTGGGAAGAGTGCAAAGCAACACAAGGAATGTCAAGGATGTCCAGATGAGAAATTCAAACTGGAAGATGAGCTTTTAGCTCATTAAAATTGAGTTGATGTGATGTCTGCTTATAAGTGTGCGTGAGGAACAGAGTCTTATGAATAGTGGAGCGCACTAAGTGCTTTTATATATGTTTAGATGAAGGAGACAATGTCATGGCTGCAAATTCTCCATAAAGCTTTTGTCTGCTCACCAGCATAATTTCTACTTTGTTTCTTTCTTCTTTTCCACCCATTATCTGATATTATCTAAGTCTAGGCTATGGTATGAGCAGTCATGAAGTAGTATATGGTGAAGGATGAGTAGAACTTTCCATCATTTTTTAATCATATTACTGTCTTCTGGTTATGAATTTGTTGTTTTATCTACTTATGAAAATGGAAAGTACATTCCCTTGATTCCCGTGAGCCTTCTTAAATCCCTTGTGCAGTGTCCTCAGATTTCCAGTTCTTAGCTCAGATATCCCGTGATATCATGTGGAGTTTTTTTGAGTACTTATTTCTCTCTCTTAGATCTCAAAATCATGCAAGCACCAGCTATTGTTCTGCTCTAACTGTATTTTCCCTGCCTTCACGGTTGCAAAGTAAAACCTGCAAGTCTAGTGCAGTTTCAATTCTTACAGTGTGCTCTTCACTAACTGAATAACTGGGAAGAACTGAGGAGATTTCAGTAGTATTTCAGTTGAATTTCAATCCCCATTTTTAAGCACATCTCATGATGGCACGAGAGCCAAATTCACTGTTTTCAAACACTTTGATGACTCTACTGTGATTATGTACTGTGTGGTAGATACCATGTGCATCATTCACACAACATATTCAGAAAGCTATTAAAAAATGAAAGTGATTTAGATCCCATTTGTGCTCTTATTAACTAATGTTTTGAAAAGTAGGAAGAATCTGATTTCTAAATCTAGTTTAATAGTTCAACAAACTAAACAAAAAAAAACCCCGGGGGCAGAATAAAATTGAGCATGTAAAACAACAAAGCAAGGAAATAATTTGCACCACGGTAAAGCTTTTGGAAAGGGAGAAGTTGAAACAAACTTAGGGTAGAAGCACATTCATGCTATTTCACATTCTTCCTCTGAATTGTGCTTTACCCTAAATGCGAGTAAAATGAATACCTGGAAAGATCTTCTGTGCCTTTGGATTTCTCTAGTTTGTTTGTCTTATTTTTAATAGCTTATATTTTTTTTTCACTTTGAGATATTCTGCAAGCTTGCTTTTCCTCTGTAGCTATTTGTGGTGGTTACTTGAACTGACGACAATAATCATAAAGCCATGGTTGGTCTCTGTTGTAAAAGGTTCTAGGGCCTTTGATGGAGCATTGATCTTACTGTGCTGGGTAAATGTAAAGATCGTGAAGTGATATTTCCTGCCTGAAAACCCTGGTGATTTTTCTTTCAAAACTTATGTTTGGTTTTGTCTTACTGTCTGGAAACGTGAGACTCTATATTGTAGCACCTCTCACATTGTTTTCCTTGTCTGCTGTTTTCCTAGTTGGCCAATTACTGGGCTGTGTCAGTACCAATAACAAGTTAGCACCAGCCTGCAATGTTTATTCAAGTAAAATTTCACAGACTTTTTGTTTGCTTGAGCACTGCAGGACTGAAACCTTTTAGGTTCAAGCAAAATAACATGCAGCTCTTCCAATTTATTACATATTTTTTAGATATTCCTGCCAACTGTTGACAAATTTGAGGCATGTTGACAAAGCTTTATCATTTCATAAGGAAAATGCTCTTTTATTCCTTATTTTCCAAATAGCTTCCTTAGATTGAAATCCTGCAAACATGCAAAAAACCATACCATTTACTTCAAGTGTGTGACCAACTCCAGTAAATTCAATAGAATTTACTGGTGAAATTACATCCCTCAGGGCCACCAAAGCCTATGGCAAAAATTCCACCAACTTCAGTGAAACCTGGGAGCCTTGATACTCAATTGGGAGGCAAGATTCATATTTGACATGAATGAATGGTAAAAATGTGACATCTGCTTTCACTTAAGACTTGCAGGTCCCTGGATGCCCTGGCTTGCTGTAGGACATTGAAAAGAGCCAGAAAGTTCAGTACTGTTATCTACCACCTGGCATTGTATTTGACTTCAGACTGCAAGCAGTGGGGATTATAGCCAAGCTAGGGCTGGGAATGGCTGGGTTTTGATCCACTCTTCAAAGTTGTACTTTGTATAATGAACAAAGTAGGTGTAATTTCGAGAATTATCTGTGCTTAGTCTTTCAGTCCAGGATCTCGAATCTGGATGTAGAGAGCTCAGCTTTACTGTATTTTATCTTTCTCAGATTTGTGACTAAGACATTTAAATAGTCCCAAAGAACTAAGATACAAAGATATTTTCACAAAAGGCAGGCATGTTGTGGGATCATTTGTGATCCTGGGATTCCATGTTTGGTTGGCTTGTTCTGCTAAAAGTACTTAGACAAACCTGTAGTGGGAAGCACATCAGCTTCCTATATTTTTTTTGTTTGTTTCTGAAGTGTCTGGTCTTTCCTTTCCTTTGAACAACACTGCATAAACTTGAGCTGCAGATTTCTTCTTGTCTCCTAATGAGGTGTTACCCAAACTTCCAATGTGGGGAAGAGAGAGGTGTATTTCAGGTTACTAACTTGTGAAACAGAGCAAGTCTCCTACTAGTCAGTTCCTCTCGAGCTCCTGTGAATGTTCTTTATTATAGAAGAGGAAAAGGAAGAAGAACTCAAGTAAGTCTGAAAATAAAGGACTCTAACAGCATTATTGTATATGTATATATGCATATGGGTACATGGCACTGTTGTCCTCTGTCACTAACAAGAGCTGTGCAAGCTGCTGGGTCACACACCAGTGTTACACTCACGGAAGGTCAATAACTTGACCTGTCGTGAGTACCTGACCACTTTTCTCCTAAATTAACCAGACAGAGCTTGTGCTAGTTTTATGTTGGCTGCAGGGGAACAGAAAATGTCTCATCTGATATTTATTCTGATTGTTCAAGTTTGTTAGAATTTTTTGATGTCTTGACTTCCTACCAATGGAATAGCTTTATATTGAAGTGGTGTGGCATTCTTGATCCAGAACTAGAAGCTATAGTGAGACATAGTGTCTTTCTGAATTAGAGCCTAATATGGGGCATGATGCCAGGTGTAAGAGTAGGAACAAACTCACTGGCAGTCCTTTCATCTGGTGCAGTATATGTATTTTATTTGATCTACTCAGAGTGTGCACAACTCAGTGTACTGTTCACCAGACTAAGCTGGCAACTGGTATAGATAGAAAGATCTGCAGACGGGTTGGACTAGATGATCTCTAAAGGTCCCTCCCAACCCTACTATTCTATGATTCTATGTGAGGCTGAAAGACTGAGAGAGGTAACTATATCATAAGGTCTTGGTGGATGGAATGCTTTAGATTCACCAGTCTCAGATGTCTCCTGTCCAGGTGTCATCAAATATGTTGTACTGTATCTTTCTGCAAGGACAGTTGTCCACAAAGGACAAATGCCAGTAAACTGTCTGGATTCCTGATTAGACTGGGTCTGTACACAGGTGGCCCAGAGGACAAATCAGCAGTTCTCAGGGGCTCTTTAATTCTCACAGCACACTACTTGATTTACAAACATTATTGTCACACTTTACCTGCGACAACTTTAACGGGGGATGTTCTGCTAGTATTACAGTAGTAGACCACTGGCACTTTATGAAAAAGATACTAGCAAATGCTCACTAAACTGTCTTGCTATAGATAGATTAGGCCAAGATGAGACTGCTCAGATGCCATTAACTTATTTTTCTGTTGCCATTAAAAAAAAGCAAACAAAGCTCTTTTATGTGTGTTTGAACTATGACAATGGGTATCTAACAGCTACTGAAAAAAATATTTAAGAGGCTGACAGAAAGTCTGAGGACTGTAAGCTTTCCATGGTGTTTGAGAATGCTTTAACTTTAAAATGTTGGCTAGTAGATTTAAGGCTTAGGGAAAAGCCTAGTCATTTCCTAGGGGAGTGTCTGAATGCCATGTTTCACCTCAGGATGTGTATTTCCAATTCACTGCATTGACTGGAAAAAAAACCAAACACCCAGACATTTTGATAGATCCTTTATATGTGTGATATTTCCCACCCATGACTGACACAGCTGTATGAGGCAACGTTAAAGTAGGATTGGATACGCTAGGAAAAACTGGTTTTTTTTTTTCTGATAAAGAATATTTCATTCAATGAACTGGTTTAAATTCTACCAGAAGAGCCTACATAAACTCAAACTCCTGAAGCAGGGCTTCTGACTACACCCTGCAAAGTACTCCAAAATCCTTTTACACGTAGTCCATTGGCTCAGTTGGGAGAGAAGCAGAGACAAGTCCCTAGAGAGCGGTTGAAAGTATCTCAGATCATTTAAAGGGGATGCTAATGATGATCTATCTAACTAAAGGAACCTAAATATCAGCACTGTTAGCAATCCCATTTCTTAGTATAACATGACAAAAAGGTAATAACCAGATTATTTATGCTTGTTCTGTGTAGAATGTTACGATTTTGGTGTCTCTCTTGGATGTAGCCTGTTAGAGGGAGTATGCTTTCCTCTGTATGCTCCCTGCCTGATAATTAACACGTATAGGGTGCTTTTAGATAGCAAACGAAAGAAACTCATTCTCCTTGCTTGTTTGGTACATTTATGTTTTTTTATCAAAATATCTCACACAAAACAGCAGCAGTTTAAATTTCTTGGAAGAAAGAAACATTCTTCTTACAAGAACGATGTTCATAATAATGGAAGTGTTTGAACGCAACCATGCATTTGAAGTCAAAGAGGGTAAAAGTATCTTGAACAAAAGTTGTTAAGAGATGAGGAGCTCAGAGTTTCTACGTAGACAGTCCAAAAGCATAGACGTTTCTGCAGAAACTAATGCTATTTTTGCCTATGTGTAAAACCAAGCTCTTGGCCTTAGTTTTCCTTCAGCAGCTTTTAAATCCTTGCATATGATGGAAGGAGATTTAAAAAAAATAGAATCGGGGGCTTTGACCTTTTTGATTTTATTGTACAGCATTCAAACATCTAGTGATGAATATGGTGTAAATAGCTAGCTGTGTTAGATTAAACATTCAGAGAAACAGGATGGTGGATAAGAGATTATTTACTGGAGAAGAAATATAATCCTGATCACTGAAAATCAGTCCTTCTTCGACTGAAATCTAGATCCCCAGTGTCAGCAGAAATAGAAAGACACGAAAGTGCCTTGCTAAGGGCCAGCAAAAGGAATGATGCAAGTCAAAGCCTGTGATGGGCTATAGAAAGCATCCTTAGAAATTTCAGACTCTTGATTAAGGGTTGTTATTTTGAAAAATATGGATATTTGATGACAATTTTCCATTTTTTTTCAATGGTGCTAATAACAATAAAAAATCCAAATAATGAAAGAATCTAAAGCAAAACAAAAAATCTCTGTAAGGCTGGAAACTGAAACGTGCCAGCAAAAGAAATTCCAAAAAGGAAATTTATAGTGAAATTCATGAGACCAGTTTAACTTTATGTTATAAACAAAATGCAAAGAATTGCAAATAAGTAAATAACAAACTTCCCTGACTTCAAGGCCCACCTGGACACGTTCCTTTGCAACCTGATCTAGGTGAATCTGCTTCTGCAGGGAGGTTGGACTAGATGATCTCTAAAAGTCCCTTCCAACTCCAACCGTTCTATGATTCTAATAATTCAGGTCTGCAACATAATGTTTAGTATGTCCAACAACATGACAATGTTATGTTATATTACCATTCATCTAGAAGAGTAAAAAAATTTAAGACAACTGCAAGAAAAATCATGATATTGGCTCCATTTTTAAAATTAAAGTTCAGTAGTCCATCTCCCAGTCTTCCTCTAGGGATATAGCAGGTACTATGCTGTCAACTTGACCTCAGAGCTGGGAAAGGTTATGGAGCAGATTATCCTGAGCACCATCCTGAGGCACATAGAGGACAATCAAGGGTTCAGGCCCAGTCAACATGTCTGTATGATGGGCAGGTCCTGTTTTACCAACCTGATCTCATTCCATGCCAAGGTGATTTGCTTAGTAGAAGAGGCAAAGGCTGTAGATGTGACCTTCCTGGACTTTAGTAAGGCCTTCAACACAGTTTCCCACGGCATCCTCCTGGAGAAACTGGCTGCCCATGGCTTGGATGGACGTACTCTGAGATGGGTGGAAAATAATCTGAATGGCCAGGCCCAGAGAGTAAATTTACCCTCAGTAAATTTGCTGACAACACTAAGCTGGGTGGGAGCGTAGACCTGCTTGAGGACAAGAGGCTGTTCAAAGGGACCCAGATAGGATGGAGCAATGGGCTGAGGCCAATTGCAGGAGGTTCAACAAGGCCAAGTGCTGGGTCCTGCACTTGGCAACCACAACAACCCCAGGCAATGCTACAGACTTGGGGCAGAGTAGCTGCAAAGCTCTCTGGTATGAAAAGACCTGAGAGTGTTAATTGACAGCAGCTGAACATGACCCAGCAGTGTGCCCAGGTGGCCAAGAAGGCCAATGGCATCCTGGCTTGTATCAGAAATAGTGTGACCAGCAGGACCAAGGAAGTGATTGTCCCCCTGTCCTCGACACTGATGAGGCCTCACCTCAAATATTGTGTTGAGTTCTGGGTCCCTCACTGCAAGGACACTGAGGTGCTGCAGCATCTCCAGAGATGGGCACTAAAGCTGGTGAAAGGTCTGGAGAACAAGTCTGATAAGGAATGGTTGAGGGAGCTGGGGGTGTTTAGACTAGAGAAGAGGAGGCTAAAAGACATGATCACTCCCTACAATTCCCTAAAAAGGGGTTGTAGTGAGTTGGGGGTTGATCTCATCTCTCAGGTAATGAATGATACAGGAAATTGGTTCAAATTGCACCAGAGGAGGTTTAGATTGGACATTAGGAAGAACTTTTTCACTGAGAGGGTTGTTAAACATTGGAACGGGCTGACCAGGGAGGTGGTGGAGTCACCATCCCTGGAGATTTTCAAAAGGCACATAGATGAGGTGCTGAGGAATATGGTTTAATTTAGTGATGGGTTTGGCGGTGTAAGGTTAGTGGTTGGACTTGATGATCTTAAAGGTCTTTTCCAACCGTGATGACTCCATGATTCTATGATTTTTCTCACAGAAAAGCAAAAGAAATTTGACTTCTACTGAAGTCCTAGATTAGACTAGTGTGCAGTGGTACATCAGTTTATAATTTCTTTCAAAATATATGCCAACTTATTCTTTCCCAATTCAGGCTCCATCCCATTTGACTGCCCTACATCAATTCCCTGTTAGTACTGCAGATGAAGTTTTAGTCCTCACCTTTTTATCCCTCCCAAATGTGGTCACATCCACACCTTAGTTCTGCATCCCACCTTAGTCCAGTTTGCCTTTCCCTGTACTCCTTAGCTGCTCCTTCAGCAGGCTTTGGGGATTTTAACATAGCACCACCTCATACACTTCTTTTCCTTTCACCAGCTACCTCTGGAGACCTCTCTGCTGTACTAGGTGGACATGCAACAAGAGGGTTACTTAGATGAGAGCAAGATGCAGCGGCCAAGTTCTTTTTTGATGGACATTGCATAAATGACCAGGAACCGGTGTTACTGGTCAATATTCTAGTGCTCCACCTGAGGCTTCCCTTGGGAAAGCAAAGCAGATGTGGCCATTTCATAAAGGTTATTCCAATAAGATATTTGCCTATTGGCAAAAACATTATTATCTTGATAGCTTTGTCTGCTGGTGGGTGACACCTGGATAACCAGCAACAGTTAAGGTCCTTGAATGTGTCCAGAGGAGGTATGCACTAGGATTGGAGAGAAAGTGAAGGGTGGTGCAACTGGAAGTGGTGAGAATATTGGCTCTTGGCGTGACTTAATATCAGGTCTTTGGCATCGCAGCTTATGTCAGCAGAGTGCCTGCACCTTCTGGCTGTGCCATCGTGTGCAGTAGAAAGGGAATGTAAGCGCACAGCCTGGAGCCCTGTAGTTTTCAAGGCATAGGCTGAGGAGAACTGGGGACATAAGACAGGCTGACGAAATGCAGGTTATGTAGCTTATGGCAGAAATGTCATTGGTACCTTCTGTCAGGAAAATGGATTTTGGCACTGGCCAATAGGTCTTCTGCAAAAGCCAATTCCTGTTTACAGGGAATCATCAAAGATAAGTCTCAGAGATCAGTTTTTCTTGGAGGGGCAATCCAGATGCATGGAAAAAATCATTACATTTTATTAATATATATATTTGTTTGTGCTTCTGTGTCTTTCAACTACGATTCCTCTGAAGCAGACATGAAAGATGTTAAGAAAGGCACCTCCCTAAACAGAGCTGCCCATTTTCATTTTGTTTAGCTGAAGGGTCTTGGGTGCTCTCAGCCTGTTATGTGCTTCATTGTGAAGGTGTTGAAACATTTACAATACATTTCAAATGGCAAATGTCACCCGCTCTCCACTGGTTTTTATTTTCTTTTTGGCCTGACCATTCAGACAGGCACGGGCAGAAACCTCAGTGGTTGCTTCCGTGTTTCCCTTCTCTCAAAACTTTCACTGCTCAGAAATGGAGTATTTTTTTTTTTTACTTTTCATAAGCAGAGCTGAAAGCATTCTTTCTGTTCTTCAGGTTTTTTAATTGCTTGTCTCTCTCAATTTTGATGTGAGTTGAGTGTAATGAAATGTTTAGGTTTTTTTTTTTATCTTAAATCAGAAACGTGTGCCTTGAACAGAGCTAGGGTGATTCAGACTTAAAAAAAACCCAAAAAAACCAAAACCCCAAGAAAACCAGTCTAAAAGAGAAAGATGAAATACAATTCTATGACATGACAAGATAGCCAAACTCTCAGGAAACAGTGATTTTTTTTTTTTTTTTTCAGAAATCTAAGAGGAATACCGATTTGAAGGGCCACCCTCAACTTAAAATCATGACCCTTTTCTACCTATTGTTAAAAGTAGTATCTTAAGATCATGAATACTGAATTATGAACAGGATTATTCACATTAATTTGTTTCTTTTATACACTTGGTATGTTAGTTAATTTCCCCTGTTACTTTTACTCTAAAGAGAAAAAAAAAAAGAAGTTTAACAAAAAAATTGATTGCGGAAATACAAAGGAATAGGTAATAGGGAGAAAAGGAGAGAGGGGAACTACCAGCTGAAAGAATTGCGTAGGTCTAAACCAGACCTCTAAATGGACCAGAGGTTTGCCTAAAAATTCTGTACATCCCACCCCCCCGCTATACCCCCTATATATACGTACATCTAAACCAAAACATTTGCACTAGCAGATCACTATTATTGTAATATCATGGAGCACCTAACATTTTCCTAGGCAAATGGGACTTGAAAAGGTGGAAGAATATGAACTTTGGAACCTGTATGCAGCTCCTGCCTGCTGTCGCACAAACCTACTCCCCTTGTAGCCCTACGCCTGTCAGCAGTATTTGTCAGGTGACTGAGGGCCGCTCATTCTGAGCAGGGGCACATATGCCCCATGGTACAGGGTGAAATCGCTGGCACCAGGCAACAGGGTGTCGTCCTTCTCACCGCATCCTGGGATTCGCCTTTACCTCCCTGCAGTGTGGGTTCTGCTGGCGCCGGGCATGTGTGGCATATTGGATGATGGTTGTCTCACTCACCATGAAAGCATCCGACTGCTTGGAACTCGGGGTGTGTCCCGACCTGGTGCTGTAACACGTGCACACAAGTGAGCGTCCCTGGGATTGCCAGCATGATTGGGCTTGAGACATTCATAAATGACAGACACCTCTCCAAAGCTGCTTCTTTGCACCTGGAGATGACTTCCAGGTGGAAAAAAAAAAAAAAAACCCATACAGCAGTGAGTCTGAGGAAATTTGGGTTGAAGTGGCCTTTGTGTCAGGTAAGATCGCCTTCTTTTTGTTTTTAAAAGACCTTATGAACCAAGTGGCCCCTAATCTCAAATACCTGCAGCTTTGTTCTGGCAATAGAATGAACACTTTCGATGGTGAGACTAAGGGAAGCTTTATGAAATGCGCAGCATCAAAGGCCGGTCTTTCATTTCCATCAGCAAACCTGCCTTTCTTTGAGAACCATAGATTTTTTTTTTTTGGTGGGACCTGTTAAATGCTTAGGGTAGCTTGAGTTTAGGTACCCTGCTAAATCACCTACATCAGTATCAAATCCTGGCTTGGCTCTGCGATGAACCAGGTTATGAGCAAAGGTGCATAAGAAGTATTTGACATTGTGATAGCAACAACTTATAAATACATACGCTTTTCCCAAGAGCCAGCCCTGCCTTTGGACTTGATGGAAAATGCCCGTGATAATGTTCATTTCTGGTTTCTCAGACTTACTTTAGCATCAGGAGGGTAGTGCACAGGGCTAGAAAAAGGCAAGGTCTCTTGCCGGGATGTATCTTTTTTGTAACATATTGGAACAACTAAGTCTTGGCATGCTAGTTCCTGCTGTTTCAGAACCCGCGTGCATTGCTATGGGAGACCTGCTCACATGGAGCCCGGGGCCGAACAGGGATGAGGGGTGGGAATGGAGGCAGCCAGGAGCCCCGTTTCGCAGGGTGAAGGCCAGAGGAGCTCAGAAGGGTGCTGGAGAGGCTGGCAGGTGGGCTGGGACAGGGGGAACAGCAGAAAGCACTACCGAAGGTACCACTTTCCCTCTTCCCCTTGCCCAAGTGCTTGCATTTGTTTTTTCCCCCTGAAAGCACTATATTGCAGCGTCACATGGCTTAGGTGAAACTTTCCTTGAAGTCACTCGGTCAGGTCAGCCCGCGGCAAGAGAGCAGATTTGAACCCAGGAGCTGCATCACATTCAGAACAAAACCCACACGCAGAGGGCACGTTTTTCCTCCCCAAAACCCAGGGTGGTGGTGTTTTTTTTTTTGGAGTGAGGAAGGCCCCGAGCCCCCTCGGGGAGGGAGAATGGGGGATCCAGCGTACGAGTGAGCGGGGAAACGGTGCCGCTGATGCAGGCTGCGCTGAAGGACCGAGCGGGAGAGGAGGAGGAGGCCAAGGAGCGGGAAGCAACGCGACCCGGGGCGGAGGGGCCGCTCGGGGGACCCCGGCGTCTCCCCGCGCTGCAGCCCGTCTGTGGGCGGGCTGTCGCCGCCTCCCGCCGCTCCCCCCCCACGGCAGCCGGCCCCGCTTCCCGCCCGGCCCGGGGCACCCGCGCTCCGGGCAGCAGCCAGCCGCGTCCAGGCGGGCGGAGGGGAGGAGGGGGGAAAGGCGAGCGGAGCCCTCTCCGCCGCTTAAAGGGAGGGAGGGAGGGACGCGGGGAAAAAGTTTGGCGGAGGGCGTTTGAATTAAGAGTTATCCCTAAAGAGCCTTTCCCCTGCTCTGCTCCAGAGGGCAGCGCCGGGGAAGAGGGGGCGGCGGCGAGCAGCCCTGCAACATCTGTAAAAACTTGGAGGAGGCGGCGGAGTGTGCGAGCGGGAGGAAAGCAAAAGGGACAACTTTTTCGACACGTGAGTATCTCGACGCGATGTGTTTATTCCCCTCCTTCGGTGGCCGCGCCGAGCCAAAACAATTGCCGGGTGGCGGGGCCGGGGCAGGACGGAGCGGACGAGCCAGGAGGGGATGGGAAGGTCCCCCCCTTCCCTCCGAAAACCGTTTCAGACCAGGCGGTGGATTTAGGGGGGATTTTTTTTTCTTACTCCCCCTTTTCTTTTTCTTCTCCTTCNAGAAATGTCAGTCAGTGCGGGTGAGTCAGAGGGGATCGGGTTACAGGATCACTGAAACTGATGTCGGATCCGCGCACACACACCCACACAGAGGCAGAGAGAGGCGCGCGGGCTGCTCCCCGCGGGAGGCGGGCAGGGATAAAACAAGCCACCAACGGTACCCGCCGGCCCTCCACTGCCGCCCCAAGTCCCGTCCGCGTCCCGTCGCCCCGTTTCCCCGGAGCATGCCCTCCGGCCGCGGTGGGGGGCGGCCCCGCTAGCCGCGGCGGCACGGCAGCGGCGCGGGGGCGAGCCGCGGCGGCCCCGGCCCTTCGCCCATGGGCAGCGCGGGGGCTCGGCGGCAGCGGCGGCAGGTACGTACCCACTTAGGCGAGAAGTTCTTTGTTCCCCGGGCTCTGCTCCGGGCCACTTTCTTCTCCTCTCCCAGCGCTCGTTCCCCGCTCCCGGCCCCCTTCCCGCTTCCCTAACTTGGGGGGGGGGTTAGGGGGGGAGCGAGGTGTCTAACCCCCAAAATGGCTGTCACGGAGCGCGGGAGCCGAGGCTGCGGGGAGAGGCGGGGGCATTCCCCGCCGTGGGCCGGGGCCGCCCGGGCTCGGCCGCTCACGTCCCGCGGCAGAGCCTCCGATTAGCGAGCGGCAGCTGCTTTTTTGTTTGTATTCCTCCCCCATCCCCTTCTCGTCCCCGCTCCCCGAGCAACTCCCGGGGCGTTTCCACGGCCGTGAGTGAAGCTGGCGGCCGGCCGCAAACTTTGCGGTGGGGGGGGGGGGGGG